>VWZG01009088.1:112818-185727 GCA_013396735.1 Grallaria varia
CACAGTGGTGTGGGATCAAGGGTTGGACTTGATGATCTCGGAGGTCTGTTCCAACCCAGCTGATTCTATGATTCTATGATTTATGCTGGAAAAGACCTCTGAGATCATCAAGTCCAACCGTTGACCTTGTCAATTACACCATGGCAGGACATGCCACGTCCAGTCATTTCTGAGCAACTCCCAGGGTGGTGACTCCACCACCTCCCGGGCAGCCCCTTCCAATGATTGACAACCCTTTGTGTGAAGAAATTGCTACTGTGTCCAGCCTGAACCTCCAGGCTCTATCCTCTTTGTCCTCTTGCTCGTTGCCTGGGAGAAGAGTCTGCCTCCCCCTTTGCTACAGCCTCCTTTCAGATTGTGTTTAGGCTGGAGTGGACTAGCAGAACCAGTGGATTTCATCACCTTCCCCAGCCAACACTAGACACACATACAAATCCAATTTCTCATTCTGTTCAGAACACGTGCCTGCCTCAACCATTTACTTATTAAAAGGTCATCATAAGCATTAGTTGATTACACCTCTTTTCTCCATAAAAATTTGACATCCTGTCTGAGCTCAGAGACTCATGAAAGGTCATGGTGCAGGTTTTCTCAAATGAATCATCTCTACCTGATTAAGCAGCCTTGACTGGCTCTTTTTTTATGGTTCTGGGAGCTTATTTGTGCTGGTGTTCCCAAATCAGGGCTGGATTAGCAGAGTCATTTCTCTCTAATCATGGGTGCACACACTTAGGGCAGACAGCTGCTTTGACATGTTTGGCTGGGAGTCATGCCCTCTCAAAATACAGCTGATACCAACAGGCAGAGCTACGTCTCTGCAGCGCATTCCTCTGCCAGGATGGCAAAGTGCTGATTTGTGTTTGTTGCATTCCCCCTTTGGACAGAGGTTGCAGGAAAAAATGGACAAACAGCTCTGTCAGACAATTGCAGTGGTACTTAACGAGGAACACTTTTTAGTGCAACTTTTAATTATATTACTTGAGAGAAAGAGGGGAAAAGGTTTTTGATTTTCCATCAAAAGATGTTTCTAAGATTGTTGTGATTTCCATAGCAAAATATCAATGCAATAAACTTAGCTCAGGGTTGAGGTATTTGATAGCAAAGGCTGAAGAAATATGAGGCTGGATGAGCAGATGCGTGACTTGCCATTGATCCAAAGGACTTCTTTTGAAGTGCAGAGCATCACCGGATGCTGGGGAAAGCTGTGTTAAAAATCGTACAAGTGATAGTTTTGCCTAGAGTATGTGAATACAATTGTATCCTACTTCCATAGTGTTAAAAGCTCTCTCTTCTGTCTGCTTAACCTTTTAAAAAGTAAATGATCTAGAAAGTTCTGGCGTTGAATTTCAATACTTAGAAGTGCTGCTTTCAGTTTCCTGAGAAATGAAGTCCCCGGATAAGCTTGTACTGTTCTCCAGGCAGGTTTCTCCCACTTAGTCACATACAATATTTCCAGAGTGAAATTCCAGCTCGGTTGAAGCCAATGACAAAACTCCCATTGACTTTAATGGAGGCAGAATTTCACCCTTGATACTTTCAGGTAGCTGAGCGGTGAAGATAATTGATTGTTTGTCACACTCATTCATTTGCTTACCACTGTTTTCCTGTCCTTAGCATCTCCATTTCTTTGGGTTTTTTATTGCTGGAAGTAAAACAAAACCAAACCAACCCCTTTCAACAAATAGAACCCTGAGTCAAAATTACTACCGGTGTTATCAAAGTCACAATTTATGGCTTATTGATAAACAAAGAATGACAAAAGGAATAAGAGATACTCAGGAACAAAATGATGCTGTGTCTGCAGAGAAAAACAATGATTTTCAGTGACATTACAGCAATAGCTACTGCAGGGGTTAAGGCCAAAAGGGTGTCCAAGTGATACTTGTTCTGTTTGCAAGGCAGTCTGAAAAAGTTAAGCAAGAAATCCTTTTTTTTTNCAAAATGCTGGTGACTTTAATTACTAGGTTATTGATTGGCATAACATTTATGCAAGTGCTAGGGGGAGTATATACCTCGAGGAAGGTGCAGTAGTGCAGCATTGCTGTTATTTTACAATTTGCTGAATTGCTAATAGCAAGCAAGAATGGGGCTGCATGAATGCAAAGCAGAAGAGTGGGCACTATTTTATGTGCAGTGATAAGGTTTTGTCTGAAATTTGCCTTCGAGCTACACAGAGAAAGTTATCTGATATCCATTGTAAGGAAGCATTCACCAATATTCAAAAGACTGGAAATATGAAGTATCTCACTGATTAGTTGCAGTCTAGTGGCTGCTATTTCTTTAATTTGCCTTTTTTTTTTTNTGCTTTTTTTTTTTTTTTTTTTTTGAAGAACAGTGTTAATAGGAAATACAAAAAAAAAAGAATTTTGAAGAAAGCAATTTGGAAAAGCTATACATACGAAGGGAGCAAGTTATTTAGAGGATAACAAAAGGAACAAATCTAAATTAGTAGTGGAGAATGTCTATGGTCTTGGCAAGGAAACCTTCCAAATGCATTTCCATTAAACAGAAAGTAAAACACAAAATTGTTTCACTTGCTAAAAGAAAACACATTTAGAGACAAAAATGCCTTTAGAAAGCAGTGGCATCATTCTGTGCCTGTAGGTCACATTGACTACAGTTAGACACTTGTTCACTCAAGAGCATAAATATGGCATTATCCTATAGAAAAAAATATTTTTTTTTTTGCACAACTGTTCATGTGTTTCTGTCTCACACCATGGTGCTTCTTGCCACTTGCCGTGTTTTTTGAAGGACTGTGCTCTCTGTTGCTTGTCTTCTGCATCAGTCGTTTCACATATGTATATATTTTTATTGATTATAATATACAGTATTGCTGACACAGATGTGTGGTGGGATTCTTGGCGTGTCCTGTGCAGGGCCAGGAGTTGGACTTGATTGTCCCTTCCTACTCAGGATGGTCTGTGATTCCATGTATGTGTTAGTAATCAGGATACAAGGCATATTTCAGTCACATTTGACAGATTCGAGGGAGAGTCCAGAGGGATCTAACAAAGAAAAGCAAAGAAAGGATGTTGATGGCTGGAAAGGTCCACACAGCTGAAAATAATATATTTGACAGAACGTTATCCATTATGTGTCTGTCTGGGATTTTGGCTGCTTGTGACAACTGCTTCTGTCCTTCACAAACCTGGATGATGGAGTTGTCATTTTTATTGCAGTTCTTAATAAATGTGACTGCCATAAAATACCTGTTGATTGAAGAATGTTTTAAATGACATTTTACCCTGTACAGGTTCTGTAAGAGAATGATTTTAAGGAGAGAAGATTGAGGAGTAGTCACAATACGGAAGGGTACAGGAGAATTTTTCAGAGAAGGGGTATTTGTACTGAGCATGTTAAATGAGGAAAGGTTAATCATGAGGTGGATTTAAAGCTACGTGTGTTAAAGTCCTGTCAGGTGGGATGGTGAACTTTCTGGATTGTAATAAATACCCTCCACACATTTTGAACTATCAGTCTCCTACTGCAGTACAAGTTCCCAGGTAGGGGAGGAGCAGGACCAGCTCTGCCCTGCACTGCTGGTAGTTGATTAATGTGGGATCTAACAAGTCCCTTCTTGATATTCTAGCCAGCCAGATTTAGCATGACACTTATCTCTTCACTTGCAATCTCTTCACTTACAATCTCTGTTCTTCATCTGAATTGATCTGTGCCATGATTCTTCAGTGTGTTAATGAGTTTTCTGTGTGGTTGTGTGCTAGAGGCCTTGTTAAACTCCAGAGACATTCTGCCTACTGCATTTTATTTATACACCCACTCTGTTACTCTTGACAAAAAGAAGCTGTGTTGTTTATCTTAGGTTTTTGTCAAAAAAAATTGTCTTACAGTAATTTTCTCTGCTTTGGCTTCCCACAGAGGCAAATCCAAATATATTATTCACCTGTTATTTCAAAACCATTTAAACTTGCCAAACCTAGGTGGTGTTTTACACGATTCTGCTGATACTCTCAAAGTTGTTATTAACTGCCTCAGAAGTAATTTTTTATTGTGGGTGCATTCAGCAGAACGATGACAAGGCATGTTCTTTTCTCTGTCGAATCAAAGATGATATGAGGACAGTATACCTGCCCTTGGAAACAAAACATTTTGCAAGGAGTATTTCTGCAGAGTTTTTTTGTTCATTAAAGCTTCCAGAAACCCTCCCTTGTCTCCTGCCTTGCTTCACTGCTTTTTAAGTCCATCCTAACTGAGCTTGATTGGTGTTTGGGAAGATGTTGTCTAGATCATTCTGCTGCTGTGCATGGTTTGGGAGCTGAGATTCTTTACCAATCCAGGCTGTGTAATGTCTTACTACCCCACATTCTAGGGCTTTGCCTTTTCAAAACTAGGTCTGTTTCACAATGTCTCATGATCCAGGCTTACCCGCTTGGCTCACTGACAGAGAATTTGGCTTCCCTGGAGATTTCTAGGTCACTGAGAAGTATAAGAGTAGAACTTCTAGTACTAAATAGGCATAAAATTTTTATACAGGCCCATGTTCGGGTTTTTTTGGCTGTTTTTTGGGGGTTTTTTTGTAAGTGTGGAATGCTGCTGTAGAAATGCAACTGAATTTTAGTCATAAAAAATATTCAGCTGCTGTAATAATGAACATGAACATGAGATGTAGAATCATTCACTTGTGTGGAACAACTATTGCAAACACTTCAAAATGCTTATTGCATTTTAATTTGTTCCATCTTCCCCTTCCAATGACAGTTAGATCTGCCAAAAAAGGCTTTTTCCCCCTCTATACTTGTAGTTTTACGGTATCTTTTTATGAAGAGCACTGTACTGCACAACATTTTGTAGGTACTTTAAAGAATCTATCTCTAACAATTTCTTTCAAGTGCTCAGAGCTGACAAATCCAGAGATATCCCCAAACCCATGAAAGAAATATAATTGATTGTATAATTACTGGAGCTCCTGCAATATCACTGCAACTGAAGTTGTTTGTATGGTTTCTATCCCTCTTCTGGGTTTCTAGAGTCTCCTCCTGTGAAGATACTTCAAATCTGACATTCTTTAGATACTTCACTTTGTTCTCCCTAGTGCTTCAATTGAACAGTAGCATTTCTGTTAACAAAGACATCTGTGATCATGATTCCATGGTTCAAATTAGAGGACAGATTCAGTCACTCAGGTTCACATCAGAGTTTATCTGTCTCTGCACCAGTGTAGGTGGTGGCGTCAGAACAATAATAAGTTGCTGAACTGTAGGCAAAGTTTTAAGGTTATTTCATGTTTGCTCAGTTAAAAAAACACCAACAGAATAGGAGAGTTGTGCCCTCACCATTTCACAAACCCTTTGGTTCCAAACTGGCATGGCAGGGAAGTTTCAAGCTGCTGCTGGGAATATACTGACATTAGAGGGCGCATGTTCGCAATTTTTGTAAGAGAAATTGCAGTGGAATACATAGAAGTGCCCGTGTGTACAAACCACAAAGCTATTTCGGTTTCCAATGCGTGTTTTAAAGAAGACAGCCGACATTTAAGGGCCGTGTGGAGCAGTAGGGTGTGCTGGAGACACCTTTCCTTGTGCAGCCTGGCAGATGTGCGAGCTGCTGCTCCGCATCCAACCGGCAGCGCCAGCATCTCCGGGTACCCGTGCCCTCCGCTCCAGCATAAGAAAGGGGGTGGGTGTGTCAGAGCTGCTTTGTGGATGCTCACCAGGTGACCCCTGGCTAATTCAAGCCCCCCTTATGCAAAAAATGTTGTATAAGATTCAGAGCTCGACTTTGCATCTTTCAGTTTAGAATAAAATCNTAGGTAGGGATGTGGAAATTTTTCTAAAAGGTTAATTTAGCCAATCACTAGTTGAAACTGAACGGTTTAATAAGGTATTTTCACCAATTGAAAAAAGTAAAAAAATAATTACACCACTCCCCCCCGCCCGAAGCAGTGATGTACTTAAAATAGATTTGTTTCTAAAATACTTGTCCTTTAATTGAAACGAGTGTTTTGGAAGCCTAAATCCACAGCTGCTGGTGAATATGTGTTCAATGGTTCATTGGAGCTGGACTAATACAGTTTAATAAGTAACAGGTGAAATTAGAGCAAACAAACAATTTACAGTCTGAAAGCTCAAAAGGGTATTCTACAATGCCAAGCAAACCTGGAACAATGCCAGTATTATGCTTTGGGCATAAATTTCTATCTCTATCAGTGTAGACAGTAACATGTAAAACAAATTTGACTAAGCTCATTAGATTAGGGATCTGTGCAGACGGCAGCAATCTCATATATAGTGAAAGTATAAGAATGAATTACATTTTTTGTGGTTTTATAACTATAAAATCTTCTTCTTGATTCTGTTATATGGTAAGCCTTTTACATATATTACAGATTGCACACTGAAGATCAAGCTCAGACATGGGGAACATTCTAAAAAGATCATTTGACCTTTCTTTGGGTGCCTTTGGGGATATCACTTGGAAGAGATAAGTCACTCTCATTATGATTCCTGCTGACAGTTGGCAGGCCAGGTGGTCCTGCAGAACACAATTGCAGGGTCTCACATGCTGAGTCTTTAAAGATTGTGCAGGTATGCAGTGGCTTACTGGTGCTCTGAATTGAACCAAACTCTTTGTTCTAGTTTAAAGAAGTGCTGTTTGCCTTGTGTTTCCCCTGCTTTTCCCCTCAAATGTGTCCAATTTACTGTCTATCTTACAGCACATTTTGAGTTCTTGAAGGTCTCTTCTTTCTTGCTTCTCTTTATTTTAAAATAACCATAACAAGCTGCCTTATGGGGTCCCAATAGGCTGGAATGGCTCACTGCCAGCCCACAGTCTAAGCCAGTGCTCTTCCCTCACAGTGGCTGCTGCCGAATCTTTTTCAGAGATATACAGCCTTGCCACGCTAAGAAATACTGATTAGTGTCACAGGTTTTCCTTTCTCACTTCAGACTGTCACTAACCGCTCTCTGCCCAAGATTTCTGCTTCACTCTGGGCCAGCACGCACTGTCAGGGTGTCTCAGATGCTGTTCCAGAGCTACGGCTGGTGGGCAATCTCAGCTTTCATGGAAAAAGTGAAAATGCAGATAATATCGTAATGAAGAAAAGTGGAATTCCTGAACTGAGCATTCCTGATGGAGAGCTGGATTCACAAATCCACTGGCACCACACCTCTGTGACATGCAAAGTAAACCCTGCGTCTTTGTTTAAAAGCTGTCTAGTCTAATGATTAAAATTATGGCTTTACTAAAGCCCTTGCTGAATGGAGAGTTCAAAAATTTTGAATCCTTTTGAAATGAATGATATTTAAATTAATTTATTGCTTTTGCAAATTCTATCTAAACCTCCACTGCAATCATTCATGTTACAGGGAGAGAGAACAGTAGGCCAACATCTGTGTTTATACGGGTAGAGTACATATAATTTCTTAGTGTGTCTACTGTCAGTTTTCTTTTTTCCAGCTGTACTTGCCTGTTCTTTTGGACATTTTGCTGACTGTAGTAACCTGCTGCCAAATCTTATAGGACAACATTTCCATTTATATCAAGAATACTCCCAGAACCTTATAAAAAGGAATTCAGTTCTTGTATGTGGCATTAAGTACCTGTCATTTAAGAAACTGCAGTTTGACATATCCAGCAACTGTACTGAAAATTATTTTTTACAGGAAATAATGGCTTTCTGCTGAGATCATTAAAATGAAATTCTTGACTTGTCTTGGGTTCTTTGAAGGTATGGAGAGGCAGCCTTGCACAGTTCTGTGCCTGTTAGGCATATCTGCATGCTGACCTGCCTGCTAGACACACCTGAGTAAGTTGCTTGCCTGGAAGGTGCTGTGCAAAGGCTCATGACTCGCTTTCCAGGCAGACAGGAAGAGATACCTGTCTGGGACACAGCCCCTTGTTGATGACCTGCCTCCAAGGCAGATATGTCTAGTTATCTTTTCTGTCTGAAGCGGCTCCATGCAGAGTTGTGTCCTTAGTAGACTGTGCTGCTGCCTGCCTGGGAGATACCTGGGCTGATAATCTTCCGTCCGGAAAATCCTGGGCAATTATTTACCCAAATATTATCACTCCAAAAGGGACATTTAGAATATGAACTTGCAAATGTTCTCAGTTCCGATTGATCATTGTGCCTGGTATTCACTGTTAACCTCCCGCGTATAAGAACTATAACAAACATCCCTCTCCCACGTTTAGAAAAATAAAGAAGCCTGTCAAAAATTTCCGCTCATACAGCACAGAGCTCACACATGCTCATGCTCCTTTCCGTGGCAGTAATGTAGCTGCCAAACTTGCTGAAGGGTAGGAAGGGAGTAGAGAGACTTTTTTTTTTTAAATTCAAAATTGCTATTCTGTGTAGAAGGACTAAAGGGAAGGTGGACACTGTATATTTCAATGTTCAGTCTTAAAAATGGCATCTGCTTATTAGGAGCCAGGGAACCAGTTCTCAGTCACTCATGCAACATCATTAGTAGTACCACATGCTTTATTTTACTTTTAAAAAAGAGCCATTACTAGTTAACAGTAAAATACAATTTAATTTCTTTTCCTTTCCTGGAGAAATTGAGATTGCAAGTCAGACATTAGGCTTGAGGAAAAAAAAGCGTCATGTGCCTCAAGGCCATAAAGCAGCAGCAGTTAAGTCACCTGATAAAGGATAGATCAGGTATTAAACATTTTTATGTTTGGAGCGATACTGTTGTGTAAGTACATCGGTATAATTCTGAAGCTGGTTGGTTGCAGCTGGTGCATAGTAACTCTGGCAGGCATGAAATGAGCCCAGAATTAGTCTCTTATTTTAGCTCTGCTTGTGTTTTTAAGAGGAAGCTGGAGTTTTCCTTTAGAGATGTTAGTCCTGGATGCAGTGTGACAAATCCCATGTGTTTGGAAAACATTATGTTAACTGAGGAAGTGCAGAATTGAAGGCAGGCACTGCAGTACCTGTTGGTCCTACTCCGTTTCCCCCTGTAGTCTGAACCAGTTTAGTACTGGCCTAATATCTCCTGTCACGGGGAATTTCTCCCTCTTTCACCCTTCCCCAATCTCTTGGCTGGGGCACTCTGCATGAAGGGCATTTAGGGGGGGTACATTCTGTCTGAGCAAAGGTGTGTGGCCACCCTCACCTGCATGCAGGAGCACCTCATCCCAGGGAGGGAGATGTGTGTCCAGTGTGAGCTGTTCCCAACTCCTGCCTTGGCCCAGCGTGCATTTACATTTGCATCACATCCATGGATGCACAGAACGTGTGAGTTCTGCCTGTGGGCTAGGGAGGAAGGAGGATTTTCCATCTCTCCTTATAGGCACTCTGGTGCCTCTGTATCATAGAAGAAACATGATTAAAAAAGACAATCTCGTACTTGGAATGGAAAGCAGTGAAATTTATATTAGTGCTTTAATTCTGATCTAAGCTTGTTTCATAGTCTGGAAAGGCTTTTTTTCTCTCTCTTCTGCCCAAATTAATTTCATTCATTGGGCATGAGGAATAGAAATTAGGAGCCTGAAGTCATGCTGTGCTATCCAGAAATACAGGTATGATCCCTCTTGGTTTTTTCCTCATCTTTCTTTCCCTCAACCTCTTTCACCCCATCTTTATTCCAGCATATTTTGACTAATGATTGTGGTTGAAGAAATTGAAATCTGCACATGGGTATTTCTCAAGCAGACTAAGTTTGTCAGCTAAATTATTCATTGTGAAATAGCTCCTCAGAGGCAAGGACTATACTTAGTGTGATGGTGACCGGGCTGGACCTCTGGGTACTGCCACAGCAGTTGGATGTAGTGTTGACAACATTCACAGTTTCAGAGGAGCACAAATGACAACGTGGATCTCTCCAGCACACATGGGCAGTGTGGAGCTGAAAAGCAGGACCTGCTCACGAGAGGGGATTTGGGTGCTGACAGGGAGCAAATGCCCAGTTACAATTAAAAAGTTTCAAGTGCTAAAATGTGCTGAAACTGTGTGTAAAATTTAAGTGTAGGATATTTGTTAAAATATTCCCCTTGTGGGACACAACTGTGTCCAATCACTTGCCAAGCATGTTACTAATTAGGGTTAATTTGTTGTTTGGAAACCAGACCAAGATTCTTGCAAGTCACCAGATGTCTTGGTGCTATGTGTAACTAACTGGGGTAGCTTTTGAGCTGCAAGACTGAAACCATGCTTATTTGCATCCAGGTCTTACTTTCTGCAAGACCTGGAAATGTTTGTAATAAAATGATGCGCTGTTACATACGTATTAGTTGATAATACAAGGCAAGTTACTGCTCCAAATATGTTTAAATATTTTTTGAGAAGGAATTTGAATAGTGCATTTGAAAAATCAAAGCATATTGAAGAAAATGTGCAAACCTTATGTTTTCATCAAAGACTTTATAAGGATTCATAGGAAGAAATTCTTTAGGAAGAAATTCTTTACTGTGGGGGTGATGAGGCACTGGCACAGCTTGGATGGAGCTCTGAGCAACTTGGTCTAGTGGAAGTTGTCCCCGCCCAAGGAATAAGGGTTGGAACTAGATGATCTTTAAGGTGCTTTCCAACCCAAACCATTCTATGAGTTTATGGTTCTGTTTTTATTGATGCTGTGTCCTCTAATCTCAGCATTGTGGAGTTTAGCAAATGTGTTTCAGATAAATCCTCTGATG
Source organism: Grallaria varia (assembly GCA_013396735.1). Classification (NCBI taxonomy): domain Eukaryota; kingdom Metazoa; phylum Chordata; class Aves; order Passeriformes; family Formicariidae; genus Grallaria; species Grallaria varia. The sequence continues at coordinate 123,418 of VWZG01009088.1, forward strand.
CTCATCCTTGTGCATTTTGAGAAATATCAAGCACTAAAGAGAAGACTTTAATGCATATGGACAGAAGAAAAGAGTTGCTGAGAGTGTTAGAGAACTGAATCAGCAGTAGACATGGGCAACCCCCACCCCAAACCTCTGAACCCTCCACACTTTAATGAATTTGATAAAGGGTAACATGGATCTGAGCTCTCCATAGTTTTTAGTTTGTGATGCTGAAGTCCCTGCCAGGCTTTTGCTGACACTGCCCATGTTCTTCATCTCTATCCTGCATAACAAAATATCTCCTCACACAGTAGGCCATGGTCTCCTATATACAATAAGAATGATGAGCGCAATTACCAGCTGGGAGCGAAGTGGAAAAACCTCAGCTTTTCCTCAGTTCATAACCCTTCACTGGATCAAATCAGACACTCAGGGCATTTTAGGAACTCATGCCGGTTTCTTATGCACAGCATTTTTTACACCTTGTTCAAGGTTACTTCGCAGGGTGTGAATATCCATTCTGGTGCACTGGGTAGAGAGTAAATTGCCTGGAAGTGCTATTTTAGACATAAATGGAGAATATTTACTTCCACCCTTTACTTGGACTAGACTTTTTCTCAGGTGTTACGTTTTCAGGGTGAGCTATGACCTGTTTTTCATTTTCTCCTGGCTGTTTCTCTCAAAAGATGGGTCTATCTCTGTGCTCCTTTCCAAATGAAATCCCACCACTCATCTGGCTTTTAAAGCAAATCAGCATTCCACGCCATCTCCTTTTTGCCACCTGAGATATAATAATTTAAATGCTTTGGGAAGGGAAAACAGCCACTAAATTTAGTGATGGAGAGAAATGTCTGAGAGTGAACATTAGTCCCACTTAATGCAGAGCTCCTGGAGTCTGGTTTCTTATGGGTTTGTGCCTGTTTTGGAGCTGGGTTATGACTGAACTCTGACTCATGCTGCAGCTTTTTTCTTGATGGGGGTGTGAAGTTCATCATGGCTTATCTAATTATTTGTATTGATAAACTGTGTTAGGAATACAGGCCCTTTGAGCCCTCTACCTCTCTTTTGGGTTTGGTTAAACCAGTTGAAAGATTTAAAAATTACTGAGCGGACTTCCAGGCACAGGCACACAAGAAAGGTGCTTGCATACATTTTGTTCCCTAAAAATCCATGCTAAAGCCTAACACGTCTCACCCCTCCCTGAAGTGTACACTTTCCTTAGGCCCTGTTTGTCCCTGGCATCACTATAAAGCCAGAGCTAAGCTTGCTTTGCCTTCTCTCCATCGATCGGACTGACATCAGTCGTCAGTCCGTCTTTTATCAACACAGCCTTTGCCTGTCCTGGGGCCTTGAAACTGCTCCCAGCCACTTTCCATCCCTTCAGCAGGGAGCTGCTTTTGGCCTTGCAGCACCTGCTGTCTGCTGTATCTTTCCACTAAGAGTGGTTCTGTCCTGGTACAATGCGTGGGTCCGTCCTTCCTATCCCCGTGCCTGTTATCCCTTGCTGGATTTCAAACTCGTAAAAAACCCCACACAACACAATAGCAGACAAAGAAACCAAGGCATATTTTTCTGCAAAGTCATTGAAGTCTTCCCCACTTCTCCCATAAGGTCCTTAATTTCCACTTACTTGCGTGGAGTGTGTCTCTCCCCGTTACAGCATCTCCAAACCGTGGGCTCTCTTCTCTTGGTGCACGGCCAGGAGTGCACCTTGCCCAAAGGCAAGAGGGCAGCTTTTGCTCACTCTGAGTTTCCTTGTAGGTTGGAGAGCATGAGAAAAAATGTGCTACTGGCATGGCCAGCAGCTAAATGTCAAACTTTGGCTCTAAGACAATACTACTTAAACTATTTTTCTAAGTAAGTGCTCCTTACACAAGGAGGGATTGAAGGATCAGACTCATAGCATTGTAAAATCACTCTCTTAGGAATATTCCGAATAGCCTAGAACATTTTGAATCTAATTCTCCGAACCCTCAGGCAGCCTTGAATATCTCAGCTCTAATGCATTGAAATAACAGGCACTGATAAAAAAAATGAGAGGGTGATGCTCTGCTGTTCCCCTCGGGGTGAGTGGATAACTGTGGGCCGTGCTGCAGAATTCTGCCAAGGATTCAGTCCTGGTCAGGGCTGCCCAGGGGTGGCTCCATGGGCATCTGACACAAACCTGTGCCTCGCTGAAACGGGGGGTTTTTTTGGTGGCAGGTGTTGTGCTACACCAGCAGACCCATCAGCTTTCCCTGCCCAAGCTCTGCCGGGACTGCTCTGTGCACTGGGCTGGAAAGCTCCCAGGACAGAGGCAGCCTCAAGGCAACGAAATGCAGAACTTCGTCCTCATCTCTGCATTAGATGGATTTTTAAAAACCTTTTAATCTTACTTTGTCAGATGCATTTTCTTAGGAAAATTCTTACAATTTCCGAAGCTACAGCGACTTGTTTTTGCTGCTGTCTGTGCGCAGTGGAAGATGATGCTCGGAGTGCCCGTCATCCCCCAGCATCAGGCTGGCTGTGCCCCCAGCATCAGCCTGGCTGTGCCCCCAGCATCAGGCTGGCTGTGCCCCCAGCATCAGGCTGGCTGTGCCCCCAGCATCAGCCTGGCTGTGCCCCCAGCATCAGGCTGGCTGTGCCCCCAGCAGCAGCCTGGCTGTGCCGGCTCCCAGCTCTCTTTCCACGAGATGGCACTGTGTTCCTGCTCTTCAATCCAGCTTTAACTTTAGTTTAACCTTGTTCTAAGTTAAGTATTTCATCAGAAGAATTTTTTTTTTTTTTTCCTGAGCAAAGTTTGTATTTTCCCTCAAAAAAACCCGAAGAGGGAAGCTTGTTTTTATTGTCTTTTTAAAAATATAGAGGCTGTAAAAAAGCTGGCGGAAACTTCAGGGTTTAAAGTGGCAACTTGAAGGGATCTTTCTCTTTGTGTGTCATCCAGTTCACCACCTCAAGTGACCCCCCAGCTGCAAATCCTGAACTTGTGCAAGGGGACTGAAATACCGTCAGAATTTGGTCACCTGGTTATATGTCAAATTCGCATTTTTGTAATTGTAATGAGTTATTTCTTTTTTGAAGGAATGTTTTTTCCCCTAACACCTTTTCCAGTTTTTTTTTTTAATTTTATTTTTTTTGTTCGTTCTTTTTTTTTTTTCCCCCTCTTTTCCTTTAATTCCAAAATCTCCAATTTTGGAGAAACTCCAGAGTCAATTGCTGATTGCGAATAGGGATGGGGATGGGTGGCGTGGTGGGGGAAGGATAACACAGTGATTTTTTTCTCTTGTGCTATCAGCTAAAGAACACCTTGGAATGTTTGCAACTAGATTATTTTATAAATATTGTATTACAAGACTCTAAACACTAAAAAAATCACTTTGTAAATACTTGTTTGTAAGAATCATGTGTTTAATTCCTTCAGCTGAGAGTCTCTGAGGATAATACAGGAACAAATTTAGTGCAAGTAGGATAAACTACCTATGCCATCAGCTTTCTCCAGTAGTTAATATTACATTTAAACTGATAATGCTGGAAATTATTTTTGAATAATGTGTTATTTGAGATATATGCAATTCTAAAAATTACATTTTAATGTGATTTTTGATATCTTACGTGAGCTTACATTACGCATGGTGTTATAACAAGAAAAATGAAAGAGGAGAAAAAACTCCTTGAAAACAATTTCTCTAAGGTCGACAGGTAGGTAAAATCTTAATTTACATTGCAGACATTGCTTGGGACTCAGAAGGGAATAAAACATAGAGACAGGCTGTTCTAGTCCTTACAGTGCACTGCAGTGCTGTCGAGAGCTGACAAGGCTGGCACTCCTGCCCTTTTAGTCACTGCTGGTGCAGTTCTGTACCCAGATGAGTAGGAAATGCTTCTTTATTTCCAAAATGAATTCTAGTCAGAGGTAGGCTAAAAGCACCATTCATTTAGATTAAAGATCCTGAAACTATCATGTTTGCAACCATTTGTCACAGTTTAAGTAGCAGTGCATAAATGTCACGCTGTTGGTATACAATTTAATCTCTGCTGACAACAGCTCCATTTCTAAAGTTTCCTCAGCATCTTTTTTTTAATGGCTTATGTTTCTTATAAACAACCTCTGCTGCTTATGCAGAACTGGGGTGGCTCTGAGGGTTACCAGGCCTGAATCTCGTCCACATGGGGAAAAAATGGGAAAGCATCAAGAGCACTGTATGTGGGAGCATCAGCCTTTGCATCTGATGGCATGTGCATCCAGCTCAATGCAGGGGTTTCCATTCTGCAGGAGCATTTGATGGTTTTTTGTTGTTTCAAAACAAATTGGGTTGGTTTTGCTTGGGTGACTCTTCCGGTCTTCACCTTCTCCTTGCTCCTTCTTACGTTACTTCCACTGTCCAAAAAAGGGGAAAGATAACTCACAGGGCAAGTGTTTTGATTTTTCTCCATGATCTTGCCAGTACCTGAAGGGAGTCTGCAAAAAAAGATGGATAGACACTGTTTACAAGTGCATGTAGTGACAGGACAAGGGAGGATGGCTTCCAACTGAGAGCAGGTTTAGATCAGATATCAGGAAAAAATCCTAAACTGCGAGGGTGGGCAGGCCCTGGCACAGATTGCCCATAGAAACTACAGATGTCCCATCCCTGGAAGTGTCCAAGGCCAGGTTGGATGGGGCTCTGAGCAACCTGGTCTAGTGGAAGTTGTCCCAGCCCACAGTAGGGTGGATTGGAACTAGATGATCTTTAAGGTCCCTTCCCACTCAGGCCATTCTATGATTTTATGAGTCTATATATTTGATTCTCTCTATATATTTGATTCTATATATATTACGATTCTATATATTTGAAACTGTTCTGTTAAAAAGTGCAAGCAATGATTATGATTTCATCAAACACAAATGCTTCCCTTCTAGTGGATGTTGCTCTTATTGTACTGTTGGCAGAATGTTTATAGCTGTAGGCCTTTACTTGCATTAAAGCATCAGCTCAGAGAGAATAGGTTATAAATCCCAGTGTCTCTTTCTAGTGATAGTGTCCTTTGTAGAGCTTCTTGCTTTGTCTTGTGATTCTGTCTGATTGTGTCTGTGATTGAGACTATGCCCAGCCTGGAGCAGGTGGAGGAAAAAATGGTGAATTATGTGCCGTTAAGAAACCTTGCTGAGATGTTTCATTGCAGGAGGTTTATGGAAATAAATGTTAAATAGAGAATATTAAGGTGTTGCTACATGGAAGACTACACTGATAGTCAGAAACATAAATTGCAGAAGTCTCGTGGCTTCACAGTAGCAAACAGAGATGAAAAAAGATATTTACAGTCGAAGCACATTTTTACTAACCCAAAGTGATAAGAGGGTGCAACAGACGTGAGGACATCCTGAAGGAACTGGAGGTCTGTTTTAGTGGGATACTTTTGATACAGCAGAACAAGGCTCCTGAAGATCAGGGTCAATGTGCTTCTAACAAAGTTACTGAGGAGAGTGGTTCATATCGGTACTTCAGAAAAACTCTCAGGTATGTTCTGCCAGGATTTGCAATTATCATCCACAGCTTTTAAAATGCCTGCAATTGTTCTGGGGAGAAAAAAAAAAAAAAAAAAAAAAAAAAAAAATGTTGGAGAAACCCCAATATTCACAGAAGGAAAGTTTCAAGCTCATGGAAACAGAATCAGTCCCAGCTGACACATTTAAGCTGTGTCAGTGCTAAAAATCATTATAACCTCCTGAGCCTGTGGGAGAAGTGCCATCTTTTGACCAAAGGTCAGATTAGCTGGAAGAAGCTGTGAATAAGTAGCAGCATCAGATTCAGGTAAAGAAACAGAACCTACAGAAAGTACAGGTTGAGACTGGAGTTGGGTGGTATGAATTAGAAACCAGGAGGCAGGCAGCAAGAAAGATCAAAGAGATCAGGGGTTGGTCTATGATACCTTATCCAAAATGCTGAGCTTTAATTTGCAGGGGCAAATACTACAAGAAAGTCTGGAGGATGGAAAGCCTCTGAATGTGAATGAAGTCAAGATCCATGAATCCTCTCTCCGTAGAAGGTTTTTGAGTGAGTGAGAAGAGCTGAGATTTTGGACACATGTTATGAATTTCAAGCAAATCTTATTTTGTCTTCAAAATCTCCCCTTTTTTAAATTTGAAACTTTTATTTCTTCAAGGTCACTTCAGATTTACTTTACTCGTCCGATATATGTGAAGAGTTAATTTGATAATCTAATACAGCATTTTTAAAAATTGCCTAACAAATACATTGTGAGTATGATCACATCTCTCTGAAATGAAAATCAAGACCACTCAATGTCCTTTTGTCAAACTGATTGTATCTAATTAAAAAAGAAAGAAATCCCAGCAATGCAGCATTTCTTCCCATTAACATGCACCACACAGGTTACTATCTAATTTAATACCAAATGTTGTCTTCCATTGCTCCATCCCTGATGAAACTGCTCTCTTTAGATAAAGTTATGTGAAATTCTGAGTTAGAAAAGAACCTCAGCCATCCCCACCCTAATATCCAATGATATATAATTTGACCATTTATTTCCTTTCCTTAATAATGTATCCAAATATGGAAGCAGATGGACCAGCCCTTGGCCTCACACTGCCGAGAGCCTGACACTCTGATTTCTTGGTAAATAGATAAACATGCCTATAAGATTAAGTGACAAATTCACATCAGCATCCAAAGCTCTTTGATCAATACCACTAATCCATTAAGGATTACAACAAAGCATCTTATGTTTCTGTCCCTTCCTTCTGGTATTAAATGTGAACCAAAGAATAATGGACTAAAATATCTCTAAAATTAAGTGAAAAAAAGGAAATTAGCCTTTGCGTATTTTAAAGATAAAGAACCCTCATTAGTGCATCTGCTGGCCTGGACATGCTGCCTTTGAAAGCAATTTAAGTATAACAAAGTAATTTTCAAATTAAAAAAGGAGCTGCAGGTGTATAAAATGAAAATGTAGTGGGGGCAGCGACACAGCCAGATCCAAAATCCCATCTATCTCCTGGGCCTGACAAGGGTTAATTTGACCAAATGGCAACTGCACCTGAAGGAGAGGGGACAACAGCTGAATGAAAGCCAAGGCAAACGTCTGTTGAGAACTTAGCATGAGCTTCAAAGTCCATTGAAGTCAGAGGGAGTTTTTCTATTGACTTCAATTGCCCAAATCTGGCCTCCATTGCTTTGAATAAATAAGAGTTTATGATTCAGCGTATCCTTTTTCCCCAGAGGAAAGAGCCCCTGTGAGACGCTTCACAGCAGTGACTGAATTGCAAACCAAGAGGACTCTGCTGCAATTTATTTAAAGTTATTTTCATGTGTGAAGTGTTCTTTGAGAGTCAGGTTCTGAGGTGATGGAACTGGATATGCTTGCTAACATAACGCTGAGGTGACCCACGTAGGTGTTCCCTGCTATGTGTGACCTCTAAAATAATTTTGAAGACATGCCTGGCTATAGAAAGGGATTTGCTTATTGCTTTTGATTCACTTGCCTCTGATTTCCTTCTGTGTTCTCATTTCTATTTTCCCACTCTCCTCTGCCAGTCTTTTGCTTGTCATAATTGAAAACAGGTAAGAGAAGTGTGGCTTTCTATAAACATTCTCCATGAAATAACATTTAAAAATGTAGTGCTTGATGAGCCTTTGAGCCATCTCCTGGGGTTGTTAGATCAAGGTCATAATGAGTTGGTGCGTTTGCTTACTACACTATATGGGAGCATAATGGCAGCTGCAATCACTTACTTTCACTCCCTGGCTCTTTGAGAATTATTTGCTTGGTTACAGGAGGTGTCAACATTAATGCAGATGGGGATGAAACCTGGAGAAATTAACATAAATAGTGTCGACGTGCTGTCTTCTGATGTAGAGCCACTTTCTTTAGAATTTCGTTTTATTGCTATCAATATTTTCCTCTGATCGTCACTGCTGCAACATAATTTCAACACCAAAATTTAATTTCATCTGAATGTGCTGTCCTGTTCAATCAGCGATGGAGGGTTCATCCAGTCACTCCCTCCTCCCCACTTTTTCCCACCTACTGTGTGATTTGCAGTTTATGGCTCATTCTCTGGACTTTCACACCCCCATCATTTGAGAAAGACGGAAAAATGCCATGGCATTTCATTTAGGCTGTGTTAACTCCACTCCCCTGGGTTGTGAGAAAGTGAAAATTACTTTGTAAGAAAGGACTTGGCTAACATAGGTGCAAATATCACTAAATGCTGAATCTGAAAAGCCAAGTGTAGGCAAAGCGTAGACATTAAAGTCATTCCTTTCATGATCTTCTGGCATGTCGTTTCATGACCAGTAGCTCTTAAACACTGCTGTGTGTCTTGGACTTCTGTTGCATTCCTTTTCTACATCTCTGTTGAACATTTACAACACACTTAAGGGTTCTCTGGGAGTGAAAATGGCCCTTGCATAGGGTTCCTAGGGAACTCTGAAGTAGGCTGAACATCGCAGAGGAAGGATAAGATTGATGTCTTCTCTTAAAAGATACATTTAAATCTAGTTTCTTAGTGGAATTCTGTATCCTGGAGGAAGAGGGAGAAGAAGAGATCTCAGAGTGGGTAATAGCTTCCAGCTATGGGGGCAGGAAGGGTGGAGATAGCCCTGGGCTGAATGCAGGGGTTGTACAGTTACTGGAATTTGCTTTGAACCCTCTCCTGGGAGCTGGTATAAATTCAAGGTCTTCTTCTGCCCAGTACTTCCATTCCCCTGTCTTGGAACTATTTTTCATGACTGCAGTGTCTGTCTGGCTCTTTGGAGTGAGTTCCATCATGTGAAGTGAAATATGTAGGCAGAAGATAGGGGAACAGAGAAGAATTATAAAACGGGCAAGAAAAGTAAAATGAGGGGCTAAAAAAGAGCACTTCAGAAATACTTAAACAAAGTGATCCTATTTATATCCATGAGCTGCAGCTGCAGAGTCTTAATAGTAGCAGCAGGGCTGCCTTGTGGAGAAAGCAGGAGGCAAGAAGACACTGCTCTGGTACAAGAGTGGAGTGTTGTAACCTGGTGGAGGGAGGAGCAGGCGGCTGCCACAGGCTGCTGGAGGTGATGGAGAGCCAAGGGCCAGGGCAGCTGTGACAAGGTACCTGAGGGAGCTGCGGACATCAAGGTTAAATCACATCTCCCTGGAGGCTGAAGGTGATGCCAAGCGGGAACATTATTGCCTCGGGCTCTGCTGTTTTAAGTCCATTTGCCTGAGTGCTGTGTACCTTTTGACAAATCATACTTTGTTTTGAAGAATTTGTTTTCTGCATCATAGCCTTTTAGTAGCGCTCCTTGTCTTCCACAAGAAAAAAACTCTGTTGGAGGGAAGTCTGGCAGGCTGCAGCAGCAATTACCAGCCAAGGGGATATGATTTAGAGACCTGTATCAGAGGGGTCCTGGGATCCTGCGTCAACCAGAAACTGCTTCAGGCAGGTGGCTGAGAGAGATGCAGCCAAGGGTCTGTCTGAGGATCTGAGGAGGGACAGGTACCTGCTACTACAGCAACAGGAATTTCCTTCTCCTCCTGTTGGTATCCAGCAGAACAGGCACTATTCACCTGTAATGTCATTAGTCTGTATTATCATGAATACGCTGAGTCCAGAAAGATGATTTGGGTACCTAAAATGGGATGTAGGGAGAGATGGAAGTTTCTCGTCAAGGAATTCAGTGCTCAGGTACTACCTGAGCAAACCCTGCAAGGTGTCTAAATCTGCTTGGATTCTGTGCTTTGAATGGCAACTGCTGTGTATTTGTCAGCTGGACACACTCTGCAGACTTCCATTGTGCATGTAGGAGATGCTCAGACAAATGTTACCCACCAAGGGAACAGCATGCCTTTTGTAGAGAGACCCTTTCATCCTGAAAGAGACCCTCTGTCCTTTTTACTCTGCTTCTGGAAGGAGTAATAACAGTTCTGACTATTTCCGAGTGCTAATGCTACTTGGACCACTGTTTGCTGATAGAACAGAGATAACCAAGGAAATGGAGATGGTAAATACATATATGTTGTTGCCTTTCTTTTTTGCCTGTGTGAGCAGCTGACTTTAACATCATGGGTCTGAGCATTGCTCTGCCTGGAGTGACTCATTACAGCGGTGGTCATTACGCTCCCTCCAGAGAGATTTTCTTCCATATCAATTTAGCATACCTTTAATTACAACAAGGAACCCTTTAAATTTCATCTGTGTTGTAGGGGATTTTTTACATTCCAATCTGAATTCCACCCAGTATCATTAAATTAGTCCAATTTACATATAACTGACCTTGCCCAAACCTATACTAATATTAAGCGGGAAAAAATAATTATTAAAAAAAAGCTCAGAGTACAAAGTCATGCAAGTCAAGCACTTAGAAGTCCCAGGATCAAAGTCACCTGTGAAACTTTAAATCACTCCTCTCCTAATTCCAGATAGCCTTTGCTTTGTTCAGCATGAAGTTCCTACTGAATAAGTAGTAGGTCAGTATTTCTAGTCATTTCTAGTCAGTCTAGTCATTGTTCTTCAGTTATTTACTGAGTGCTACTGAAACCTTGCATCAACAAATTAAATAAATAGTCTTCTACTGCTTTTGCATTGTGCTTTCACTGTTGTGTCTTGCTGATTTGCAAGTTTTAGTGAATTAATTAGCATGGCGTCCCTGCAAGGTGAGGCAGTGTTGGCCCCTGTGTGAATATGACCTGGGGTGTAGATTAAAAGTAAGTGCTAATATTGTAAATCCAGTTTGAAATGACTAGCATTTAGGGTTTTTTCAGAATAATGTGTCTTCTGTAACATGTTCTATGTTCAAACTGCATTTTCTGTTGGTCTCAGTTACAGATGTGTTTGCTTGTCTGCACGTCGAATCCCTGCTGTCTGTGCTTGAATTCACATTATCTTCTGAAGGAGGTGGAACTCCTGTCTTTAAAAATTAATACATCCATGTACACAGAAGTTGTACCAGAAGGTGTACGTTAAAGGCAGCCAAAGAAATGTCCAAGTGCACTTCTCCCTTTGCCATTTTTATTTTTGAAGGACTTGATTTTTACAACTCTAATAATTTCTTTTGGTTTAGTGTCATGTAATGGAACTCTCAGAGGTATTTTTATATAGCTCTGTGTGTGTGTTTGTGTATAGTATATATAAAACATATATATTAAAATTATATGTATAATACATATAAAATATGTATGTATATATATGTATACAATTCCACTCTGTGTTCCAGCCCAGATTGGCTTTGACCCTTTTCCCCTTGGACAGGGTGAAAACATTAATTGTGGAGAAGAGATAAACTGACTGCTCTCCATCCAGCTGTGCCATGGGCATTGACAGGAGTATTTGTCTTCTCAAAGGAACAGCTGTGTGGAAAAACACAGAGTTCCCACTGCATGGGGATGGCTCAGGGCTTGTTCAGGCGTGGGCAAAAGCCTCTGCATGCAAAGTCCACTCAGACTGAAGGAGCTGTGAGGATATAAGGCACTGAGCTGAGAAATTAGCTATGAAATTCTAGTGGGTTTGTAGCTGAGCAAATATTTTCAGGCGGCCAGATTTGAATAGTTTGAAGTGGTGGCAACAGGATTTTCCTTCTGTGAGAATTCAGATCTCTGCTTCTGAGCATGAAAGTATTAGAGAAGACTGTCCCAAATGTCAACATGCACAAAGCACATTTTCACCAGACCTCATTCCAATGAAGCAGCTCAGCTGCTTTTCTCAAGATGGAAAAAAAAAAAATCAATCAAGATGCAGAACTAAATGTCCCATTTGAAAATTTTCAGTTGTTACTCCGAGAGAGATTTATTTGCAAGAATAAACTGGACCTTGACTAGAAAACCCTAAGAATGCTTAACTGCAGGCATCAATAATTATGAAGTCAATGCACAGACCTTCCTCTGGTTCAGATACAATTTTTTACGTCCTATTTGAATACTCCAGTAACATGCAAAAAATTGCAGATGTGCCAGATTTCCTCCTACTTTATTTTTTAGCGAATAAAAGACTTCCAGTTACCTGCCTTGAAAGGCTCCTGAGAGATTCCATTTCCTCTCAAATTTAGCTTGGATTAAAGCTTTGCAGCACAGCAATGAATCCTGCCAGAAGACAGCCTGGAGTCCTCACTGATGTGCTGGACTTCCAACACGGTGTTCATGATTCTGCTGGCCTCAGGCTGGTCAGGCCACCGTTTTCCACTTCAGCTTTTCCAAATGTTTAGTAAACACGGATGTGTTGGAGCATGACCTTTTCCTTGCCTTTTGTTTTGTTTTGTTTTGTTTTTCCTTGTCTGATCTCACACAACTCTTCCCCAGACAATCAAAATCTGCTTCCTTTGTAAGTGGTACTTCAGATGATTCGCTCTTGTGGCATACCTACATCTCCAGAGAAAAATAGAAATTAACATTAAATAATTAATTGTTTTTGCATTCTCTCCCTATGTTATATTTTTTTTTTTTGTGTTTCCTCCCTTTTAATTGGGAGTGTGGTGTCAGGGGCTAATCCTATAAAGTCTTGCATTTCCCAGTTCCCCTTTATTTAAGGGGGTGTATAACACTTGCAGGACTCAGCTCTGGATTCGGCCATTGAATTACTGAATATTCTTCAAAAGAGAACTGAAAAATCTCATTACTTCAAACTCTTATGAATGAGACAGTAGGAAATGCATCCCATGAAGCAATCACACATTATTATTTAAATGGGCTAAGATAGAGCCTCTTTTTCTTTAATGGCATCTTTGACCTCCCTTTTTCCTGTAGTCAAGCCACCCCAAAATTACATTTTGTAGCACACATTTGTACATGACGCTGCCATTTGGTTATTCCTTTTCCAAGTGAAAACTACTTTTCTCCTCTTTTTTTCTTCACCCAACATCGAAAAGAAAATTGAGCTTCTAGGAACTTAATGTGCAAACTTCACTGTTACACCCTGCAAAATTGAGATTACCTAATGGAATCAGAAAAGAAAGATTTTTTTTTTTTTTTTTTATTATGATCAGACTTAGGCAATTTTAGATAGTCTTTTTTGGTCTAGTGAATGCAGGGACCTAAATCCAGAGTGAATGCCAGAAGCAACAATTACAGTTCCTTTTTCTCTAATTGAATTATTTTGTGATTTTCCCAATTGACTTCAGAAGGCCAAGTGCTCAGTCTCCAAAATTCAGATACTCGGGACAATAAAATTATGAACTTAAATGAATATTATATTTACAATATTCATGCCAACTGAATAGTGTGATATGCTATGTAGTTGATTTCCTTCCTTTAGAAAAATAAGGAATCAGTAGAGCTGGGATTTTAAATTTTATTCCTACTTTTTTTCACCGTCGTATTGCTAAGTGGTAATCAAAATGATAAACATTTTCCCCTAAGAGGAAAGAACAGAAAATGTTTATAATTATGGTGGATTTTTGAAAATTATTTGTGAATGAAAGATTTCTCACTTCATTGGGAAGTATTTCTGCAAGCTTATGCTTGCTGGCTCTTTCCATCTTCTCTCAGTGCAAAATAAGTAATTTATAGAAAAATTCAACAGGAATTTTTTTTTTTTTAAACTCAGTGGTTGGTATTTGGCAACAAAGAGAAAATTAAACCTCAGTAACTCATGGGAAGTTACTGCATGAGCTCCAGAGATTTGAGGGAATGCTGCTCATCTGTGTGGCATAATTGGGTGGTGGTTTTTCAGCTGATTTGTAATGGGAGGCTGCTGTGTGCAAACACCCAGGTCTGATATAAATGCACTCTGTGGCACCAGAATAAAGAACATTTCCACTGGTAGCAGTCAGCCTGCCCGCTGTACTCAATACAGGAGCATGGGGTGTGGGAAACAGCTGAGAGAGGCTGCGTTTGCTTGGTGGGTTTAATTAGCCATTCTCCTCTCTCTGTTCTCAGGCAGGATTCTCATCCTTCAAATACATTTTAAAAATTCATAATGTTTACTGCTTTTTCCACATTGCAAGCCATTTGAGATCTTTTTTAGCTTAAACTTTCATAGTCTCCCTGGAAAAAGGGGATATTCTTATGTCTTAAAGCCCTCACTGCCTTGGTCTTTCTTAGTCCAGATCTCTTGGTCATTTGTTATATATGTCATAGAAAGTCACCTGTCCTTTGTCCCATTTTCTTTCTCTCCTTCCTTTAGGGCATCTTTATGCCTCAAAGAGTTTGAATCTTCATTTCTTCTTAGAGCCTCAGCCTTATGTCCCCACTAAATCACTAAGCTACTCAATTCACTGAGTAACTTGTTTTCCCTGTGTTGTGCCTTTACTTCTCCCCATCATTTGTATAAAAATGTGGCAGCTCAGATTTGTCAACATGAAAAAAAATTCCTCTGCTAAAATTCCTTTAAAAGGTGATGTTGTATGACATATCCTGAAATTTTTCTCTCACATTTAAAAAAAAAAAAACCTCTCTCTCTTTTTAATGAAGTAATGCTGGGATTTGTGCTTTTAGCATGTGTTCCCTGGAGCTAGAGGGGTTTTAATGTAGAATTTTCTCTAATCTTTTTTTCAAGGTTCCACATTAGCTGCTGCTGCCCATCCACTAATACCTGACTTGTTTCAGCTCCCTGAAGGGATCCTGGTAGGTAATGACAGTTGAAATTCCTTATTTGCCTTACTTGAATTTCTGGGCAGATCGTGTTGCAGAACGTGTGAGGCCTCTGCACACCCATATGGGCGTGATGTGTATTTTTATAGCTTGATGAAAGAGGATCTTTGTGTTCCTGAGCACTTCTCCCCATTACATTGTTCTGAGGCACAGCAAAGCTGTTGTTCCTTCAGTTCTTAAGGACTGTTGCAGTGCAGATAACCCCAGATATGTGTAACCCCATACTATATTCTGTGAGGTTAAAAAGATGCAGAAGAGCCTGTGTTTAATGGAATATTTTCATCCTCTTCTCCTGAATGAGAGGAACTGGAGCATTCAGACAAGTGAGTGACTTGCCCAAGGTCAGAAGGGAAACTGGAGCTGCTGCTGCATCTCCCCAGCTGCAGTTTCAGTGACTTAAATGCTTGCTCATCCTCCATGTGAGTTCTCAAGTGTGGCTCTTTGGTGCTTCAGGCACTTCTCTTAAAGAAGAACTTTGTGGCATATATAGGGTTTGGGGTTTTTCTTCCTCCAAGTTTGATTTGGAGAAGTAAATAGACAGTAAAATTAAAGAAAGAAGATGCAATGAAAATGATTTTCCATAAAATGAATGTGGTAGAAGCAGATGGAGATATAAAAACATTATGGCTTTGATTGCATGATGATCTATAACCTCTTCCTTTAAGAGTTTGAGAAGATTATGGTGCTGAAGCACAGAAAAAAAAAATCAAATTCTGCAGTCAGAAAGGACTGATGTTTTAGCTGATTTCAGAAGAAATACTTTATAGGGATAGACTCAGTTTAGCAAAAGATCTGAGTATATATTTTCAAAATGGACTTTTACTTCCCATTGTTTCTCTTTCCCTAGTCTTGTGATACTAATGAAGTAGCAAGGCAGGCCCTTTTCTGTTGTAATATTTCCATGCTAGTGTGAAAAAGAATTTGACTGAGTCAGTGCCCTTGTCCTGTCTTCTTCTCTACTTTCCCTCACCCATTGTCTTATTTTTTTAATCTTCTTTTTTTTTTTTTTTTTTTTTTTGTTTTAAATTTTTTAAAAAAAAACTCTNTTTTTTTTTTGCTTTAAATATTGTAAAAAAGCAGTCTGGTGGAATTTTAAGGCTTCAGACTATAATCTGCTATTATGGGTTATTTGACCAAGGCATGCAATGAATGTGTTGTACAATGCCATTTTAGTAAAAATACAAGCAATTATCCATACAACTGAGTTATCAGTAAACTCATCACCAAATAGGCTATTAACTAATTATATTTATTTTCCCAGATCGATAGTATTGTTTTTTCAAGGCACGAGATCATAGTGGGGACCTTCAGTCCCTGTGGAAACACAGAGTAAGATCCAGCTGGTGTGATTACACTGCAGCTGGTGCATTCCTGTAGCTGTGGCATGTGGGACACAGGACACCTAACTGAGCTTCTTAGTTGTTCCTGAAGGTTTATTAAATATACTAACTTGATATGTTTGGGAGGGGGAGTGGGGTGGTGGTGTCTGAAAAGGAGGCGCTGGCATTGCTAGGATATAAACAATACAGAAGAGCAAATAATGGGTGGGGAGGGGATAATAGTCACTGCTTTTGTGTCACTGATGGTTGGGAGGGACAAAAGTGAGGGTAGCCCTGCTGGTGGCCTGATCACCGAGAACAGGGACACTTGTGATGATTTCCAGACTGCTTGTTGAGTCTTGAGCCAGTAAAGTGAACTCTTTCTTGCTTTGGTTCTCCTAATCGGGAGCAAACCCACAGCAACTTGTGAACTGTGATCAGACCCTTTGCTCCCAAGGTGTGCTGGAGGGCCAGGAGTTGCTGTGGAATTGAGGGGTGAGTGACCAAGTTACAGGTGCCTTTTTTTTTTTTTTTTTTTAGCCCTCCCGTGCTTCACCTTCATTTAGGATTCCTTTTAAGTACGAACTCAGTATACAAACTATTTCTTTTGTTGTCGATTATTTTTTCCCTGTCTCAATTTATAAATGGAAGTCTCTTGTTACTGCTAATTGTGCTCATTGCAGCTTTTTAATTTCTCTTACTGTTTCTGCACATTTTGAGGGAATCAAGCAGTTTACAGTAATTCATATTAGCAACATAATCTACTTCCTCAGTCCCAAAAATTCAGTCTTAAAATAACTTACTTCTCTAAAAGTTATTTAGAACTGTATCTGAGGTAAGTGCTTAATTCTGACTCAGTTACTTTCAATAAACAGCTACTTATGCCAATTCAGTTACCCCTGGAGTTCAAACGTTCAGTGAATTGCAAGATTGAGAAGTGAAGAAAATTCCCTTGCATAATTATTGGATTTCACAATGTCTTTTGGGGAGGGCTGGGACGTA
This sequence comes from Grallaria varia, assembly GCA_013396735.1. Lineage (NCBI taxonomy): Eukaryota > Metazoa > Chordata > Aves > Passeriformes > Formicariidae > Grallaria > Grallaria varia. Next base: position 140,256 of record VWZG01009088.1, read on the forward strand.
TTTCCTGTTTATAGATGGGGAAGTGGGGATTGCAAGAGTGAGGTGAATTCCTGATTAAATCAACCTGGGAGCCACGGGCAGAACTGGGAGCAGACCTGCCCTGAGCCTTGGCAAGCCCCATCTGGTGTTCTGATAGTGGCAACAAGCTAATTTCAGCTGAAGTCTTACCTCAAATAATTGCTTATGCAATGCTAGGAACACTCCTGATAATTATATTTAATGACTATGATAAATATACAATAAATACTCATGATATATATATTATATAAGAATTTCTTATGCATATGTTCTGAACTTGTATATATCACATGGGTTATTAATAAGGATATTTCTTGAAAATAGGACTTGAGGGTGTTTGTTTTTACTTTAAGAACTTATGTAATTTGCTTTTATTTTTTTAAAATTTTAAAATAATGTTTTGAGGGTCTGGACACTTTTCTTGTAGGAAAAATAAGGGTTAAAATAAGAGTTCTTTATTTCAAAACTCTAAGCAGAGTCAGGGGACTTTGTTAGCTTGTGGAGCTAGTTTAGGTGTCAGAGGAACAGTGTCAAACTGCAGCTTCTACTGAATTATAGAGAACCTGTAAGTGAGATATAAATGAAATTAGAACTGGGTGAGAAAAAAATGGCTTCATCATAAATCAAGTGATATTTTAGGTGAAAGAAAAAAATACGTGTACAGGCAGAATATTGTAATTGAGTCACATTCAGAAGTATTAAAAAGCTTCAAAGTGAATAATTGTTTCCTCTTGTGAGCTCCTTTCCAGCATTAAAGAGCACGTGGACTATTGATGTATTGCCCCAGTCATCTGGAATGCTCCTTATTGCTGGAGTAAACAAAGTCCCCGTAATATTTTTGAAGCTTTCTCTACATTATAAGAAGCATCCTGGGAGCTTATTAAGTTCATTAGAATACGGAAGAAATGTTAACAACAGTTCTAAGTGCTCCTTTCTTCCGAAATAAGTTTTGGGATTTTTTTTTTTATTTTGAGAGGAAAAACACATGCAGCCAGCACTGGAAAGAGATTTGTGCTGTATGAAATGAGGGGGAAAAAAATGTAGCCACTATTGCTGTTTGCAGTTGTGGAATCTTTTGGGAAGCTTTTGAGTTTCGGGAGACTGTGTTTTAAAGCTTTTTTTTTTTCCCCCACATTGTATGAAGAAATACCTAGCAAGAGATAAAACTCTAAAATAAAGTTCTGGTAGCAAGATGCAGCTTTCAGATATCTCAGCAGAGAGGATGTTGGGGTGTCTGGGGCTTCTACTGGTCTGACAAGTTGTATTGTATAGAAACAAAATATACATCTTTAAAGGACTGTGTATCTCTCCTCCACCAAGATACTGCCTGAAGTTGATGCTCCTCATCTTCAGACAATGATAATATGAAAAGTTACACTGGTCCAGAGCACCATCCTGTTTTGTTCAGCACTGGGATCCAAGATGAAAGCCTCATTGTGTGGACGCACAATAAAGCCTTTGGGTAAGAGAAGGGACCTCCTGGAGTCAGCCCTGATGTGAGAAGCCAGAATAAACTTTGAGTCAAAGATGATGCACGTGTGCTGAGCATGGGAGGAGACTGCTTGTGTCTATACTGGAAATAAGGGTCCTCCTGGACTGAACAGAGAACTTCCTGGCCTTTGGATGACTCCTCGGTGTGTAGAAGATGCCAGAGAGAGAACACCTGGGAAGATATATTTAAGCTGAGAAGCAGTTCTGTGAAACTTTAGCCTGAAGGCGATTGCAGAGTTTTGTGGCTTCAGGGCATTATCCAAATAAATAAGGAGCAAAAGTGGTGACAATGGATGCAACTCTGTGGAACCACCTAGGAAGTTGGAAGAAGAGTGGGAAGGTTCATTAAAAAAGTGAAGAAGGAGAAGGAATGAAAACTGGGAGGTGACAGGGTCACAAGAGAATCAAATACAAGAATTCCAGTGAGAGGCTGGTTGCAGGAGGGAGACATTCAGAATGGAAAGTTGGAGGCTAATTCAGTTTTTTAGACTACATTAAGGCTAAGTTAATGGCAGCTAAAAGCTGGATTGAACTGGGTCTGGTTTGAGACTGGAAAAGACCAACTCTAATCAGCTGTTGTAGACAAGAAGTTCAACAAACTTAGAAAAATGGTCAGCTGAGGAGGAATGGGACCAGTGAAACCAAAATTCTCACAGGTTTGTACTGGGGGACATGACTGCTGCAGGGTAATGGCTTGAGAAAAAGAACAAAGAAGGAAATGCAGACAGTATAAGGAAGACCAGAAGGTGAGATGGGCAAGCAGATGAGTTAGAAGAGTAACAGAGGCACTAATGCACCCCTGCATGGAAAGAGGAGAGGCTTCAGCTGGCTCTGCAAAGTGAAATACGGTGCCTGCAGAGATGTAAGAATCCCTAATTTGCCCAGTTTCTTCTGTCTGCTGAGGGGCATTTTAAATTTTAGTTGATAGGGAGGCCCAAAGGTGAGAAGCATTGTTAAAACGAAGGAGGATCAGTGTAATACACTGAACATGCAGTGATAACAATAGTGGGACACTCCAGCAGGAGCAATGAAAGAACAGCCAGTGTGAGACAGAACCTGGATGATTTATGAAGAATCTTGTGCATCGTGGTTACCTGGAGCAGCAGAGGGTTGGATTTGACCCCCTGGTATTTCCTGGAGTTCATCCTTGATTTCTGGGCTGGTAATGTGACTCCTCATTGTGGAACCCAGAAGTGGCTGGGGCTCAGAGCTCTCCCAACCCCACGCTTTTCCCTTGGTCACTGAGTATTTCCAGTCCTTGTGAGGGACATCCACTTAGCAAATTCCATGGGCTTGCTTTCTTTTTCTTTCATTTTGTTTGCTTGATCAGGGATCTTTTTGGCATTGTGCCTCTTGTGAGGAGATATGAAGCAGACTAAGATCTGCCCTGTTGTGCCTAAGTGGAAAGGAAATATTTCTCATCCAGTCATCCTTATGTAAGTGTTTTGAGTCCTTGTCGAAATGATGTATTCCCAAATGGCACCAGTACTAATGTGGATATTGAATTATGAATAGATTTTTATGACACATATAGCAGAGTTTTGAAGATCACTAGAGAGAGTATTTCTACCAACTGCAATTTGATGAAAAGCACACAATGCCCAAAATAGCTTTTGATTTTAGATGCTGTTGCAGTTACAGGTATTAGAAAAAAACAATCAGGTAAAGCAACTTTTTTTCCTCATTCCATGTGTATATGCTAGTTCCACTGTGAGATTTAAACAGCAGTGATTGACCCTCAAAATAAATAGTTTTCAGAATAAAAAAAAAAAAATCCTTTGGAAATCTCTAAAATAATCATTGATTCTGGCTGACTGTAGGGCAAATTTTGGAGCAGTTATGACAGTATAGTTACAAGTCTCTGTGATGCAGAGTTTAAACGAAACCCTCTGATGGTGCAGAGGCTTTTATTTCTTTGCAAAATGCCACAGAACGGATTGAAAAGTACCTTCATAGTAAGATATTTTGCTCTTTGATTTCAGCTTTGATTGTCTTCAAACATGCAGCGTTAGCACCTTCATTTAGATGTTCTCAGTATGAACAGAAAATAGAGGAATTCAGAGGGGTCCTATGAAAGAAGATAGTGCCATATGGAACAAGGATGTTTTCATCATTTATTCTAAGTTTGGCTTCCCGAACATTGAAGTGCTACTGTTCTTGAAAGACAAGTTCTTCTAGTGGAAACTAGTGTAGAAATGACATGTTGCAGTCATTACTAATGGAGCATAGTCTGGGGATGCGTTAATGGAAGAAGTTTGTTAGCAAAAGGCAGTAAGTCTTCTGGCTGAACTTGTTCTTTGTCTCCTTGCTTCAGTTTTCTTATCTGTAAACTGGAGAATCCCACACACAAACTGGTTTTTTTTGGGATTCTTGAGTAATGGTTTATAAAAATGCACTTTTTTGTATATTTATTTTTCAACTATGCATTTAAGATTTCTTAATGCAGTCATAAAGATAACCACTTTAATTTACCTCTGACTTTAATTCAAAGCAAAACAGTAATTCAAAAGATAGTACTATATGAGGTCAGTTAAGTTCCCCCTATAGTCTGCATGATTAATTTCTAGAATAGCTGAGTCAACCATTTATAACAGTCTTTAGAGTTCTTGGTAATAAGCCAGGAAGTCAGTCTTCAGAAAGGTCAAGAAGACCAAACCATGATCTTTCTCTGAGTAGTTGCTGGTCTTGATAAATCTCTTATCATTTTTAATCTATTGTTTGCACTTGGTGTGCCTCTGCAATGCCAAGGCTTCTCATGTGCTCAGGATAAGTTGTATTCTCTTGAACTGAGACTGTAAACCTGAGTGCCAGTGGCACATCCGAGTAATTATGGAATTGTTGGGTTGATCTTGTGAGTCACTTGAATAACTGCAGAACAAATAAACTGTCACCTCTGGCTCTGTCTGTAATGATCAATAAGTATCCCCTCCCCCTGATTACAGGAACTGTGCCTGTGATATTCCACTGTCAAAGCTGACCCGTGTTGTGGGTTGCCATGTGTGGATTTAAGAAATCAGCAGAATCCATATGGTGCCAGAATTCTCTGCTGTATGGAATAGTGCTGTGGAACTCTTGTCTATGCCATAAATTTAGATTTGATTTTTATATCTGACAGCACATAAATAACAGCCAAGTAATACCTGTGGAGGTATTATTTTTTATTAGTATAAATAAATACATTCAATCAGGCATAATAGATTCATTTATTTGAGAGACCAAGATTTATTACTTCGCTTTTTGGTCTTTTAGGTAAATAAATAATATTCTGTGTGGCTCAAAACTTCTATGAATAATTTCTTTATTTTCTTTCATTCTAGTAATTCATAAATGCATTAAATACAATTCCATATTTAAATAACATTAGAATGGTGTCAGAAATTAAAGCCATAGCAGCATAAAAAAAAAATAAAATACAGGCTGCCAAGGTAAATTTGAATGTCCTAATTTTGATTACTTATGTTTCAGTCTAAGTGCTGAACATATTTTTGTAATGAATGTTTGCAAATTTCCAGTGGGATTTCCATTTCTTCAAATACAGATTTACTGCGGGAAAGAAAACATATGATGACTATAATTTGCTTGCCCCTCTGCTGGCACAAACAGCTACACGAACTTTAAAAGTATGTTATTTTATCCGAACACATTCAGGCAATGAAGCACGATGGGTGGTGTTGTTATGGTAAGATAATCACCCCCCGAGGTGCACTGAGGCACAATGTGGCTGATTACCTCTAATCCTATTGGGATGTAATTATTTCATGGTAACGATATTCTTGGAACTGCCTTATTGCTCTTATCAAATTCCTTTTACCTTTATATCTAAACACATTAAACAATGACTTTGTCAACTTTGAGGCCCCTTGAGATTAACTTATCTTTTCACAACCTTTAATTGGCAGTTGAAATATTTTGTTCAAGTCTAGTTTCGACTTCCTTGTAAGATTCCAGCAGAATTGCAAGCAAAAGAGTAGAAGATTATGATCCATCTAAATGGAGCTGCAAAGCACAAAAAGTTTTATGAAATGCATTAAAATTAGGGAAACAGCCCTATTGACTAGGAGGGATTCTAAGAAAATGAAGAGTATTGTGAATTCAAATTATATTAACTTAAATAATATTTAAATTGTTTTGAAATTATATTTGAATAGTACAAAATTAAGAACGCACTGAAGTCGCATCAGCTCAGCCAGCATCTTATTTTCAGTGCAGGGTAAGATATATGGATGAGTCTGAACTATGGGAGCTGACCAGGAGAGGCAGCCTGGAGATCTTAGCAAGGTCTTGTTGATGGGTTTAAGGGAAAAGGCAGCTCCTTGCAGGCCAGTTTTTTCTTGCTCTTTGGTGGATTTTGCAGTCTTTACGGAGCTCCTTTCTGTTGGGGTAGCCAGCAAATGTTTCCCAGCCATCTAGGTGGAAGCTGGTTTGTGCGGCACATAGCAGAAACTGAGTAAAACTTCCATTCTCTTTCTACTGTCTGTCTTCATCTATCATCAAATCAAGATATTATATCTTAAATATTCAAGGAGTATCTGTTGTTATATCTGATTTATGTGTTTGGAGGTTATACTTAGACTGCAGGGCAGACATTTCACAGTTGAGCTCCTTCGCTTGAAGGTGGCAAGAGAATTCCATGACTCTCCTCCAGTGTCCTCCTGGCTGTCCTGCCCAGAGAAATCAAGATGCAGGAAGAAGAGACCTCTAACCCCAATGATGACCTGAAAAGGGGAGTTGAGGAGAAGGATTAATTTGCTGTCATACATCTCAGCCAAAGATGCTACAGCTCAGAAGTATCCCTTGGTAGTTTGTAATACTGAAAAATGGAACTAGGGGTTAAAATGGATTGAGCTGAATTTTGTATTTTAGTGTAGAAGAGGAAGAAAAGCAAGAAATTTGTTGGTGCGTAAAGGTGTATTGTTAAGTCATCACACTTTGAAACTATTGAGCCCTTTCTGGAGATGAAGAATTATTCTGCTAAATCCTCTGAGCCCTATTAACTTGAGCGAGGATAAAGAGTTGAAGAGTCCCTTTGGGGCAGAAGAGATTATAGAATGGGACAGGAAGATCCCAAAGCAAAAACCCCTAGAAACAGTTATGGGGGAAAGGCTTAGAGTAAGATTTTTTCCTTTTTGTTGCATAAATTTATGAAAGGAATACTTCAGAAAACTGTAAAAGTTGGACTACTCTTTATACATTGTGTTCAAAGCAGAGTTAGGATCCTTTTACAGCATGATAACAAAAATTCAGGTGGCTTATTTATTTATGATTATTGTAAATGTGCATGTTGGCTTTTAAGGTTGATCTTATTATAAAGCAAGGAGGAAAGGATGAGCGAGATGTGATGCTTTATGGACCTCTGCCCATGCCACAAATGACGTTCTCCTCCAGGCTTTCTCAGCAGATCATATTTGTTTTCTACTGAATAGCGTACTCAAAGATGAGTTGCATTAATTTATTTTCTAAAGTAGGGCTTGTTTGCACTCTGTTGGAATAGATTTCTGTCTTATTATACTAATGCACGTCCAAGCCTAATCTAATAATCTGATCTAGATTACCAAGTGCTAACAGAGCTGTGATCTATCAGGGATGAGTTTATCTCAGGGAAGGCGATGATTTCCAGAGGGAATAAGTAAGATTTCCGAGTATGTATGTGAATAATAAATGAAGATACAGGTATCATATTTCAGTAATGAGGAGGTAAAATGATAATTGAGTGGCTCAGAGTTGCTGTGGACTAAAGTTGATTTTAATTGATAGAGATTAGGAAGGTACATGACCATTGTGCAAGTTAACAGTGTTGAACTAAGAGGACACAATACATTTAAAAATTATTTTTACAGCAGAAGAGGTGTCATCATAGATGAATTCAACTGAAGTTTCACCTAGTATGGTGATGTTCTGCTTGTCTGAATTCTCTTTGGGGTTTAACTATTTTTTTTTCTCACACACAGTGATTGCATAAGGTCATTAAATTCCTGATCTGAGTAATTGCAAATGGTTCTTACGGCATTTTCTAGCCTCCATAAAAGCAGTTTTCATAATAAAATAAATGACGAGTTTTTCAAAGAAGTGTGCATGAAGTCCAAAATAACAACTCTAGATGACAATGATATGACTTTTGCAGATTGAAATGGTGACCTTTTGTTTTGGAGATGGGTTTTGTTTTATGTCAGTAAGGTAGCAGGTATCCTATGACCTAATTTACGAGTTCACCCTTGATCTTTGAGATATGAGACCTTGATCTAATGTTTGAGTTTTACTTAGTTGTTCGCTGAGTTGCTGAAAGAAGAAACTGCCCGGGTTTGAATGCTGCAGCAACAAATATTTGAGTGATAAGTATAGAGTAGTTAAGAGGAATGTTTCTATTGGGGCTTTGAGTTCCAGTAAGTCCATTTTTTTGTGTCAATGATAACAAAGGAGAAAGAATGATCACTTTTTGTGGCCTCTGTGTGACGTGGTGCAATCTTCTATTTGTCTTGAGGGGAGAGAAGACTTTGTTTGCCTGAAATGTAAGTTTGTACTTCTAATGGAGGAGGTGGCTTGTGATCCTGACAAACAGGTGACTCTTTCCAAGCATCAAAGAGACTGGGGATTTCTTGGATCCATATAAAAGCACGTCATATAGAGGTGGGTGGAGGAATGGAATCAAGGAGAAAGATAAACTAGGAGGGGAGAAAAGAAAATATGGCTACTAAAAATGTATCTGTTTCAGAAGCAGAAGGATCTGGAGGCTGCTTTAGGAGCCAGAAATGTCATGTTGCACCAGGGTTCAGAAGAGAGGACGAGATCTCTGCAGGCTGCAGGAAGTGAGCACATAAATTATAGGAAAGGAACAAGATGAAGCACAAGCAAATAAGGCAGCAGAAGACTCTTTCAGTAGAGATCTAGCCTATTGGAAATTGTACTTCACCAAACATGATTACAGGGATTTGGGAAGGGAACAGAAGGAAGCACCTATCTGCACTTACACAATTTTTTTAAAAATCCTTTATCTTCCTTCAATAGGAGAGGAAAGACAGAAGAAACCATTTCTTAAGACCTGCTACCTTTTTTCAGTTATGCATTGTAGCAGATCTTGTACCAGTTTTCCTTGTTAAATTTGCATGTGTGTTCTGATGTGACTCACCAAGCAAACAATTTTGCTTTTGAGGACGAATTGCAATAGCAAATAAACCTTTTGCAGATGTTCTTCAGCTCTGCTTTAGCTGTAGGAAAGTTTTTAGTTAGCTGTAGGAAAGTTTTTAGTTAGCTGTAGGAAAGCTTCTTGTCCTCCTTCATTCTCGGAAGAAGTCGGAGAATTCCAGCCCTCCTACTGTTCCTCTTGACCATGAACAGCAGGGACATAGTGCTTGGGGGACTAATCACAGTCACTCTGAGTTTTAAAAAGCTGAAAAGTCTTAAAAAAAAATCTTTAAAAGTCTGTACCTCTTGCAAGTAAAGAGGAACAAACAAACAAAAAATAAGTTACCAGAACCAATTTCTGTTCTTCAAACATTATAAATGCAAATGTTAAAAGGCATGAGAGGAAGAGTTCCTCTTTCCTTGGGTTTCCAGCACCAGAGTCTGGGATTTTGTTGGAGACCCTAACGGTTGCTGTTTAGGCCAATACCTCATTTGACCTTATTGAAAAAGCAAGAGCTTTTCACTTCTAATGGGTTTTTGTGATGGAGTTTCCAACTGAAACTTTGGTCTGGGTAGGCTAAATGCTTTTAATTTTCATTCAAAAATGCAGTTTTCCTTACAAAATGGAAAAGATTTAAGATCTGAATGATTCAATATAGATTTTTAATAGCTGTTTTCTCAGTGGTAATCCCTGGGATGTCCAGAGTATTATCCTTAACGCAGGAAGACAGAGTGCCTGCTTTGGAGACTTTATTACCTTTGAGCAAGAGTGCTACTATGCTTTAAGTCCCTCTTCAAAACCTGCCTTTACAAACTTCCTATTAAACTTGAGCCTCAGAGCTGCTTCTTAAAAATAAAAAAATTGCCTGTGTTACAAATGGGTTGAGCAGATGCATGTTTATGAAGGATGCTGGTGGTACAGATGCCCTAAAAACCCAGGTGTGTTTTATTTGTGGGTGATACCTGCAGGAAAGCGATGGCTCTGTGTCTCCTGGGCAGGCTGGTGCATCAGCTGAGGGAGGAGGAGAGCTGGCAGGATCTGCTGCACTTGACATTCCTTGGCTGCCCCTGGATGTGTCAGCAGAGTGAGAGTCCTTGCAGGCCAGCCAGCAGTGCAGTAATAGGTCTCTTGGAGAATTCTTGTCATTGCCTGTCTGTAATCCATTACCATTCCTTTTTTCCCCTCACCTTTGGCATTCTGGTCTGTCTGTCTGGTGTGTTGTAGTTCTCATTCTTAGGACAATTTCAGTGCTCTCGGGGAGCAGAGTACTCTTATTTTGAGAGTATGAGCTAAAGATAAAGGCTGAGTTAGAAAGGCATAATTTTACCTGCACTTTGCATACTTATCACCAAGTCTTGTGATTATTATTATTTCAATTATATTTGATGCTTTGTTCTCACATCCAGAAAGAGCCTGATCTTTGCAATCTGGGCTTTGCAACCTGTGTCTTGATAAGTAGACCTCAAATTGTTAACCACCCTGCTGGTGTCTAAATAGGGTACTATTAGTGATGGGTGAACTTCACATGGACCATGTGCACTGCAGAAAGGGGAGTCTCCTGCTGGCCTTAAGGTCTGTTCCTGCAGAGCCTCCAAGGTGGAGGGCAGTGTATGGAGAGTTAAGGCAAGGATAATTAAGAATTTGGTATTTGAAATATAAGTTCCACAAGCCCCCTTTTAATTTTCAGTAGCCTTACAGAGGATCCCAAGTGGATTGTAAGTTATTTTAGTTGGAATTGTGATTGACTTTAATTTATTAGCAAATTAGATGTGGACTCATTATTTACCTCATTTTATTCCTAATCTCTTTCTCTCTCTTCAAAACAACTCTTCCAAACCAAAGTAAGAGTGCAATCTTTAAAATGTGCTCCTTTTCCAATCTGTAATGACCTTTAATTCTTTTCAAGGTAATTTTCATTCTCCTAGCTCACCTGACTCATCACTGTCTCTGCCCCTTTATATCTTTGCCTCTGCTATTTTCACACTTCATTTTCTATTCTTCCATTCCCCCCCCCCCCCCCTTTTTTTTTCCTCCCCTCCAGCTTCTGACATCTTTTGCCCAATTTCTTCCTTAAGTGTTTCTCGTAAGGCTGGCAGTCAGGATCCTTAATCAGCCCTGATGCACGAGGCTGGCACCGTGTCCTGCCTTGAGCTGCAGAGGCACAGGAGGCCACGGCACAGCTCAGTGGACAGGGCAGGGGATGCTCCCTATTCCCCCCGTGCTCTGTCCTTGGGCTGAGCTGAAACTCAGTCTCAGCGCACAGACCAAATGAGATTGTTTTCATTCGTCCAGGAAGATCTCAGCAGTGAGACTTACTTTATATCTGATGTGAACTGAGGTTAACTTTAGGTGGATTTAACCAAAATGCTGCTCTGAGCAGTGGGAGGGAGATGGCACTGATTGCCCGCAGGAGTGGCGTGGACCACGATGGTCTCTGTTCAGTTTTGGCTGTTACCTTTGCAGGCACTTAACAATGCCAGTGTTTTATTATTTAGGGAGAACACTAGCAAAGAATATAAAAAACCCCTTCCCCCATGCTGGAAATTAAGCTTACAAGGCCAATATAAGATTAGGGAGTAGCAGGGCAAAAAATGCAGCAAAAAGATTGCCAATGTGAAAAGTGAAGGACGGAGTCAAGAAATGAACATCTGTACCCAAAAGAGTAAATGAAAAAGCATTTTTGATCACTGGCAATAGTTACAGCAATTTGCTGTTCCTGTAGCACATCTGAAAGACAAAAAATATTTTATTTCTGTTCCTTTTTGGATTGTGTAGAAATCTGGACCTGTTTTTACATCCCTTAGAGACTGATCTGAGTGCTCGTTTCTGTCAGGCACTGTCCAGTTCTGCCAAAATGGTGGAAACAAAGAAAACATCTTTCGTTTATGTGCAATGTCCTTAGCTGAATTCCTTGGACTGTTCCCTATGAAACCTTTCTTATTCTCCTGCTACTGCTGTTTGAAAATTATTTCTTCCTGAGGAAAATGGGATGGAGCAGTGGGTTGGGCTGCCTTTGTAGATTACCTATTTCCATGCAGGATTCTGGAGTGTACTGACTGCAACTCATATTTTTGTTTTATGTTAATTTGAATGACTTTCTCCCAGAGGTTAAACAGTTGTAAAGGTATTGCAGGTACTGAAATCCTCAATAGTTAAAGCCCAAGGAAGGAAACACCTGTTTTGAACTGGTTTTTAAGGGTGTGTTGTGGGGGTGTTGGCAAAGGGAGCACCATTTGCACCCGAGTATTTTGGTTTGCTGATGTATCCTCCTGGAGAAGCTGGAGGTGGTAACACAGGCTGTGGATCTTCAGCTCCTGGAATTGCCATTTACTTACTTTAGAGCATTCTCACAATCAAAACAGGACAAAGAGTTGTCTGCCAGAAATTTGGGATTCCTTGTATGGTTTTGAATTTTCTCAAGTAAGGGAACTTGTGCCCCCAATATCTGGGACAGTTCTAAATATGCCTTCTTTGAACAAGTGCTCTGAGGTCACAGGCCATCGCAGGTATGTTAGCTGACAGTATGCATTTTGTAGCCTTTTACAATAATGATAACTGAAAATGTCACTGCTGTTATATAGTACATTTTATGCTCTTTGTTGAATGCCCTTAAGCTTCCTGTCCTGCTAAACAAAGCTGCAAATTACTGGTCCTGGGTAATCTTCCCTTGGTGGTTTGATATTTGTGTTTTTAATTGTCAAACCAATTACTGGGGCTTTCTGCTAGAGATGCTAATATTGCTTTGTGCTTAGCCAGGGGAAAAAAATAATAACCATCTTCTAGGAAAATCATGTTTTGAAATACAGGAATCTAAAAATACATATTTAAAACTCAGAGAAAAAAGTGAAAATACTGTTTTTATTTGGCAGCTCGTGCTCTTTAATCATAAGAGAATTAATACTGGTTTTCATTTCTGGAAATCTCAGTGCATGTAGGGAATTCAAGCTGGTAGTGGAATACTGTGAAGTCTGTGCTGAAAATCATTCTTGAGTTTCTTATAAGCAAGAACGATGTAAGTTTACACAGAGCCAGGGGGGTCTATTTTTGGGTGGGCTATGAGATCTTTCAGCACACTTTCCCTTGCACTTAGGCTCTGATCAGGGCCGTGGGATGTTTTAAAGAGTTGCTGTAAATGGGAGCATTTACACTGATTGCAAAGCAGGGCCTCTGATCACAAACCCAACCTCTCCAAAGGAGCAGAAGGACAGGGACCTGGAGAAGGCAGTAGGCTGAGGAATGTGAGCCACTTCTTTCAATCAGAGAGAAGTGATGGGTCTCTTTTTTGTTCCTCCCATGAGTTTTAAATGACTGTAAAGGCCAGAAACTTCTCTGGGAAATGTTACTGTATTGTTTTCTATCTCTAAAGGAAAGTTGTATTCTTCCTGCATTAGGCTGCTGGGTTTTTTTTTCTGTTAAAATATGCAGAAACATTGTCTTTATCAATGTTTTCAGTTGTTACATACAGAGAGGAAGTAGTGGGCTGGGCTCCCTTGGAATAAGCTGCTTAGTGTGAATGAATCATCTGGCTAATCATGTGTATTCTGACAAGAGAATATAAAATTATGATCATAGTGAGAAGAAGGATGACAATCGAGCCTATCCATGATTTGGACAGCGTGGGGGTTTATTTGGGGTGAGCCACAATACTCTGTGGTACAGACACGTGCACTGACTTTACCTACATATTTCACTTTCAATTTTTAAACAGTGTGATCTAGTCATAAAATAAACCCTTTTTAATGATTACTACTTGCATGTCGTTTATCTTCCAGTCCATCCAGGTCTTTCTGTGTGGTGTCTTTCCCTTCTGTACTGTCCTCTTCCCCACTCAATTACATCTCACAAAAGCTGGAATCTTCTCAAGACACAGCCATAATAGTTACAAATTGATGAAAATTTTCATCCCGTGTTTAATTGGTTATTTATTTTTAGTAAATGCAATTTTTTTTTCCAAATACTTTTCTTTAAATTGGAAAACTCCAAAGACAGGGGTTTGTTACTGTTTTGCTTGGATCAGTTTCATATTAACTCACCACATGGGAGAGGGAGAAGATCAGGTAATTGGTAGGATGCTCCTGGGACGAAGTGTGGAGGAATTGTTCACATGCTGGCATGGAGGCCCATGCAATTAAAAATAAATGTCAGTACAGAAGAAACTTGGAGATTCTGGATAGTAAGACAACAGAGTTTTGCCCACCTTTGAGGTATAAAAGGAGGATGTCTTCCTTCTTTATGCCCTTGTGGTGAAATGCAGTTAGAGAATGATATAATATAGAGAATGTATGGTTGAACATTATTTTTAGACTCATAGTGCTGTAGATGTTTAAGAACAGCTTGCAAACTGGTTAGTTTTAAATCCTGTAGTGTGAATAGTTTCTGTATCAAAAAAGAAACCTGCCAGGTGGAAAGGATATTGCTGGAGAAATCCACTAGGAATGGAGTGCTGCTTCTACCTGGGAATACTTTTGTGGTCAGACCTAATTTGAATACTGTCCTGCAAAAGGACTTTTCCTACTTTTCATTTGAAAAATTTATTGGTTTTCATCACATATCCTACTAAGTGAAACTTTTGAAGTTCAGTGCATACATTAACTGAACTGAGCAACGAGCTTCAGGCTGCCCATGGCAACAAGAGGGGGATTGCTCCTTCTCCCAGAAATTCCTGGAAAGACAGTGGTTCAAATTGGTGGAATTCCGGTGTCCTTGGAGAATCTGCAGCAGGAACACGTCTGGCTCAGTGTGTTAGAAACCATCACACCCCAAATCCTTTGGCATAAGGAACAGCATCATGTTCTTACGTGCAGGGCTCTTGTGCTGCAGTTCCTTGCTCTGTCAGTGTTTGGCAAAACCAGCAATTGCCTGGTCCTGCATCGTTCCCTCTGCTTTTGAGTTCCAGGAGTCCAGTACTCAGCTTTTGGAGACAACCAAATTTTTTGTTGGTATGTCCATGACTTATTAATGTCATGAAATTACATTAATATATTACATGAAAGAAATGTCACTGTGGCTGTGACTGCAGTTGCCACTGTCTCTTTTCCTACCCAAGACAAACTGATTTGCATGCACTGGTGTTTTGGGTGTATATATATATATAGTATATATTTTGACCTTTTCTTATTTTCAAAACCATAAGCAAGACTATTGATAGAAGCCTTTTTTTTTTTTTGCATTTCAGACATGAAAGGATTTGTCCATCTGGGCTCCCTAAATCTGGTGTTCTGGGATCTGAGACTCTTCACTTTTTTCCCTTTTTTCCTTGCTTCTTTTTCCTCCCTGCTTATTTTTTTCCTCTAATCCTCCTTTTTTTCTTTATTTCCCTCTTTTTGAACCTTCTTCCTCTTCAGTTCTCTCTGAATGCAAATGTGTTTCTTCCAACTAATTATTTTTTTTTTTTCTGATTACAGCACACAGTGTTAGGTCATCTTAGTCCATCAGAGAATAATAACTTAACTACTAAGAAAAGGTTTGTTTTTTTTTTTCCTAGAATCCTTCCTGTGAAGATAACTGCCCTAGATTATTTTCAGTCCTGAATGTTGTCCTCATATTTCTTTTGGCAGATGCCTTAGAATTTATGCATCATCTTTTAAGAACAGGACTCTGATAAAATGCCAAACCTCTCAAGGATCCAAATATTTCTTCAAATCATATTTTGTTGTTTATTTCTATCATTATGTTCTCTGTATGAGCCACTTTCCTCAAAATTCTTTACCCTTCTGCATCAAAACACCTTATAATAAACTGTATCCCTCTTGATGTTGACTGGCCAGAGGCAATACCTGCCCTCTGGTTCTTGCTGCCACATTTTCCCCTGCATAGGTCAACAGGCTGTGGTGAGAAGTCCTTGCTCCTCCACTCAAAGCTCTTTTTCATGTATCACAAACATTTTAAAGTTTGCCCAGTTCTTTTCTCTCCAACACTTATGAAAAATCATGTCAAATTGTCATGAAATGTGAATATGCAAACCTACCTGTGAGCTCTGCTAAGGACTGAACTGTGACTGTGGGAGGTGTCAGGTACTTGTGCTGCAGAGAATCTGTCCCTCCAGAAGTTCCTACACTTTTCTGCTTTTTGGCATGTCTACTGCTCATCTTAATCCTAATGGTGCATGTGATAATAATGGCATGATTTTTATGGCTTTTCTCCATTTTCATTGCTATCAGGTGTCATGAACTTGAAATTTATTCAACTACTTGTATAACTGGAGCAAAAAGGGATCTTACCTACTTTTTATTCCATTTTCCATGTTCCTCAGCTGGAGCAAAGCCAGCTCATGCTACTGTGGGGCCTCAGCTTTACATATATCAAAGGAGGGGGTTTAAATCTTGCACTATACTAAAATGTAAAAAAAAAAAAAAATCAGCAAAAATGAGATTTTAAATACCATGTGCCTTGAAATGTTGCACAGGAGTCAGGACAGACACCTGACCTGCAGCTCTCATCACACACCGAGATTAAAGAAACCCACGCCTAAAAATACTCATATAAAATACAATCTGGCTTAAAGGCAACAAGTGTGTGCTCAACTCCCGTCTCTGAGAAATGTTTTAATGATGAATTTGCATACAGTTTAGGAATTACCACTAGAAAAATATGGCAGAAGTGCATTGTGGCTGCAGAGGGAGACTGGGACTTGCAGCAGAGAGCCAATGGCCTTGCAATGGCAGAGCTCAGCCCAAACCCCTAAGGATGGGGCTGTAAATCAACCCAGGGACACAATCAGCACATGTTAATTAGACAAAAAGCCAGTTTATTGATGTGGTAAACTTTATCTTGCCTGGTTACCTGCCTGTAGATAATCCCCTTTGCTGAATAGTCATCTCCAGAGCAATTTAGCTGCTCCCCTGTTCACATTACTCATTGTCTTGAGGATCTTTGTGCGCTGAGAGGGGAAGGACAGTTTGGGTTTGTTGCTGCCTCTTGTCCTCCAAAACAAACCTGTAGCATTTTTGTTCAGGGCAGGCAGAAATAAAGCAAGAACAAAGAGGAAAACTATTTCTACCTGCCTGTGAATGGTGTAAAATGTTCCTGACAATCAAACCACACCTGAACTTATAAATTTCATCAGAGACATAAGGTAAATATATCCATAGGCATAAATAGCTGAAAAATTAGCTTTTCTCCCACATAACGTACTTCCAATTATACTTTTGGCAAAATACTAGGGGAGAATAATTCATATCTAACAATCTTCAATATTTCACTATCAGATATGTCTTTCTAATTAGGAATTCAGAAGACATTAAAAATCATTAGAAGAATAGCTGTATGAATGTAAATGATCTTTTTTTTCTCCCCATGAAGGCCATCTTGAATTTGCAAATGAACTCACTTTGACAATACTTCCCTTTTTTAGAGTTTTAAATCCTGCAAACATCTGAACAGCTGGATTTCAGGGTTATGACCAACAACAGAAAACAAACCTGAACATTTAAACTGTGGCTATATTTTGGCTAAGATATGACACCTTGCATGAGGACAGGGCTTAGAAACCCTATGGCCAGCACTGTGCCACAGACATTAATGGATCTTGTCACATACATTGCAGCTCTTGTTCAAAAAAAAGTGATTATTGAGGAATAAATTCAGACTTGTGGCTATTGGATCTCATTTGGGATCTGAGCTTTGCAGGGCATGGTTGCATTTATGCAGGAAAATAATCCTCCCTGCACATCCCAAATACAGCTGGTTCCCTTCAACAGTATGGGAGTGTGACAGAGCATGTTTTGGGGATGCTGCTTCTCAGTAACAGGGAGCTTTAGTTCACAGGATAAAAGCTCACACAACTTCTTGTCCCAGTGTGGTTCTGCTGTTCTAGTACTCGGCAACCAACCTTTCGTCCCTGCTTTCCAACATCTGAATGTCTTCAGGTCTGGTTTGACTTATTCGTGCTGAGGAACCTCACTTAGTTCTCCATTTATGCTTTGGATTAATTGACTGCATGTCTTTGTGGTCTAAATTGCTGTTTCTGTTTGTAGAAGGCAATTTTCAAAATAAGCTACTATTTTCCAGTTCCAATTTTATCATAATGATATCTTGAGTTCAGGAGATAATTGCATTGCTGTGCGTGTGTGAGAATACCATGAATTCAAAAAAAGTTAATTTCATATTTCCTCTGTCCAGAGTTCAAATACTGTAAATTCTTTTATTTGAGCTGAAGGGAAAATGTGTATGTTGACGGAAGTGCCTAATGAAAATAGAGAAAAACCTGAAATTCTGCTTAAGCAGATGATGCAGTAAAAATACAGCACCATTTACTTCTCTGAAATGTGAATCATCAGAACCTGTGTTTTTGTTTTATAATTTCACTATTTCCTTTCTGCATTGTCGGTGATCCCAGATACATGCGCTTCCATCTTTCCAGCTAAGACCTTAACCCTCTACATTTTCAATGTGATACTTCTAAAGAAGGGAAAGCTGTCCCAGAAAGCTTTTATTAGTATGTAGTCGTGGCAACAGATCTCTGAGAAAACAGCATGTGTTGCATCTTCTTCTACATTGCAGGATATTGTGATGTAGAAAAAGAATCATGTCATTGGGAAAAAGGCTTTTATCTTGATAGAAAAGGGGCATTTTGCTTGCAAGGTAATATTAGAAAGCTACATGGCTACAACTGCCAATTCAATTGTTAACA
This sequence comes from Grallaria varia, assembly GCA_013396735.1. Classification (NCBI taxonomy): domain Eukaryota; kingdom Metazoa; phylum Chordata; class Aves; order Passeriformes; family Formicariidae; genus Grallaria; species Grallaria varia. The sequence goes on from VWZG01009088.1 coordinate 158,516, forward strand.
TTCAATGGAACTGTAGGAATAAAAAAGGAATATAAATATGGACTTTTAAAGGAAAATTGAAACTTTTCGAGGAAAAAACCCACCAAAACAACCCTGACTTCAGCTAGATAATCCCCTAGAAAAGTATCTACTGTAAACTTAGGGCAATTAAAAAAATGTATAAAAATAGAAGGAAAATTAAACCAATGTGAGTTTTCTTATAGGGATTAAAGAAATAGCACAAGATGCATCCCAATGCCAGCAGGGATGTCATTTATTCCCTGGTGAAGTGCAGTGTCTTGCTCCTGATCTGGTCAGTCTGAGTCAGTGACTGTCCTGAGTGAGTCGTTCATGATTCCTGAGAAAGGATCTCCTCTCTGGACATCACTGCCCTTTGCTCTGGTAGGTTTTTGGCCTTCCCTGCAGAACTGTAGTAGTTTGATCTCAGGTTAAGTATGGTTTGAATTTATGGACGCGTTATAAGTAGATTTCATCGGTCGATACTTACACTGAACCTGAATACAGGTCACTGAGATCTCACGCTGGTTTCAGGACAGAGAATGATATGAATTTCACAGATTATGACATCTCTTTTTATCACCTGCCCTCCAACTCCTGTCTTAAGGGCCAGCAGCCTGAAGTGAGGATGTGATGGATTGCTGCTGACGACAGGTAGAGGAAGGACTCAAGTTCATCTTCCCTGTCATAACTCAGAGAGGTGGCATCACACAGCATCCCTCTAATTGCCTGATTGTAATGATCCCTTCTGGGGACAGTGTACAGTCTGTATTTGAGGCATTCCTATAGCTCTGGAAAGATGTGCCTGATGCTTTTGTGTCTCTGTAGAACTCAAAACTGCAAAGATCTGTTTCCAGTGGACTCAATCAGACAAAACAAGTCTAAAGCACATCTGAGAACCTCAAACGGCAGCAACAAACTGCAGGGGTGGGAGAGGAAGTGTGAAGGTTACGGTCACCATGGGGAAGCTCTTCAGGATGATTTGTCATGGATAGCTCATTGTGTTACCACAGCCAGTAAGTCATATGAACATAACCAATTACACCCTGAGTAATTCCCTGCCCAGCAAAGGGCAGTGGCTGTTCATTCAGTTTAAAGTTTCTAATGAGCTTTTCGTGCATCAATATTCCTGGAAAACACCCAGAACAGTCTTGTCAAAGTGAAAATGGTATTTTATCTTTGAAATTAGTGTTAGAGAATTTCATTGCCCTGAATATTCAGCACTTTTCTCATCCCAGCTCTGCTCATTGTTCATGCATGTAAAACATTAGTGGCATTCTGGGTACTGAATTAAATTCAGCCCTTACCATTTGCAATTCTGCTCACTTTGGAGGTCACCAGATGGGGCAAGGCTGCCTTTTAGTTTTCAAAGCCATGTAAACATCTCCCTAGCCTGCTGCCACCTATCAGCCCAGGGAGCACTGTTGTTTGTCTGCTGGGAATGAAGTGCAGCCCACAGCAAATTAGCTGGCTTTGGAAAAAGCCCTCCATGAATCCTTTGAACCTGATGTGCCACTTGGATTAGCAATAGGAAACTGTGATGTAAACTGTTCACACGGCTGCCACAAGGACCAAGGGAAGAGGAGTACCAGGGTTTTCAGTGTCCTGACTGTTTACTTTCCTACCTTTCTTGCTTCCAGAGTTACTTCATCGATGTGGTTTTTTTCCCTTTCAAACCCAGTTCTACTTGTCTTTGTCGTGGTGGAGTTAACCAGCACAAAAGCATTTCCTAGAGGTGACAATCTTTTAGACTTAGAGCACTGCATTAAACTCAATTATGATTGCTATAAATACCAATTGCTATTAATGTACAGTTATATACACATCTGACATGCTGGGTGACATGTAACATTGCAAGACACAAAAAGACTTGATTAAGACTATGAAACTGAAATCTGTGATGCTGAATATCCTCACAGATATCCTGTGCTGGGTATACCTTTACCTAAAGACACATGCTTTCTGTGTTATTTCTTTGCATCTTTATTGGGGAGAGGAAAAAAAAAAGTGAAAAAGACAACCAAACCCTCACATTGTTTCTGAAAGTTTCAGTTAATATAATAAATTGCTCATACTTTCACATTTTTATGAAGCTGTGCTTCCTCTGAACTGTCTCAATCTAGTTTGGTGCCAACCACAAAATTCCTTTTTTTCTAAGTAGAACCCTCCACTGAAACTGAATAGAACCATAAAATTACCTGGAGATATTCCTGGGAAAAAAGCTACAGGCCCAATGATCCAGACAAATCAACAGGGAAAGTACTGGAGTTGCAAATCATATCAAAATTTGACCTGTTCACAACAGGGCAAAGCATAACTACAGATAAAAACTTTGGAAAGCAGAAGTCTATAGGCATGTGACAATAGACATAGAGAATACACTTTATGCAGTACCAAATGTGCATTTAATTGGCAGCACATGGTAATGCAGGCATGGAGCGACATGGTTTTTAGAGGATTTTAACTTCCTCAGAATATTTTACTACTATTATATTTTACAGAAATACCGTTTTTTCTTCTTCCTAGACAAACTATCAAATGAACCTCCTTGTTGCTCGAACCCCAAATCCCATGTCAGGTTAAAGATACGCTTTGTTTTAATCAGACTTAAATCTTACTGAGGTCAAAGGGGGATTCTCAAGTGCTCAGACCTAAGCAGGAGTTAAGTGTTTTGCTGGAGTGAGTCAGAATGAGCAGCACTTTGCTGGATCAAGGCCTCATGGATTCAAGGTGGGATTAGTTGTCTGATTACAAGTAGCTCTTTACATTTTATTAACTTAGAATCCGGGAAAAATGCTGTAGAAGCTCTCCAAAAAGCTTTGGGTAGTCTTCCCTACAGAATTATTTTTTTTATTATTCTAATTTTTTAAAACATCTTGATGATTATGCATTCTTTCTGTGCACATTCCTATTGTGCTCTTTGCCCTTTGTGTGTGTTTATTGTTGTTTTTCTCCCTTGATGCATGCTAGAAGTCAAACAGTAAAACAGGATAAACAAGCAGGTATTATGTGATAATTGAACCCTTAATGTCAGTGTTATGATGCAAGTAATGCAGCTCAAGGTCTCTTATCCTTCAGTAGCTCGACTGTAATTGCCTGATAATAATCATGATAACTCTGCTCCCTGGAGTTACTTTACTGCTGTTGAGAAATATCTTCTGTATCTCTTACATGAGCATGATGAAAACCTCAGTGTTCAATTATTCTGCTGAAGTTTGAAAGATTATGATGCATGTTTCCTGACACAGTGATTTACACAAATAGAAGTTTTATTCTGCAAATAAGTATAACGTTTTAAAGTAGAAGTAATTAAATACAATGTGGAAGGTTTATTCACTGCTGAACTCAGGGTCTTCTTATTTGCAGAGCAAATATTTCGTTACCTGCGTGTTACCTGCATTACATCCCTCAGCAAGTGGGGTTGTAGCAATAACTGATTATATTAAGTGGCTATTTTTGAAAAATACAGTTGCAAGGAGCAATCAGCTCAGATCTGGCATGAGGGGTGAATGGAATTACATCCTGCTAATTATTTTGGGAAGTTTGTCATTGTATGAGTGATGATGCCTTGTTACCCAGCACAGCCACAGCTCCAGCTCACCCACAGTGACAGCACCGTCGTTTAGACCACCTAAACTAGGGACAGTTGCTGGTGGTGTGTTTTGAATATTAGTTTACTATCAAAAATAACATTTTCACGATGGATATCACAGTGGACTCTGGATGACAAGGTTTGGTTTCTTATGCAAATTGTCAGAAACAATTAAACCTTGGAAACAGGTAAAAATACGCCAGGGTATTTTTTTGTTGCTTCCCTGGGAGGTGAGGAGAGTTGAGTTGCAGGCTGTGGAATGTTCTGAGTAGCAATGGCTTTTGCAGGAGGCTGAGGCTGTTTTGTGGCTCTTGAGCAGCTATTCCTGTACTTTTGTGATGCTGTGCCAGATGTAGGGATGGCAATGGCCAAAGGCCGTGAAGATGATCCAGGGGCTGGAGCATCTCTGCTACAGAGACAGGCTGAGAGAGGTGGGGTGGAGGAGGGATTTGGACAAGAGCCTGGAATGATAGGACAAGGTGGAAGGCTTCAAACTGAAAGAGTGCAGGGTTAGATTGAATATCAGGAAGACATTCTTCCCTGTGAGGATGGGCAGGCCCTGGCACAGGTTGCCCAGAGGAGCTGTGGCTGCCCCTGGATCCCTGCAAGTGTCCAAGGCCAGGTTGGATGGGGCTTGGAGCAACCTGGCATAGTGGAAGGTGTTCCTGCTAGAGCAGTGTCCCTAGATGATCTTTAAGGTCCCTTCCATTCTATGATTCTTTGAGTTGGATCATCCATTCCTGAAGAATGCACAGATCCAGCAGAACCAAAGGAAATGTTTTTCCAGCTGGCAGCAGCCTTCTCCAAGTCTTGAGGCAGGAATGAAGTGTAGCAAACCAATCACTGCCCGTTGTGTTACCAACTGATCATTTCTAAGCAATTAAACAAGGTGAACTAAATTCTTCGTGCCCTCATAAGATGATATACTGATGCTTTTGTAAAAGTTTCACCAGTTTCAGGGGAGTTTCTGCAAGTTGCATCAGTTATATTTTATTGTGCTTTTGTGAAGCTCAAAGTAATCAGAAGGGCATGTATTTGTATATATCACAAGATGAAAAATGTTTGCATTCTAAAGTGTATTAAAACAATAGCTGAAAAAAACATGTTTTTCAGTGATTGCAAAGTTATTAATCTCCTTGGAAAGCACTCTGCATTCCCTGGAGATGATGATGATGGTTCCAAGCCCAGCTGGTCAGATGTAAATCCCCTCTGAAAGGTTCACTCCTTTGGAAGTCTAAGGCAGTCTCAAAGATTAGAGGCAACATATTTCCTGTTGCAAGTGGAAAATGCATTTTTAGAGCATGATGATGAGTACGTCCTAGAGCTGGGTTTGAAAAATATCTCCTCCAAGTCATCCTTGTTTTCTCCCACCTTCTGTTTCTTTTTTGAAGCCATTCATATAGAACTATGCAAATTAATTTAAATAAACCTCGGGCTGATGCCACTGTTTTAACTGTGTAACAACACCGTGAAAGATGTCAGCATGCTGATTAATTTATTTGCAACACAGGATCAGCATTTTTTCATATTTTCTTCTTTTTATTTATTTTTTTTTTAAGGAAAGATTTAATCCATTAGAGAGCAGCAGCCCTAGCACTGTGCTCAAGGATCCATGTCCCCCTCCTCTGTGGGGAGCACTGGGAGGATGAGGGATACACTAATGATATTTTTCTGCCGTAACCACCTCCATTTTCTTCTTCAGATGCTTTGTTTCCTGCACTAATATTCTAGTTCTCTCAACATAATGAATGAGCTTAGGGACTTGCAGGAGTTTCAGTACCATTTGTTTTTCATCCTAAAGGAAAATACAAACCCCTCTGTCAGAGAGGACTCTGCATAAAAATAAGTGCTTTCTGTAAAACAGAAGTTGAAGGTGACCTACAGTAATAACTGACACAAACTTTTTTAAGCTGGAAGCATTCCTCCCTAGGTTTTATTTGTTCTAGATAACGTTTCCTCCCATGATTTTGGGACTTCAAAGCATTCAAAAGATAATAGATAATTGAGCATCTTAGTGGACTGTCTTTTAGCTATCAAATATTTTTTACTGATTTGCTTGGTGGGAAAACGATATTGAACTTGCATAGAAATGGATAATTTCATTTGGCTTTTAAAATCTGAGAATCAAAGGCTGTTAAAATCTGTTGTTCAGTCAAAAGAGGTGTCTATGTTTCCACTCTATTGAGGAAGAGCTCAGTAAAGGAACTATGAAAGGAATATTTTAAAATGAGAACAGAATCAAGAAATTATTTTTAAAAGGTAAGAAGCTTGCATGTTTCTCCTGTTTCTGGTAGTTTTTTCTTATATTTCTTAATTCCATGTTATCTATCAATTTTTTTTTCTTTAAAATTTTGGTGTAAATTTCTTTGCGTAGCTTTACCGCTCCATGATAAAGAACATGTATTTTAATATGATCCTGTGCTATTGATCAATATTTATGCTATTGAATAAGCAGTTTTATAACAGCCTGTCTGTTCCAATAGTGAACTATTTCTTTTTGTTTTCCTATAAATTGCTCCTTTACATCTCCAGCTTATTGAAAGAATAAGTTACTTTATTTTTTTCAGTAATAAACGTCAACTCCAAGAACTGGAAATCCTTGGGGAGTTGATAGTTGGGGGCCAGAGAAGGGAGAGAAATGCCCTGAGCAAAGACAAGAAAGGATGACATTATTCTCTTTCCTATCCAGAGGTGTCACGGTTGGATTAGGAGCCGCCTGGTCCCTTGAATTGGAATTTTCCCTCAGTTTCCATAAAGGCAGGACTGAGGCCCATAGACGTATAGAGCTCTTAATGGGCTAATTAATATTCACAAAAGTAAGCCAGGAATTGGAAAGATGAACTAATGAGAAATGATTAAGAGTTAAATATGCATGGCATGGCTTAACAACTATTGAAACAGAGGACACAGTAGTTGCCTGCAAATACAGAATGGAAATAGAAGGGGCAGAGGAATTAGTGAGGTTGGTTCTGGAACTAATGAAATAATATGCAGTCAAGTTGTTGTCTTTTTGCTTATTAAACTTTCCCTTAAGCTCTAATGTAATAGGGGTTACTGGAAAGAAAACTGAGAAGGAAGTTTCAGGATAATGGGATAAGACTGGAAAAATATCAGATTTTAATGACGCTTTGTGCATCCGAAATAAGCACAAAATGCAAGGAGGGAGACCTGGGGGATCCGTGGAGTGTTTGGTTCAATAACACTGAGGGCCATGAGGACCATCATGGGAACCCCCACCACATCCCAAGAGCCAAACTGGATCAGCTCTAGGTTGGTGGCTCAGGAGGAGGGTGGACCTCGGAGGGATCTGAAGAGGCTGGGAAGACTGGCCATTGGAAAACTCACAAAGGTCAGCCTGGAGTCCATCACCTAAGGATGGGCATCACCCTCCTTGGGGCAGTGGCACTGGGGAAGCTGCGTCCACAATGTTGTGCCTTTTTTCAGGAGATGCACTCAAAAAGGAGAGCTCTCCGTGGAGGGCTGACGGGGTGGGTGGGAGCACCCCCTGGCCTGTAAGGACAGACTGGGATGCTGGCTTTGCCCAGCCTGGACACAGAAGGATGGCATGGACCAAGCCTAAGAACAATCTCCACCAGCTCTTCTCAGAGTGGCACAGGGGAAGGACAAAAAGGCTAAAAACCAGATATTGCAACAAGGGAGATTCATATTGGACACAGTGAAAAACTGGCACAGTGAGAATGGTTAAGCACCAGTGCAGGAGCCCAGAGGGGCTTTGGAGGTTTTCTAAACCCAAGCAGATGATCTGTGGGGCACTGTGACCTTGCAGAGAAAGCTTCCAGCCACAGGTTGGACTGGTGACCTCCAGCCTGAGTTTTGCTGTGATTTTTGCAATGGCCCGAGGACCTGACTGCAGCTGAGCCTCTGCAATCAGATCTCTGAGGGTGATCAGAGAGAGAGAGGGAGCAATCTGACAGATTAATTATATATAAGGAGGATTTCTCAGTGGAGTTGAGAAGAAAGCTGTGGTAAAAGATGGCACATAGCACAGTCAAACTCCTGTGTATCCCAGCAGAGGTTTGGGGGACTCCATAGAAAGCTTGCAGCTAGAAGGGATGTTCCCACGAGGAACCCAGGGCTCTGTCTGGGCACGGAAGAGCCATATGATCCCATCCTGCATTGTCATCAGGAGCCATTTATGAGAGGACTTTGAGTGGGTAATTGTTTCCTATATTGTTTTGACCAGATTAAAAAATGCAGCTCTGCTGCATGACTTTTTTTTTTGTATTTATTCTAGTTTAGTTGACAAATTGATGCTACTACAGAGCCAATGTTCTGTTAAATCTGGTTTGCTTGAAACAATACAGGTGAAACAGCAGAATAATTGAAGTTGCTGCCTATTACGCTGTTTGAAGTGATTCACCTGCCCTTGCATGCATTCAGCGAGATTTACTTTAATACCCAGTGTCATACAATGGAACATTTCAGAACAACCTGCGTATTTAAAATGCTGTAATTCTGTTTGGCAAGTCAACTAAACAAAGTGCAGGCTACCAGAGTGGCAGAGCATGTGCCTCCAAAGCCTCCTGTCTGTAAAACAGGGCTCTGGAGCCCAGTTTGATGGTGGGGTGATGGCACAGCAGTGCCCTGGACATACTGGGGAGCTTCAGAGGTGCCAGGTGAGCCCCCCTGCATTTGATCCCTGAAAGCATTGAGAAAATACACCAACTCAGAAGTATCATTAGAAGCCTAATTAGAAGTATACTAAAAACCCTGATTCAGATTTGCTGACATAATAGATTTCTGCCATCTCTGGAATAAATTTTGTTTTAAAATTGCGCTATGCACCCCAAGTAGCTTTACTTGAGAGGATGTGAAGGAAACTTGGAACGAAAACCAGAAAATTTCAGTCTAGCCATGGATTGAATATTGTTGATTTATATTGGCAGTGGTGATTTCTGTGCTTAGAAGTTCAAGAGTTCCTTTAAATCCATACCTTACTGTAACAATATTGGGTCAGAAAGCATCAGCTTCATCTGGGATAAAAAACCCACTTTATGCCTTTCTTACAAGAAATAGTATTATTGCAATCTTGAAGTATGGAAAAAACCCCATTATTGCCTCCAAGGTGGTATGCCATCTTAATAAGACTTATCTTCAAGACAAGAAAAAATGTACTTTTCAAATCCCACATGCAGTATAAACCACCACTTACAAAACCTTTGTTCTAAAGTGCTGGCAATTTTACCTGGGGCAGACATTTTACTGCATTTAAAAGGTCTCCACAGGATACTACTAAATCTAAGGTGAACCATAAAGGACTATGGATACAATGAAATTTAAAGTTTTTGTTTTTACAAGTTTGTTAGTTTTATTCTTTTTTTTTTTGAAAGAAAATGTAACTTCCATCCTGCCAATATAATCTTAGTTTATATTTAATATCCTATTTTAAGAGAGAAATGGCCAGTGAAATGAATAAATGGATGCTTTTCCGAGAAATATCATTAGAAAATGTAGTGTTGTGGCAATTAAAGCAAATAGTTGTTTGAAGTATACTAACAACATAACCAGCAATCTCTCTGGGTCCTGAGCCAGAAAAGGCCATCTGGCATTCCCAGGGATAGCATGAACAAGAGCTGCCACGTTTTATTGTGTATTGATAAGGTCTGGTAACTGCTGGATTGTTCCACCTGGTCGCAGAATTGCAGATGTGGTGGGTAACTCTGAGCCACGAGTGGGTGTGAATGCACCAGAGCAATGACGTTCCTGGGCACTCAGCCTTCCCAGTGAGGGTCTGCCCGCTTCGCCCCAAAGACCTGGAAACTGCAATTATGCAACCAAAGTGCTTATTTGAGGTAACCGACACAACGGAGGGGCTGTTCATGCACAAACAGATTCAGTTCTGAGATGTTTGACCGACTGTCAGACCTGGCTTGCACACTGTAACTCCATGGCAAGGGCAGGTCATCAAGAGCAGCTCCATGGATCCCAGAAGCATAGAAAGGTTTGTGTTGGAAGGAACCTTAAACATCATCTTGTTCCAAACCCCCTGTGACATCTTCCGCTAGCTCAGGTTGCTCCGAGCCCCATCCAACCTGTTTTTTGAACACTTCCAGGGATGGGGCATCCACAGCTTCTCTGGGCACCCTGTGCCAGGGCCTGCCCACCCTCACAGGGAAGAATTTCTTTCTAACATCTGATCTAACCCTGCCCTCTGTCAGTTTGAACCTGTTTCACCTTGTCCTGTCACTCCAGCACCTTGTAGAAGGCAGGGTCAAATCCTGCTGAAATCAGGCATGAGATGGCAGACTGAGTGGGTTTTCACTGCACACAGAACAAACGCAGCCCGGGAAGAGTTTGCAAGGAATATCCTATATCATACACCTCCAACAACCTGGATTTAAATAGCACGAAACCTGAGTGAGAGGAGTTTTTGTGACCATGTGGACAGGTGAAGACAATGCTTTGAAAATGAAGTTTTATGATTAACTTCATCTCTGAGTTAAAAAACTCATGTTAAGATGACTCTAATTTTGCTCTTTCTAAATTTTGCATGTAGTTAGCAAATGCCAGATGTTTTCCTTCTGAAAACAAGGCCTAACTCCTGAATTACAATCCTACAATTTACATTGCACTGTTCACTCTTTAAAACATTAGAAATATTCATATAATTTTGTTATGGTTGAGAGCTTTCAATGTAGTAACTGGGAGACCTATGTTTAATAGCAGTGGTAAAAAAAGAAGAGAAAAATGGTGCCAGAAAAGGTTTCCTATTCCTCCTCACCAGTCATTTTCCTGGCATATATTTGGATGTCTCTCAGCATTTTATGCCTTGGAGCAGAGGTTATAATAATGGCTTTAAATGTGTAGTCTTGTGCAATAAAACTCCTGCCATTAATGCAAGGTTAAGTACCTGATTTTTAAACCTATGAAGGTCAGGAAAGAAAGGAGATAAAATTACCAGTGCAATTTAGCTTGGAAGTTTAATGTATTAAAGAGAGTTTACAACTGCACATTGCAGTGGAGAAACATCTGTCCCAGTAGAATGAAAAACATGTTTATAATGACTTCAGGGGTTCTATTACTGATCAGGACACAGAGAAATCAATACCAAGCTGAGGCAGGGCCACGTGGTGGGGATTCTGCAGTTCCTTGGGTCCTGTTCCCTCACTGCTGGCCTTCCCAGGAGCTGCAGTTGGCAAGACTCCACTGCACAATGGAACATATATATGGCTGGGCACTGGGTCAATTACCTGGAGAGATAAGAGAAAGTCCTCTTCGATCAATTAATCAGGTTTTAGCCTCAGGCTTTAGACTGCTGTTGTCTGGTGGGATTTCTTGTACCATCCTGGGCAGAAGTCTGAAATAGCAACCGAGGAATGCTTGCACAATACAAACCAGTTATTTTTGGAAGGTGACAGCCTGTCTTATCCAATGTTTTTACAGAATCTATAAAAACAGCAGGCAGAAAATTGCCTCCTTTTAGCTTTCCTCCCTGTATGTTTCGTTTTGGCTTTTTTTTGTGACCTTTATGAAGCCCAGTTAAATTCTTCTGTCCCAGAATCCTCCCCAACACTTCAGCCATACCGTTTTTGGAACTTGATCTTGGGGAGTGCTTTGATTCCTACCTGATGTTCTTTCTCTTATGTGATGCATTTTGTCTCTTAGTGGCTGTGAAACATTATGTCGGATTTCCATAAAAAACAAGTTTCCAAGAAGTTTTATAGTTCCTTTGCTTGCAGCGTGTCCTGCCACAGCAGGACTTAAAAAGAGGGCACTGAAGTGAAAACCTCTCAAAGGATTCAATGCAATGGTTTTAGTTTGCTTTTAATTAAGTTTCATCCTTTCTCCCTGGGAGCTGAGCCTTCTCTAAGGCTTTGCACAAGGTTTGGAAATAGTCACCACAACTCCCACCAGCTCCGTGAAAGCTGCAGCAAGGCCCAGATCGCAGCCAGTCTTCCAGAAACTCAGGAGTCACCTCTGGTGGGTGCCAGTTGTTTGAAATGAGTCAAAATTCAGCTTCAATTTAGCACTAGTCAGACCTGAATTTTTGTTTTATTAAGCTAATATCCTTAAAAAAAGAAGTATGGATAATGATGTGCTAATTGGATGTGTATTGATTCAATGGGAGCTTTTGAGGAATCTCATTCAAGGACTCCGCTTATCAGAGGAGAGAAGCTGCAATTCAATAGAAATAATTTCATGCATCTTGGGTGGTCTTTGCAACTGTGGCTCTTCCTTGTCTCCCCCTTCTTTCCTCTCCATCCTGTCATCACCAGAATCACAGAATGAGCTAGGTTGGAAAAGACCTCTAGGATCACTAAGTTCAGCTTTTGGCTGATCATCACCTTGTCAACTAGACCATACCACTAAGAGCTACATCCAGTGGTTTCTTGAACACCTCCAGGGATGGTGACTCCTGCACCAGAATCGCCTTGTCCTTGCTCAACCTCTTTCCTTCCCTTCTCACACCTCTGGTTTTGTCTGTCCCCATCCTTTATCTTTACCACTGCAAATGATGGGGAGTTAGGCTGAGACAATAAGGAGGGATCTCTTCTTTCCTGGATTCGTGCACACAGAATATCCCTGCCAGAGCATTTCCTCGCCCATTACCTCATGGCAGCTCACATATTGGTAAACAATAATTTGGACAATCTCAGAAAAATTATTCCGGGCTACAGATGTTAGTTGTTTTGCTGGAAGACTCTCAAAAATAACAGGGGAGAGAACCATTGCCAGACTGGATTATCACGTGCCAAAAATGAATTTCTACTCGTGGCACGACTCAAATCCAGGTCAAAACCAAGACTCTGCTACAGATGTGGTGTAAAGGCCCAGATGTTCACAGCTGTTTCACTGGTGAGGTGTGACATGTTCCTGAGATGTGGGGGATTCAAAAGCCGTGATGGTGAAGAGCGTGGAAGGAAGGAGAGGAATACAGGGAGGCAGGGGAGTTCTTAGCTGGGCTGGTTCCCTGCTGACCCTCATGTGTGGTGCTTCTGGAGGGACAGCTGCAGGAGGTGAGACCTGCCTCGAGGATTGGTGCTCCAGAAGGGATTTGTTCCCCATTAATCCTTTTCATGAGGTTTTCCTTTTAAAGGGAAGGTTTTTGAAACAAGGGAAGCTCTTTATACATCTTAATAACAGCGGTTATTGAAGCATAGACTATTTTAATGCCTTTGTTGAATCTCTGTGGTAAATTTACGGCAGATTTGGGATTAAAATTGATGTTTGCTCTCCCCTCTAGTCCTAAACTCAGTCTCACACAGGCCCAACAGAGTCTTTCTGACTCAGTTCTGTCTTCCAAGCAGCATGTACAGTTAACTCATCCCTACAATGTGTTCTGTTCCCTCCTATGGTAAACAAAACCAAGCTATGTATATTGGGAAAGGGAATAAATAAGAATGGATGCTTTTTTCTTAAAAAAAGAAAAAAAACCCCACAAAAATCCTGGAGGAGAACAACTTAAACATCATCAGACTGACCGCTTTCTGTCCCTTGGTGCAAACAAGATGTTGCCAGAAGATTATTGTTGCACAAAAGTCTCCTGTAGAAGGCCAAGTAGAAGGACGAATTGCATTTTAAAGAGTATTTTCCAAGAGGTAACTTCCTTCAGCTGAGCCTGGAGTCTGATCGCTCAAAAATAAATAAATATTCAGCTCTATGGATTGCTTAGCGTGTTGCCTAAGAAAGCTGAAAAGATATTATTGGTAAAGTTAGTGAGGGCAGTAAGAAGAAAATTAGTATAATAGTTGGAAAGAGATGATAGTTTATATAAAATCTGTTTATAACCTTAAGGGGCTTGTCCATAATTGTTACTGCTTTCCCCAGAATGGTTGGAGAATGTGTCATAACCTCCATTTTTTTAAAGTGCAGTAGCTATAATGTGTTTTTCATGGTCTATCTTTAAAAAAGCCGTAGGATTCATAATAAAATAAAACAACTATAGTGAAGTTTAGTTACATTTGTTTGTTTCCTTATCTGAGGTCAGAGCATTTATATTAAAATATAGGTATAAGTTAACAAGTATCTCATAGCTGTGATGTCTGTTAATAATGGCAATGCCAGCAGATTTCAGAATGCTTTTAGCACATTTTTGCCTGAGTTGTTTGTCATAAGCCTGGGCCTGTGTTTAATGCATGTCTGTTCTGTGTGTTCAACACACAGTTGGAGAATTGAGTGATAGGTACATAAGTCCTTTATGGTAATGGACAGAGAGTTTCAGAAAGGGAGAAATTGAAATTATGCATTTTATTGGAGCTTTGTGAAATTGCAGGCTTCAATTTGCTACGAACCAGTGGAGCTAAACCAATGTTCACAAAGATGACAAATTTTAGAGACATAAACCTATACCTTTTTTTTTTTTTTCTTAGAGGTTACAATCCTCTAATACTTTGAGTCAACTGTAAGCTTTATTACATGGATTTTGCAATATTTCAGGCTACTGCTGCATTACACTGTTTTATTTCTGCATTGATGCTGGAAACCAACTTCCAGGTGAAAAAGCTCTGAAGTATCAGTGAATTTTGCACCAGTGTTATCTTCTCATTCTGTCAATAGTTGGTATTGCATATAAACCCACACTAAACTACAAGGAGCTCAAGGTTTATCGATAACTCTTTTCTTTTTTCAGCTCAGGTAGAAAGCAAACCACTTTATAAAGTTAAAAGAGGTGTTAACTCATTATTTTTGTGTCATCTAAAGTAGAATTGAAACTAGCACAACTTTTGAAACACAATAGAATTATGAGAAAAAACAATAGTTTTTGATAAGCCACAACCTCAAACATAACTCATTTTGCCCTCTCTCCTTAAAACTAAATTCTTGCTTTTAAACTTGAAAGCAGTAGCTTTTTACAGGTCAACTTAGCATTTTTTAATGATAAAAATTGTGAAGTAGGTTGTACAGCCAGTAGGAAACAATTTAGAAATAAAAATAAGTATTTTAATGTGAATATAATCAGCAAATAGAAGAATTATTCACTATTGTGACATGCATATCATGCAAGATGAATACTGAATTCTATTCTACCATGGTAACAGTGACAGTACTATTTACCTTCAATATAATCTTTCACTTTTAAAATAATAAGGTTGTTCAACTACTAGAAAATAATCAGATTTTAAGTAGCATGGCTCTAGAAATTAAATTCAATAAGTTTTCTATCTGTCTATCTATCTATGTTTAACTGTTTTCTTTCACATAACATAATAGAAGAAGTTGAGTTAATGAAAATGATGTACTAATCTGGTAAAATGCCACCTCCCTTTAAAGTTTTCCTTGCTTGTAAAATTGACTTGTTCTAAGGGGAAAAACTTCTATCAAATATCCCAGCTAATTGGAAAACTGTACTTGTGCTCTAATGTGATAGAAAGCAGTCAAGACAGCTGAAGGTCTCTAAGGGACATTAAAAGGTAGCAAGTCCTACTTGTGTGGAGCCGACAGCTGCACTTAAAATTCAAAAGATTAGCAGATAATACTTTATTACTCTGGCCTGATTATCATAAGTCTAGTTTTTTTAATATATATTTTTAAGTGAAGCCTTCAGGCTCGGAAGTTTGTAATGTTTCTCACCTCTTACTTATTTAGTTTATCTACATCTCTCTCTCATCCCCTAATATCTCCAGCAGAGGTTATTTCCACAATCTTTTCTCATCTTGCTGATAAAGTTAGGACTATATATATATTTTTTTTTTTTTAAGCTATCAGACTTTAATCAGGGAAGGTGCCTGAGTGAAGAATAGCAAATCTGCTCTGTGCTCAGAGGTAAGAAATGCCAGATTTGTGGCACTGTGTGCAATCTGAGTGTGACCCCTTCCCTTGTCCTGTGGCAAAATGTGTCCCTGCCATTACAGCCCAAATCGCTCCATTCGAGAGGGTTTTGCCAAGCTTTAAAGGATAAGTATCAGCCTGGCATTATCTGACACGGACAGCCTGACACGGAAACTTTTAAAAGATTAATGGCCTGTTCATAGGGGAAACCCAAACTGTGAGCGTGGTCTCAGAAGATGTTGTTACAGGCTGTTGCACTTGCAATCCTGATTCTCCTGTTGCCATTGCAGAAGCGGTGACATTGCCCGGCTGTCCCCTGGTGTCAGTGCCTGTGGTGGGACCTGCTGCCTGCAGGGCTTTTCCCTGGCATGCAAAAAGTGGCTTTGACAACACAGCTTTGGCTGGTCTGGACAAACCTGGGACAAGATTGTTCTTGTCAGGTTATTCCTGCTGTGAAGAGGGTCTGAGTGATGCTCTTGAAACGATGCTATGGCCATCCCGCTTCCCAAACTTTGGCACGCACAGTTCACCCTTGTAGCTCCTACAAGTGTGTTCCGGGACCTCCAGATGTGTTCCGGACCCCATTAGGAGGTCCAGAATTTTGGGAAGCTGGAGACAAATCTGAGTACCTTCCTGTGGTCCCTCCCCCAGCTGAGGAGCCCAGAGAAGCCCCCCTTCCCCCTGCTCCCACTAAGTGCCTCAGACTGTTCCCTCTAGACCTCCCATGGAGCTGCCTTGGCACAAATCGGAGTTTCCATGGAAAATAATGTCCTGCAGCCAAATTAAGTTGTGCTGCAGTGACTTAATGAACCTGTGTTACTGAGTGCTCTCTGCCCGTTTCTGTTTCCTCTGGATGCTTTCTGCTGTAGGAAATGACCAGCAAAACAGACTGCTTTGCTCAAGACAGGGCTCGACACTTTAAAAGAATGCTGATGTTGGGTAGGATAGCAAAAATTCCCAGTGCACCTCATCAACAGCTGGGTTTTGCGTGAATATTTCTGTCCGCAGTGCTTGCTACCCATGAAAATGAGATTACTAAGTCTCTTCATAAATATCCAATGAGGTATAATGTCATCAGTCTTCCTAAAAATAAAATATTAAACGCTGTAAAAGGTATTTGACCTCTATTACAGCGTCTGGAGGATTAAAAATGCTCCAATTTCAGGCTGTGTGCTGTCCCACGTGCCCCAGTCCTGTGCTGTTTGCAGTTTGAGCCCGTGGCAGGGGATGCTCCAAAGGAGGGCTGGGTCTCCTGCAGCACCTGCCATCAGTGTTGGGGGCACAGAACTCCCCTGTGCTTTCAGTTGTGTTTTAGACTTCATGTTGGAAACATGGAAAATGTGCTGCTGTGGCATTACTCCAGACAGGTTTGCTCTCAACACCAAGCTGTGTGGTGTGGTCGACGTGCTAGAAGGAAGGAAGGAAGTGATGCCATCCAGAGCAACCTGGACAGGCTTGAGTGGTGGCTCTGTGTGAACCTCAGCAGGTTCAACAAGGTCAGGTGTGAGGTCCTGCACTGCTGTCAGTGCAATCCCAAGCACAAATACATGCTGGGTGGAGAATGGATTGAGAATAGCCCTGAGGAGAAAGACCTGGGGATGTTGGTTGATGTGACTCAGCCCAGAAAGCCAACGTGTTGTGGGCTGCACTTAAAGCAGTGAGACCAGCAGGTCAAGGGAGAGGATTCTTCCCCTCTGCTCTGCTCTGGTGAGACCCCGTCTGGATTTCTGCATCCGGCTCTGGGACCCCAAACATGAGAAGGACATGGGAGGTAGGCCACAAAGATACTTAGAGGGCTGGAGCATTTCTGCTATGGAGACAGGCTGAGAGAGCTGGAGCTGTTCAGCCTGGAGTATAGGAGGCTCTGGGGAGACCCTTCCAGTACATAAACGGGGTTATAAGAGAGATTGGGAGGGACTTTTTTATGAGGGCATGGAATGACAGGACAGAGAATGGTTTTAAACTGAGAAAGGGTAGGTTTGGATTACACATTATGAAGAAATTCTCTACGGTGTCTAACTCTGACGCTGGCAAGGCCCTGGCACAGGTTGCCCAGAGAAGCTGTGGATGCCCCATCCCTGGAAGTGTCCAAGGCCAGACTGGATGGGGATTGGAGCAACCTGGGACAGTGGAAGGCATCCCTGCCCATGGCAGGGGGTTTGGAACCAGAAGAGCTTTAAGGTTTCTTCCCCAAATCATTGTAAGATGCTGTGATTCTATGACTCCATGACTATCAACAATATGGTATCAAACTGCATTCCATCAGTTTTGTTTTCAGTTTTTCAGAGGTAATGTCTTTTCAAGACTATTTTTAAAACCAACGTTTACAGCTCCCTTCTGAGCACTGATAACATATGTTTAAAAACAAGGATGAATTTGCCATGGAGAACAGCCATATTTTTCTTTAACTGACAGTAAATAATATTTTGTGTTGCTGAATGAGTGAAGCTGAACTAGTGCCTGAAGTTATTTGAGAACAGGATTGTTATGGCCTAATGTGTCTATTCTCATTTCTGTCAGAATATCCATCATACTTCCATTTCAAAATCAAAGATAAGGAGCAAGGACTATCTTCTGGCTCTAGGGCTTTGCTTTGCAGTAGGATCTGCTTAAAGAAGCAAAGGGAAAAAAGAGGAGCAGGTTGGTGATGAAGTCTTTGTTTCTAGATGCTTAGAGGGCACACTAACAAGAAAATGAATGATAGTCAGCATGAATTTATTAAGAAAATGTCACGTCAAACTGATCCTTTTCTGTGGAAATCTATGCGTGCCTGAACTTCTCTGTCTTCTGCAACTGAGTCAGAACTCTTTTTGTAAGTCAGCTGAGGAAACGTGGTCTGGGTGCATATGCTTTGGGGAGAGGAGGGAGCAAACCTGCGGAGCTGCTGGTGGTTCACCGTGTCTGTGGGGTCACATTTTCCTAGTGGGGTCTGCCCTGTGTCTGCTTACAGCCTGTTGTTGCTCCTGGATGGGATGGAAGAGCAGAGATCCTGATTGTGAAACATTCAGGTACGTGAGCTGGAAGGCAGGGTTAGGATTGAAAGTAAGGTTTATGAAATTGAAGCATTTAGCTGAAAAAAAAAAAGAAAATAGTATGCTGTTCCACCATGGAAAGAGCAACATTCCACACTCAGCAGGACTAATTCTCAGCCCAAGGACCACATGGGTAGCTGGTGGTGTTGTAAAAAAGCACAAGAGAGGATTCTGGTGACAAAACATGAGTCAGGAGTGTCCTGCTACAGGGAAGGAGTCAACAGGCATTTAGGGAGATACAAGGAAATGTATTGCATTAGTACTAATGTTGCCTGGCACCAAAGGGCCTCAGCTGCTTCCCTGCACTCCACTGGGAAATTGAACCTCAGGAAAAGTCTTAAGCACTGTGGATGTGCAGAGGAGAGCAGTGAGAATGATCTGCAAGGTGAAAACAAGAGCAGGAGTCACGTCTGGGAGAAAATGACCCCAAAGGAGAGATGATATGACAGGTCATAAAATGACCAAGAAATAGTGGTGCAAGCTAAAAGACTTTTCTGATATAATGCACCACTTGGTTATGAAGGGCTGGTCAACTCTGGTTTTAACTGTTGATCTCTTCTTCAGCTCAGACCCAGGCTCTCAGCTGTTCTCTGCTTATATGAACGGTTTATAAAAGGGAGGAGATAGCTATGGAGGTGCATTTAGTGATAATAAAAATATTGCAAAAGTAGGAAATTAGTAATTTTACCCATATATCACACAAGACGTTACATTTTGAGAGTCCATATTGGCTGGAAAAAACAATTTATTTTCTCTCATTTTGAAGATGGATTATAGAGTTTTTTTTCTTTTTATTTTATATTTTGATCCAAGTGAATTCCAAGTTTCCATGTTCTGATCTGACATTTTCTAGATAGAAATTGTTTACCTGACTAGAAAGATAAAATGTAAATATTTTCATTTTCTTGGTGAAAATTTTATAAAATAATGATAAGATACACAGTAATATTAAATTAATGTTTGGAAAATCTGACAGCCGAGCTTGATCTGATTCTGTCTCTTTGAGTTATACATTATTTTACCTATAAACTGCTAATTAAAAAGTAAGTGCATTGTGCTCAATGAATGTCCACTTGGATTTATCTTCTCCAGTAGTTACTTCCATCAAAGAGAAGTAAACAATCATTTTATAGTTCTTAATGGAAGTGAATTATTTAATAATGTTTCAGCTTTTTCTTCAATAACTCTTGCTGTAATTTTGTTAGCATAAAGTAATCTCTCATTAGTTTGTAGGGCATATCAAACAATGACAATATGCTTTTCAATAAAAATACACCAAGGGCTGGCTTCAAATCCCAGTGCCTATGAGTTGGTTCCCTAATTTGGAGATAATTCTAGGTGTCTCTTTCGTATTCATCATCATGGCTCGGCTTCACAAACGAGGATTTGGGCAGGGCTCTGCCCACACTTGCTGCAAGCGCCTTGATGGCTAAAGAGGCCGATGGAGATGGGCAAGTCTGGTTGCAAAAGGCCCAGCAGAAAGTCTCCATAGGCGGTGTTGGCGGGGCACGGTTCTTTCTGCGTTGTCTTTTCTCCTCCAGACTGATTCTGTGTGCATTCTCAAAGGAATCAGCAGCGTTATGGATGGTGTGTGTCCATGCCTCCCGACTGGAGGCCAAAGTGGACCATTGATGGTAGTCAATATGGCCAAGGCTGAGGTGTTGTTTCAGAGAGTCCTTGTATCTCCTCTTTGGGGCTCCTCTCTTGTGGCAGCCGGTGGCAAGTTCACCATAGAGCACGATCTTAGGGAGGGGATGATCCTCCATCCTGGAGACGTGCCCTGCCCAGCGCAGCTGCGTTCTCAGCAGCATGACCTCAATACTCAGCCTGGAACTCACTTGCAAGCTCTTCTTTCCTCCAGACTTCAGTTCCGTGGCTTTTGAATTCTTTATACGTAACTTTTTGAAATCAAAGACATTCTCTCTTCCATGAGGGTTCACTTGTTAGTTCACTGTGGCTCCTGAGCTGGTCTGCAGAACAGTTCCCTCTCCCTGGGCTGGCTCTCCAGGGAGCCCAAGGAGGAAACGCAGATGGTTTTTAGGTTGGTCAGAGGATGCACACGGAATGTTTGCGTCGCGACATCCGCCTCGGCTGCAGGACAACAGTGTGGGCAACAGCATCTGTAACTGGGAATGCAGCATGGATAAAGGGGTTTGGAAAAGCGCCTGGAGGTGCTATGGGGGAGCTGCGGGAAAGAGAGGAGCTGGCAATGCTCTTGGCCTGGCAAAGCACACGCTTCTCCGGACAGCGGTGGAGTCAGAGGGGATTCTGCTCTCCTTCAGGCTTCTTTCTTTGTGTGTGTAAGGGCTGTGAGACTGATCTGAAGAGAGGTTGACCTCAAAATTAGCCAGAAAACTTTCTAAACTCCTGCCTAGTTTGTTCTGCTGTCGTTTTAAGTCTTCCCCCTCCATTTCTCTTGTTAATCTTGTGCAAACTTTGCTGAGGTAGGAGCTACTTCTGCAATGTGCTACAAACCTGAGACCACCCCTACCTTGCAGCAAATTGAGTGTATTGCAGGTGCCCTTTTTCACTAGGCAAGTTTAAAGCCACTGACTACAAACCCAAGAATGAAATGATCCAAAGTGATCTCGTGCGGCCTTTTCTCCTCCATCTAAATGTACCCCTCAAGTACACAGGTGCCTTTTGCTGAGCCCTTGCACCCAAGGACAGGACTCAGCCTAGGGCATTAGGCAAAACCCTCCCCAGCACTCTCAGGCAGTAACAGATTGCAGGACTATAGTTGTCAGTAAAGGATTAAAATTGCAGATTAAGATTTCTTTTCATGGCCACAGAGCACCACACAAACATTAGAGGCAGATTTTCGTGCCAGGCTCCTGGTATGAAAGTTTTCTCTTTCAGCACGGGGACAGTTTCTCCCCAGCCTATGGAATATTTATTAGTTTGCAGATTGCTAATTAGCTGGGATGAGTGTACAAGTGCATTTAGGTTCATACTATAACTTAGGGTATTAAAGTGTGTTTAAAACAGCTTGAACTTTGCTTCAGCTGAAATGAGGACTAAACAGTGGCAGCCTTGGAAATATTTGCCTTGATTTTGGCTTGTCTGTGTTTTAGCTTGTCCTCGTGGTGCCCTGTGACCTTAAACCAGTCTCTGAAAGAGTTATGACTTTCGAATAATGCAACATTTATTTGATATAACAGACTCTTTTTTTTTGGCTTTGTTTTGTTTTAATATAGCAAGACCAAACTAAAGCAAATTGTTTAGAAAGGAAAAATGTCATTATTTTAAGAGCATTGTCCTGGGAGCCTGATTCTCTCAACTGTTTAAAAACACAACAGATACCAGGATTGTACAGATTTTTTAAGCATTTCCATGGATAGATTCCCTCAGCTCTAGATCAGCATATATGCAGCTCCTTCATGAACAATATTTTAACATTTTAAAGGGATTTTATGGACTTGCAGAATGTGAGGCTGGAAGGGACCTCAAGGACCATCTGGTCCAGCCTTTGGGCAAAAATATGGTGTAGACAAGATGGCCCAGCACCCTGTCTAACTTCATATTAAAAATGTCCCACATTAGAGAATTCACCACTTCCCTGGGAAGATCATTCAAATGCACAATTGTTTTCCTTGTGAAAAATTTTCCTCGTGTGTCTAATCAAAATCTCCCAGGAGTGACTTGCACCCATCGCCTCTCATCTTGTTCACGTGACTCCTTGTCAAACGAGTGTCTCCATCTTCTTTGCAGTCACCCTTTAAACACTCTTCACATGTAAAAGTTTTCCTGTTTAGACTGTAATCCTAGGATAGTGTCCTATCATTTCATGTGAAAGTTCTTTAACTTTCTTTTTTAATCCAGGTAGTCTCTAATGTAACACTTTATAATTCAGGTCCTGTCTACTCGTTTCCCCCAGCTGCTTTCTACTGTTGTCATAACTTTGCCCAGTTTCCTTTCTGTTTGTTTTTTTTCCCCTCTTAAGACCTTATAATGTAAAATTTCGCCCTCAGCTTTTGCTACTTGGAGACTGAGCCTGGCTTTCCTTTATTTATTTTGGATGCATTCCTTTCCTCCTCCCCTTTTTTTTAAGGAAAGGTAAATCAGTGTTCTGGGCTCACTTTTAATATATGTATATCCTTATGACATTGCTAATCTCTGTATTTTTGCTTTGTTCACATACCAGCCCACTTATTTCACTGTTTTATGTCCTGAACCTTGCATAATTTCAACATCCCATGGCTCTGCTTATTGATCTTCCCAGCTATGGTCTTTAAAACAATTTTGTTCAGCTTATTGCCTATGTCTTGACTTGTATCTTTATGCTCAGGTGTTTCCACGTAGAATTTGCAAAAGCAGTTGTTGTTCTGTATGAATAAATAGCAAATAGGGCCAGGTCTGAATTTCATTTTGCGTGTGAGTAGTGCTTTGGTCGTTTTTATCTTCTGCAGGAAATCTCTGCCACTTTCCTTCATGAACCTCCAGTCTTCTTCAGTAATTTGCTCTTGTAAAGTGATGGGAGGTCGTAGCTGTCGAGGGGAAAATGATGGCTTGGTTGATAAGGGCATAAACTCTTAAAAGTGTTTTAATACCAGGAGAAAGCCTTTGAAATGGTCTCTGTATTAAAGGGCAAATGAACGTATGAGGTTGATAGTGGCTTGTGGTATTAAGCAGATAGGCTGCTTCGTCTTGTGCACATTGAAATTCTTTTGTAGCACCACAGGCTTAGTTAAAATGGGAAATAAACAGGCTTGATAATCACAAAGGCTTGGATCTTCATTCTTGAGACATCCATGTTAGTGACAAACTCTTTGTTGACTCTCAGAGAGACCCTTTGCTTGGAGTACAGGGAGGGCTTTGTAACAGGCTAATCTTGGTTTGCTGCGCCCTTATGACAAATCTGTCTTACCCCTGACAAGGACTAAAGGAGCACTAACAATCTAATAAATCAGTCACGGGTAATGCATGCTGAAAGCTGCTTCAGGGGAAAAAAAAAAAAAGGAAGGAAAAAGGAGGAGACTTGAGAGCAAACCGGGAGTAGGTTTCTTTCTCCCATGGCTGTAAGGCAAACTGATTAAAAGTCTCTGTATTCTCTCGGTAAACTCCCTGCAAGTTATGCCCATCTTCCTGATACAGTACCACTGCCAGCAAGTTACATGTCTAGATTGAAATTATTTCTAAACAAGGGGGAAAAAAAAAAAGTCTTATCCACGTGTCAAAGAAATCAGCTGGGAAATTGGCTGATCCCATCAGGAACACTGTCATGACAGAAAAGTAAAATTTCAAGAGCAAAGTTAGTAAAAAAAAATTTTTTTTGACAAAATTATGATCATTAGGATTAAAGTTCTTTCTGGTTCAGACTGAGAATTTGTCAAGTTAAGGTTTTTCCTCAGAGTCATTTTCCATTTTTTTTTAAATGAGTTTTAATAGAGGGACTTCTTCAAGCTGGGTTAGATGCGGAGTTTGGGGAGGTGCAGAGTTATCTGTCAAATGGGGAAGCCACCATAGAACTGGCTGTGGCCCAGGGATGAGACAGAAGGATGCAATTCTTTGAACTCTGAGGAGGTCAACTAACATGTCTAATTTGGAACTGAGTTGCCTGTGATCCAGGCAGAGGCAGAAAAGAAAGGCCCCTCGGGACAATTTGGGTCTTGGTTTAGGAACACCGAGGCACACACAAAGGAAAACATCCTCTCAGATAAGGATGGCGTGGAGAGAAGACAGGCATGGGCTGTGGCACAGCAGCTGGGCTTCACATCTCCACCTGGAGCTCCTGCGCCTCTGCTCACCCAGCCCTGCTCACGGGGCAGGCTCTTACAGATAAACTCACAGGGCAGCCGTGTGTTCCCCTGCCTGGGGGAAACTGGGTAATGTCCCATCTCCCAGATCTCAGCTGGTGCAGACAGGAAGCAATGCAGGTGACAGAGTGATGTCTGTGTCCTCTAAGGCAGGACCGTCTTCCTTTCCGAACCTGCCTCGCGCGTGCCTGGGGATTGACCCCGAGCTCCTGTTCCCAAGCGCAGTGAAAACTTGTTCTGATTAATGGTCATTAATTTTGGATGTGGCAGCTCCTACCCAGAGCTCCTGAGTGTGAATTAGTTTGCTGGAGTATAAATGGTAATCTTAGACGTACGTATCATTATGCACACCATCTATATTCTGGTATGTCCTGCCCCTTCGTCCACTCATGCAAATGTTAAAAAAATTAATTGAACATAAAGATGTGGTATTAGGCCCACAGAGCGTATCATTAACCAAATTTAAATATTTAAATATTATTTAAATAATTCAATGTGAAAATAATTTTATGCATATTTTGTTGTGTTTATGTACTTAGAGTATTGTGAAGTCTCTCCAATTTGGGGTGTGATATCTGAGTTGGCAGACCCCCTCGATGTGTCACTGGCCTGAAAAGAGCCCCAGACTGGACTCATTCCAATCCATCAGTGGCTGTTGTATCTGTGAGGAACGGGGTTTTCTGGCAGGAAGGCTGAACGTTAAATACACGTGGAGACCAGATCATGCTCCTCTCCCTTATGGGTGGTTTCCTTCAGTCAGAATTTGTGGCTTCTGCTGCTGTGCTTCTTTATGGATAATTCAAGAAATGACATCTGCAGGCCCCCAGAAGTGGTACATTTCTGGTGCAAAACTGCTCATTTTAAAGGGATTTAAGATGTTCATCTAAATATCTATTCTACAGGGAGCACATGAGCTTCCTTCAACTTAAATTGCACTTCTTAACATGAGAGAAAAATACCCTTTTAAATTAAATTAAACTCCTTATGGAATAATGAATAGCATGGCTGTTTTTCCATCAAAAATATTTTTTTTTTTTGCCTCAAAGCAGTTTCTACAAGGTTTTGAGCTGATGTGCTGCGGCAATGCCCATATATGTGCATATATACATATGTTCAGTGAAGCTTGTAACTTGTCACATTCTTTGGCAAAGGTTAATAGTGGCAGAGTAGGTACAAAAATTAAGGTCTTTCTACTTTTTGCAGCCTCCAGCTTTCTAGGCAGGAAAAAACATGTGACATCTTTTCTCTTGAAAACTACACAAACCCTATGAAAATTCTAAAAGAATAGAGACAGTGACCTAGTGTTTGAACACCCATATGAATGAATATTATAAGCCATGGATGAGTTAAATCTGCTAATTACTGTACTCTTGAAAAAGGTTTATATTAAGCAAAACCTAAAGGTTCTCTTTGCTATTCCCATAACAAGAGATTATGATTTATTGTACCCTATTTGTTTTGGGTTTAATAGGATTTTGAAATAAGTCTTCAGCAAACAATGAATATTGGAAGTCATAATGACAATTAGAAGTTAGAACTAAGTAACTTATAACTTCAGGTAACTGTATTGAGCTGGTACATTTTTTTTGGTAGAGTGCAATTACTGAGACAAATTCCTGCCTTAAGCTCCTTGCTGTATTTTTTTTGACATATAACAGTTAGAAGTAGTTTGTAAGACAAGGTTTAGAAAAATAGGACCCTATATTTGCAAGAAAATGTCCCAACTGGGTAGTTTTCAACACGTTGTAAAATATGTAGGAAATTCTAAGCAATAATTTTTTACTCACATTATTCAATATCTTGTTTAAAACACAATCTGGGAATACAGTGATTTCCATATCTAGTGAGTTGTTAGCAAAGTATATTGAACAATCAGGAAAGAAAATCAGTTAAGTGGTGAAATGGAGAAAAAGAAGAGTGTCAAATTCATGCTTCAGAAGGAAGAGCAAACCTGTGAACAAAAGCAACTGTAGGTTACCCGTAGTTTGATACCAGATACTGAAACATGAGCTTTGCTGTTTTTTGGAAATTATTTCTGTTTTATTGCCACACATGAACATTCTTCAGTGATGCAAACCAGCTTTCTAATTGTCTAAAAATAGATGGGGATGAACATTGTCTCAAATAATCTCTTCTAGAAATACAGTGAGAAGCTGTGAAGTGTGGAAAGCGATTTTAGGTTTTCTAATCCAATTTTGGCAAGGAGTTTTGACCATTAGCATTGTCTCTTCTAGCCATGGAGGCAAAGCAATAGAAATCTTTTTTTATTGATTGGGGCAGTACTTCAAGAACGGTGTAATTGCCACCCTAAATTTAATCCCGTAGATACTCATCGGGTGCCAATGTTCTGTTTTAGTGTTAATGCCTTCCTGGAACTGTTAAACTGAACACTAAAAACATATTAACATTGCTGACTGTGTCCTAGCTCAGTATGTATTAGTAAAATATAGCAAGGATTTTTGAAGTCTGGTCCTTTGTCTAAGTGTTTGTAGGAAACTTGTGAGAAGCGATGAGTATAATTTGGTTTTTTTGTCTTTGGCATTTGGGATCCTTTTTACGCTGGAGTAGTCGATAAGATAACAGGAAATTTCAGAAATAAAGAAAGGAGAATAATTTATTGAAGAACAGAACAGATATATTTAAAAGCATTTTGCTATCATAGTTAGGTGTGTAGAAAAAATGCTACTATTAGGAGCTGGGTGAAAGGGAGGAGGAATGTTTCCATGAATTATAGTAGCAACAGTTTTCCCAAGTTTTTTTAATATTTAATTTGTAGTATTCAAAGGTCCTGCAGTCAGGTTTTTTTTTAATTCTTATAAACTGACAGCAAGAGTCAGATCAAATCTTACATCTAGTTACTGCTGCAGCCCTGAAGATTCAATCAAAAATTCCTTGTTTGTGTCATTGTTCCCCTAAGTTGCTTCGGGAAGAGGGAGGGAATGTCATAACTTCTGTATTCTTCCAACAAGGCACCAAGATTTCAGTCTATATTTACGCTGAATCTTCCAGCAAGACAAACCAAAGGAGAGGGTGGATGTTCAGAGTGTCATTTAGGATTTATCTCACTGAACCTGAGTTGTTCAAGGGGACAGTTTAGGACTCTTT
>VWZG01009088.1:185738-225367 GCA_013396735.1 Grallaria varia
AGGGCTCCTTCCCCCCCCCCCCCAAGTGAATTTACAATTGTTGTGCTCATTCCCTTCCCTCCCCAATTTTTCCACAACATTACCTCTGCTTGTGATGGAACACGCGCCCACTCATGGGTAGAGTTCTGTAAATACGAATTTTCAGATTAAGCTGCAAGTTTCTGAAGGCACCTGGCTTTTCTAGGGTTTCACCAAGCCCCTGCTGTATGATTAGAAAGATGGTTTGCTGAAATGCTTCCAGGGATTGAGCCTGTGTGGCTACAGGGGGTTTTGTGTGGCCTTGGAATATCAATGGTTGACTTGGAGAAGGCAAAGGAGAACTCAGGTGTGGAGGGGACTAAAAGCCAGCCAGGTGTTGCATTGATACCTCACAAATAATTGCTGACACAGTGATAATTCAGAAAACTGAAGCTTTTGGCCTCAGCAATTACTCAGCAGAAATACACTGAGCTGGTATTAGACATTGTTGAGGTCTTTCCCTTGGTAGTCACTGAAATTCCTCAGTAAAATCAGGATCTTATTTATTCATTTTTCTCTAGACTTTTGGTAAACTTAACTTTAAAAAATGAGAAAAAAAGCCAGAGGAAATTTATCTATGCCTTCAAATTTTAATGAAATCAGAATAACATGGCACTGATTTGTTTCTTGATTTTTTTTATAAAATGGTCTGTACCATTGTAAAATCTTTCTGATATCAGGAGCAGTGGTGATGGTGTCATTACAGCCGTGAGTCATGAATTTGAGTCTTGCCATAGAGAGGTTTGGAAATAAATGTAGGTTTATTGACATATGAGAAGGGGTTTGATTCTTTTTAATTCTTCTCTCTGAGATTATATAAAGCTAAAAGGCAGAGAACTAGCAATTTCTTCACACTGCATCTCCCCAAATGAAAAACGTGCTCGGTGCCGGATTGACAATACCCAAATGATTGTCCTCATTGTCCTGCTGTTATCTTCATCCTGTTGGGAGCTGTAAAAAAAGAAATGAGGATTCAGCTGCTTATGGGACTACAGAAGAAACAGGCTCATGCATGTGGTGTCATGTAAGAAATATTGCGTGCAAGTGCTCAAATGATTTATTGTAGTTACTGCATTTTCTTTGGAATTTATGTAATTATGGCAGAATCACAGCCCACTTTTGGTTTTTTCACCGTTTTGACTCAGGCAACCAAAGTTTTTATTAACCAGGGAATGAAGAACATGTTTTTGAAAGGGATTAAGCAGTGAAATGATGAATGGAACTGTTCCCAAAGCATGCACATAAAGTGATATCATCTAGCTATGGCTGATTTCTGCTCCATCGCTTCAACGGGAAAATAGCTATATTGCTGAAATGATTAGGCTTAGGCTCTATTATTTGCGGTGCTGCTTGACAGTTATGGAGTTGGAATTCAATTTCTTTCATCTAAAGCAGGTGTGCTTTAAAAAAAAAAAAGAAAAAAAATCACTCTGCCACTTCTGTATAACACATGGAGATTGCTGGCTTCTTGCCTGAAAGTGTTTCAGTGCACTTATCCCATTTTCATACAGCAGAAGTTGTCCAAGAATATCATCCTGGTTTAAATACACGAGCGAATTTTCTTCATCCCGAAACAAGATAACAGATGATATGAAAAGCTTTATTTTATGCTAGCACATAGATTTAAGAGCCTGTTTTGAAGGGCATTTTTATAGAAATCTATATTACAAAGCACATAAAGAGGTTGATATTAATTTACTCTTCAGGAGAAGAAGAAAGGTGCTCCTTAATCTTGATATATTTGTGTTTTATATGACAGGTTAACCTTGATATTAGCATCATGTATCCAAATTTTACTTCCCAGTTTGACTCTAAAATACCCTCCCTTAGTTTCTGAGAGTGATATATCCAGGCAGCAGTTTTTTATTTGTAAATAGTACATGGCATGTTTATTTTATGTGAAAAGACTCTAACAAGTATCTGCTGGGACTTAGACATGTTTGGTTAGAACAAGGGTTTGAGTTTACATGGACAAAATGAGTGTACTATCTGGAAAAGTGGTATATATTTATTAAGGTCAAATAAAAAATATGTATATGTCTCTGCCATATTACATATTTCCATATATCTGTACTGCAATATCTATCTGGATTTTAGATGTGCTTATATGTATGTGTAATTTTATATAAAATCGTAGAATGATTTGGGTTGAGAACAGCCTTTGAGATCATCAAATCTCTCTGTTAACCCAGCACTGCCAATCCAACATTAAACCATGCCCCCAGGTGCCACATCCCCTCGTCCTTTAAATACTTCCATGGGTGGTGACTCCACAACTTCCCTGAGCAGCCTGGGACAATGCTTGGCCACCCTTTCTTTGAAGAATTTTTGTCCTAATATGCAATCTAAACCTCCCCTGGTGCAACTTGAGTCCATTTCCTCTTGTCCTGTCACTTGGGAGAAGAGATTGACCCCACCCTGGCTATCATTTATTTCAGGTGGTTGTAGAGAGTGGTCAGGTCCCCTCTGAGCCCCCTTTCCTCCAGGATGAGCCCCCCCAGCTCCTTCAGCCACATCTTATAAGACTTGTGCACCAGACTCTTCCCCAGCCTCCTTGGCTGACTTTGGACATATATATTTATGTATGTTTATATAAAAAAAAAATGCGACATTGTGAAACATAATGTGCTGCGAAGGCCTAGTCTTTCTTGTGGTAGAATCATGCGTGAAGAAAGTTGGAGCACATATAGAGTACAAAATAGGGCAGAAAATTCTAAATATTGCCTGCAATCACCCCAAAACTCCATTCTGAAGGCAGGTGCCAATTCCAGCCAAAGCACCCCAGGGGACACTTTCAGCAGGCTGGTTTCTCCTGTGGTCATGGAAAGCCAATGAGAACTAAAGCAAAACACTGCGACTTCCAAATCACTAAAGCTCTTCTCTCTTAAAGAGAACGTATAGGGTGCCTCCTTTTAGTGCAGGAAAGCAGCAGAAATCCAAAAGGAACACTTGCATAAGTTTGCTTTCAACGTAATCTTCTCTGCGACTAAAAGGGAGTTTAAATATTCCCACTGAGCACTGGCGCAGTTCTTTCCATCCTTCAAGGACCAGGAAGCTTTTGCCATCAGTAGGATGGAGCATACATGGAGCCCTCCAGGTTGGCAGGGAGGGCGAGTTCACCTGGAGGGGCACATCTCTGTGTGGAATTATTTGGGCACGTGGGTACTTCCAGGTCTAGACTAATTACAGTGTATGCTGATGCCTCCGAATTCAACGTGAACACATTAACAAGGATATGTGTTGAAGGCGTTCAGTTATCTGATGAGTCATTTTTCTTGTTTAAATTGCATTAAGTACCCTTGGATTCCTCTGTAACGTGCAAATAGTCTGACCAACATCCATGTGTAGCCCAATACTGCTTGCATTTGATTTTCCCTTTCTAACCTCATATTACTTCCATTTTCTTGTCAAATAACTTACAAAGAGATGAGCCATTTTTTCATAAAATTCCACAGGTAACTTGTATATTGACTGATGTTGAGCACAGCTTGTACAGCCTGAGCACCCTGATTTGTGGTTTAATGTCGCTTAATGTACAAGTGAACAAAGCAATAGTGATGTGAAGGTCACTAGCTGCAGCAAAGGCTTGCCTAATATGAGAATTTGTTTATTAAAAGCTTTGTGTATTTTCAGGCTGACCTGAAATCAATAGGATGTTTAATCTTTGCGAGGTAATCACTGGGTTCGTTCCTAGACAATGAATGCCTTGTTGCTGTTCAATTCACTGGTAAATCCCAGTGTTAAGAATATCTGCTGTAAGATGTGTCTTTTCTTAATTATTATTTTCTGTAACATGCTACACTTCTCAGTACTTTTATGCCTTAGAATAAATATTCAACAGACAGACAAGTTTGGCGCATTAATATTTAAACTCTTATTGGGAAAATACACCATCACGATAGCTTGTAGTGCAATATCATGTACCTATATCAAACTAGATAACATTGTTTAGCTTAAATTAATTCTGTTGGCTTAATTAATGCTATTACTTTAATCCATTTAGGAAGGCAAAAACAACCAGGAAAGCGTGATGGTATCAGTCAGGACAACAGATACAATATCAGTTTCAACTTTAGGAAAAACTCCCTGCTGTACAGAATGGTGCAGTGATTGCCTTAGTCTCTTTTGGGACTAGTGCCAAAGTTTTTAACTGTGGTTCCGCTGGAAACGAGGTTTGTTTAGTCTGTTTTGTTTGGGTCAGCCCTTGCAGCCCTGAACAAATGTGCTCTAATGGTCGTCTTGAATGTAAAAGTCAGCGGGAGCATTTGTCTTCATGTCTGCCATGAAACTTGCTAAATTATCTGGGTCTCTCAGAGAGTCAATACAAATTAAAAATACGCACGAGGCTTCTAAGGGAGTGATTGCTGTTCTAGCAAGTTCATTAGCCTTCCGAGGAATGCTGTTGGCAGGCTTTGTTTTGCAGGAGTCCAAAACAAAGTAAACCAAAAATGTCAGAAAATGAATTGCAAATCAATTGGCAATATAAATGTGAGAAATAGGATGTAGATGATGAATAATTTAGGGAAATGTATATTGTTCCTTCAGGAATCTTAACTGCACAAAGGGGAGCGATGCCAAAGATTACAGCAGAGAAAGGGGAATTAACTTGATTAAGCAAATATGGGCCATCCAGCTTTTCCAAATGCACTGGCAAAACCAGACTCCAGGCACTATTTAGACTGGGGGAAAAAAGGAGTTCTGCAGGGAGGTCTTTTGGTTTTGTTTTGGTTTGGTTTGGTTTTTTTTCCCCAGCTGTCTGCACCTGTCTCCTTAGTGTTTTCAGTCTACACTTGGGGGGGTGGAGGGGAGGGAATCTCCTAAAAATGAATTTTTCTCTCAAATTTTGTGAGAATAAGTTGAACAACCAAAAAGTAAGTTTAAAGGAGGAAATCAGTCTCCTAAACTGATTTAAATATCTTTCCCGACTGCCTAAAGGAGGCGATTACCTTACGTCTCCTTCCCTAGGAAAAGCAGGAAGGCAGGATTCAGTTGGCCTCTGGTGCAGCCACCTAGAACATCCCTTGTCAGCTGCTCTGAAGGGAGGGAAGAGGCTGCTCCTCTCCAATTTAATCCAGGGTTTTTTGACAACTTTTACGTGTCACTGCTACTGTGTTGTTCCCATTATTTGAAGACTCCTAGCAGAAACAGGGCGAAGCATGAGTTTTAATTCCCACAGCAGAAGCCAGGGGTGAATCCAGCAGGCAGGAGAGAAGGTTGCAGATGACACAGGCAAGGCTAATGCGCTCAGCGCCTTTTCCTCAGTCTTCAGGGAAAGGTTAAATGTGACAAAAGGTTTGACATGATCAGATTTAACGAGGGAACAGGAATGCGAGGGAGAATAGGGAAGGCACTGAGTATATAAATTCAGAAAAGTCAGATTTAAGGCCTGTTTACAAGGTTAAATGGCTGGGCAATAAACTGAGATTTGAATTTATGCGATACTATCTGCTGTATATTAAATCCCCATATGGAACATCTTAGCAAATAAATGGGTTTTTGCATGAAGCAGCTTTTCCAGGTCGAGAGATCCTCACAGTTACCCCAACATATTTAAAGATGCGGTTTCTAAACCAGCAGTGATTTGCTTTGAGACATAAATAGTCCTAACAAGCATAGTACGTGTCTTTAAATGAGGAAAAAGAAGGAAAAGTAAGAGAATGACAGCCAAAGATTCAGGCTAAGTCGGTATCTGGAGAGATATTAACATAAATTATTAAACAATCAATTTATAAGCTTTTCAAACTTTGTAAGGGAAGCAGCAAGTCTGTCCACAAAGAACAGATGTTTTTCACTTCAGGGAGACTTGTGATCTGACTCAGTCATGCCACTAAGTAAGAGTCATAATACATAAGTAAGGAGCAAGGCCTGTTTGAGAGAGCATTATCAAAGAATTATTTTATCAACAGTCTGTAGGTCCTGATTTTTCTACTATTCTCCACTTTCATTAATTGCTTAGACAACGAGATGTCACATTTTTTGAACAAACGTTGCCCTTGGCCACAGTGCAGGCAGGCTTAGAATTAAAAATCTTTTTGATGAATGGGTGAAACAGCTTGAAATCCATAAGAGAAAATTAAGTAAAGACAATAAAGATGGTGCTTTCGGAGGAAAAGTCAACTGTGCAAATGCCAAGTGGGAAATAAGGGATAAGGAGTCAGGACTGTGGAAAAGACAGAGCTGGTTGCAAGGCTGTCCCAGCAAAAGGTAAATGTATTTTGCTGTAAATGTATTAATCAGAGAGAGGGGAGCAACACAGGGAGGCAACTGCTGGGCTGCAGCAAGACAGGACATGGAGAAACTGGAGTTCAGACGTAACAGAGAACAGGGTTTGTGAGCCGGTTGGTTTAGCTTCGGAAAATGGGATAAAATCAGGCAGAAGGCTCTAATTCCCTTCAAACATGTAAATGTTGTCACTGAAGGAGCTGAGCTGACTTTTCCCTGTGCCCACCAAGGCTGCTCCAAGATTGTTGCTTGCAACGGATTTGGTTTACGGTCGGTGTTAGGAAAAACAAAAGCGTGCTCTAATTAATGTAGTCAAATAATTGAGCAACTACTTAGATATATTGTGATATTTCCATGACTGACAGGTTCGGAGAAGGAGTTGATTAAAGCCTATTCAGACTGTTAACTTACACCCAATCCAGTCTAATAAAGGAACTGTTTGAAGGCCTATCATCCCAACATTTTACAGAAATATGGATATGTGTACTATAATCCATGGTAATAAATGAGCTTTGTATTTTGAGGTCTCTCCTAATTTTGATTCTTTCCAGGGGTAGCTCATTTGCTTTCATATTACACAAGCCATGTAATTTAAATTAGACACCACAGAATCCATAATTTTAATTCCTAACTTTGATCCTAGCTTTCAGCAAGGCTCACAGACTGAAGGAAACCTGTTAAGTCCCTTTTATTCAGAACATTTCCTCCTTCACATCAAAGCACTGCACGTCCATATCAGTGTGGCCAATCAGCATTTCTGCAGAATAAGCCCTGGAACTCAAGAGTGCTTCAAACAGTCTTAAAAAAAATATGAGATGAATCACTGCCAGAGGGACACGTGTGTTTGTATGTGTCATTGATGACTGTGCATTTCAAACACACATAATTTGCAAAGTCTTTTTCTACTTCCTTTTTCTTTCAGGAGCGATTTGGTGTGTAATAGTTTATTCATGTGATAAAGGAAGCCTGATTGTTTCGTTTAACATTTTCTCTTAATTGCAATACATTTCTACTTCATTAGTGAAATGAAAAATATCATATTTTGCACAACCACATCTGGAATAGTGCTCTAAAACCATCCTGGTAATCTTGGTCTGATGGATCCAAAAGGGCAACTCTTGACCTACCAAGGCAACTCTCCTGGATGCAAGCACCTTCAGAGAATAATTCCAGTTTATCTTGTCATATCCCTGCTTCCATTTACATTTCTTCTGTTTGATGTTTTAAGAAAATGTCTGCCTTGCTTTCCTAGGCCACAGCCAACCTGTTGAATAGGTTTTTTAATATATAGAAAATTACAAGATTTATCTACATCAACTGCATTTCAGTATGGATGCAGGAGCTGTAGTTTAGTATGAGAATGTACCTGTTAGGAAAATCTATACAGAACTTTAATTGTGATATTAAAATCTAATTGCCATTAACAGAACTAAGTGACTATCTGAATAGGTTTTCATGCTTTCTCTTAATGCATTCTATTATTGAAATGAAAATACGTTGATTTTTGCCCCCCGTCTTTCAAGTGTAGGTGAATGAGAGGGCAACCTGCCTGTTTGGAGAACTGGGATCAGTCAAGTGGAATAGTAGAATAGTGTTTGAGTTACAGGAAGTGACTGTGGTTTAAAACCCCCCCAAACTCTGTTGTCTTAGTGGTGATGCAGGGGATAAACTGGACTCGAAGACATACACTGATGTGGTGATCAGGTCAAGCCCAGTGTCAGATGTACTACAACCTTGCAAACCATTCTGGTGGCTGGACACGTCTTACTGGGGGTTTGGGGGATGAAGACAGCATTTTCCCAACTCAATGCATCTCAAATTCATGCAAAACATCTTTGCATGGACTGGGCTCATCTTGGAAAAGATCCTCCTCTAACAAAGTTACTTGGAGAAGTAAAAAAGATCCCGCTCTGATCATGAGAGTTGTTTTGGTGTTTTGCTTTTGGGTATGTCTGTAGTGACATTTAATGCAGAGTTTGAGGTCAAGCTCAGCATGATAAATCAGACTGTCTGTGAACTTTGGAAACTGGAGTGGAGAAAGAGTGGAGATGGAAGGAAGGAAGGAGCAATTTTTGCTCACAGACCTCCCAGGTGCAAAACCTGAGATTTCATGTTGTGAACAAGAAGCAAAATTAGGAAATCAGAGATGTGAAAATCAAGTGAGGAGTGTCTAGTGAGGAGCAGCAGGTTGTCCTTGCAATTCAAAAAGCTTCCAGGCATGCCTGGACTGCAACTGACTGCTTTTGTCCAGGTTTTTCTCTGCAGATGATTCGTGGATTTGGACAGGAGTGCTGCATTAAGGATGACCCTAACTACCAGAATAGACACATCTTTTCTGGGTTCTGTGTTTGAAGTATTAAACTGTTCCTTAAGGGAAAATTTTATCTAGAACTTGGATACAGGGTTAGTTTGGAGCTGAGCAGTCATTAAACTTCCTTTAAAGTATTCTATAACCTTGTTTACATCTTCCATAAGGCTAACAAAACTTCATTTACCTGTAAACAATTTCAGTTACATTTGGTTATTTTTGTCCTCTGTGGGTTTGGACCTTACCTTCTTTTCACAGGCTGAACCAGTATAGCCACTTCTGCAAGCACAGACATTTGGTCTTATGCATCTGCTTCCAAATAGACATTTTTGCTCACGAAGTGCTGCAAATGAAAGATAAAGTTCTTCAGAAATACACTTATTCTTTTAATCAGGAAGTGAATATTA
Source organism: Grallaria varia (assembly GCA_013396735.1). NCBI lineage: Eukaryota > Metazoa > Chordata > Aves > Passeriformes > Formicariidae > Grallaria > Grallaria varia. The sequence continues at coordinate 194,694 of VWZG01009088.1, forward strand.
AGATGCTTTTGAAAATTAAAGATGGTTTTTCACTGGTGTTTTTTTGCCGATGTGTCTCTTAAGTTTACAATTTTCTTTACTTTTTTCTTTTTTCCTAATGATGGAACAGTCTCAACTCCTTTGGAATTGGATCGGTACAAGGCCTAATTTTGCAAGCCAGGATACATTCTGGGCACTGATGGTTAGGTAAGATTTGTGCCAAAATTGATTTTCTTTTGTTCCAATTGAAATAAATAACAGCTGTTAAAAGATGCAGTCTTGAGTTGAGAGGAAAAAAATATGTTAAATATGTACTTCCAAAGGTGATGCTAACATGATAGACAGATTAGATAGATAGATAGATAGATAGATAGATAGATAGATAGATAGATAGATAGATAGATAGATAGATAGATAGATAGATAGATAGATAGATAGATAGATAGATAGATAGATAGATGGGAGAATTTGGTGAACTGCACACTTTTAACCTCTGGAAACCAAGGTATATAATGTGTGGTTTCATAGTCACACACAATCAGTAATGAGCTACTTATCCCAAGGGAAAGGAATTAGAAAAGCTTTTTTAATCTTATCTAGAGTGCCATAGTACTAGTCTAGTATTTATAGAGACCCATCAATTTGAAGTCTATTAATAAAAGAATCAGTGCTCTTTTTTTTTTTTTTTAGAGAGAAAAAAATAATTAGTCAAATTTCAGCCAATTTTTCATCCTCATTAGCAGTTTCTATTGTTATGACATTGTTTTGGCATAGAGGAAAGAGAACAGCCAATTCACAGGGCACTAATTCAAGAAGAACACACATGTCACAGTATTTTAATTAGATCTCATGAGTTAAACCTTCCATAAATATTGCCAGAATATTGTATCCTAGTTACAGGCAGTTGAATTAAATGCCTTCAAAACTGGTCAGAAGTGAANACCCATCAATTTGAAGTCTATTAATAAAAGAATCAGTGCTCTTTTTTTTTTTTTTTCAGAGAGAAAAAAATAATTAGTCAAATTTCAGCCAATTTTTCATCCTCATTAGCAGTTTCTATTGTTATGACATTGTTTTGGCATAGAGGAAAGAGAACAGCCAATTCACAGGGCACTAATTCAAGAAGAACACACATGTCACAGTATTTTAATTAGATCTCATGAGTTAAACCTTCCATAAATATTGCCAGAATATTGTATCCTAGTTACAGGCAGTTGAATTAAATGCCTTCAAAACTGGTCAGAAGTGAATCAACAAGTGGCTTCTTACATTTTCTTGTGTGGCAGAGGCATTGGAAGCTGCCAACCGTGCACCAGTAAGACAGAACTGGAAATAAAGTAGACACCTGTCTATGATCCAATACCATCTCCTTCATCACGGGGCAAAATGTTCCATCAGTTTTGAATGAATTTGTTGTCTCCCCATGAGGGTTTTATTTTCAGAAAATTAACTTTAAGAAATTCTGGAGCTGATGGATCAAATTCCACACTTTCAGTTTCTTGGACTTGGGTTCTGATTTTGACACAGATTTAAGTTCATGCAAATTCTTTGTGTTGAGATCTGTAGTCTTAGAGACAAACCAGGTCAGTGAAGTGAGATTGTGAGATCCTAAGCCTTCCAAACGTGATTCTTAGAGTTACAATAATCGTTATAATGACCTTAGAAGGCCAATGACAAGATGTTTAACAACACTGGGAAATTGTATCGGTTTTGTTGTATTATGGCAGATAACACTCAGATTTGGCCAGAGTGGGGACTATGAACATCTAAATATCTACAACAAACGCCAGACCTGATAGGTGTGGGGCAGAGGAATGACGAGCCAGATTTACTGCCCCTCTGCACAACCTCAAGAGGAGAGGCTGTGAACAGCTTGGCAAGCTGCTCCCCTTACGAGCAGAGTCAGGCCATGAGGGTTCGTGTTGTGTCGGAACTACTGACCCATAACGTGTCCAGAACAAGAACACGCAGCGATCTGCGTGTGCCGCCGACCTCCGGGTGCTGCCCTTTGAAAAGCCAGACGTGTCAGTGGTTGTTTGCTGGAGGACTCCAGTGACCTGGAGCGGGGAACTTGCCTTCCTAACGTATGACCCAGTTGATATAATTCCGATGTTTCGAAAAGGTAAAAGTGCTGTTTTCTTGAAACAAGATTTTTAAGAAGAAGGCATGGGTTTGTTAGGCATTTGTTGTAAAACGCTCCGTAAGATCCAGAATGGGGAATTGCAAACTTCTGAATTTCTCCTTCTTCTGGGAGGTGGAGGCCAAAGTTTGAATTCTGGGTTTGGATGGGGCAGAGGAGGAATGAAATGACACTCACACTAGAACAGTGGTCTCGTGATCTGCCAACTGCTTCTCCAGCTCCTCTATGAATCTTGAAAGAGCTCAGGTTTATAATAAGAAAAATCTGAGTTTCCTTCACTAAAGCAAAACATGTCAACGTTGTCAGCAGAAGAGGCTCCTTGTGCCCACACCAGTTGTGTTCCTCATAAGCAGGAAGAGAGAGAACTATTACTACTAATGAGAGAATTGTATATATTTCTGGTATTCATCTGAGATGAACTTGGGCTCCTTTCAACTTCGTAGTGGATAAAATAAGAGCAGGTAATGCAAAGAGGGGTGGATTTTTCTGCAGACCCCTGCAGGTTGTTCTGGTAGATATGGGCAGAAGGACAGGCATTAGATAAGGTATTAGGCTTTTTTTTTTTTTTTTCTGCCTATGGTTTCCTTGATACTCGATGGATGAAAACAAAGTTTAAAAAGGGAAACTATTCCCTCTTTTTTTTTTTAAATCCTTTGCTACCTGCCTGTCTATCCCAGTCCACCCCCTGTTTCTTCCTGAAGAGCTCAGAAAAACAAGAGTTCAGTCAGGAGAAAAGTGAAAAACATTTTGGAGGAAAATTGGAATTGACATCAGAGAGGATAATAACATAGCTGAAGTTCAAATGAATATTTCATAAATGTATTTACAAGGGATGCTAAGCCTCTAAACACTAAAAATGACACTGGCTATGTATGCATTATCCTGTACAGATTCAGCAAAGTCATTTAACAAGCTAAGCTTATGTTAAAATTATAATCAATAAATGCCAATTACAGAAAGAGATTTATCCCTGCATGTTAAAAGAACAGAGTTATAATTTACATGCAAACAACATTCTTTTCAAAAGAATTTTCTTTTTTTTTAAGGTTTGCAAGGGTTACATAGGAAAGTCAGAAGAAAGCCTGCCTGAGATGTTGTTCAAGGCAGAGGGAGAACGAGGAGGAATATTGAGGAAATTATAAGGCCATAAGCTTGACACTTATAACATGCAAATAAAGAGAAGATATTCTGAAGGGCAATGAGGAGCCGGTATGGGTTCAATAATATTAGAACGGGAGATAGCAGCATGAATTTTAATGATGAAGATCCTTCACAACTATAACCTTCTTATACTTTAAAATTAATTATTAGAGTTATACCTTGATCCTGCATTCAGGGACTTAAACAACAGATTTACAACCCTGGCCAGAAGTCTTCTGAATGTACTGGGTTGTATTTTGGATATGTTTGTGGGGATAATCAGGTTGTACTGCCAGGCATTGACTTATTTGGTCTAATGTTTCTTTCCTAGTTCAGGAAAAAGAGAAATGTGAGTTACCACCACAGAGGGCGAGGGGAAGCCACAGGCTGGAGCTTTAGACTGGCTCTCTAATATGGAATTGGAATGAAATCACGGTTGGGATAACATGGTGACCCTGGGATACTGCTTCTTTCTTTTCAGAGAGGGAAGTTCTTGAATATTTTTGCTGCTGTCATGAAAGTTAAAACAGAGTCAGGCAAAAAGAAAAGCTTCTAGTAGAAGAAACCTAATATAATCTATAAAGCTTCTGGTTTCTATAGTTGAGACATGATGCATAATTCAAATTACTTTTTTTTTTGTCTCTTCTTCCAAAAGGCTTTTTCCCCTGCATTCCCAGTACAGTCTGAAACTTCACCATTATTCTTTAAACTCTGCCCCTCAAAGTCACAGGTATTTATCAAGGATAATGTGTGTATTCCACCATACACCTTATTTGTTGGGACAAATGACCTATTTTATTGATTCTCTTTCAGAAGCCATTCTGTTCAGTTACAGATGAGTGAGGAAGAAAACTATTCTTTTGAGTGACCTCTTTATTTACAGTCTGATAAAGGAAGACTATTGTGTTTTATCCATTACCAGTGCCTCTTAGAAGCCTTTTCTTTTAATCTTGCCAAGTTTTTTAGTTTAGTTGTAGCCAGAGCTGGGTGGAACTGGAAATAAAAAATCCTGCAGAGATGTCTCTGGAATGTCATTGTGAGTTTGGTTGATTGTTGCGTTAAGAAATCATAATTCACTGCATTACATGGACATGCAATTTCATCGTGCATCCTTGCAAAAAAAAAAAAAAAGGCAGAGTTTTTGCTTGTGTGATTGCATCTCCAAAATGCAGCAGACCTGTTCCAAATTAGATATAAGCTCCTTGACGTGTGGTGAATACCTCTGTTATTAAAGCCCATTCTAACTCTCTGAGGTGTTTTCAAAATATTTTAGACATAAAATGATTCTGACTTAGACGTTGTCAATCTTCATTGCAGTAGAATGGAAACTCTGTTTTAAAATACAGCCAATGGGTTTGTCTGCTGGAAGGCTGCAGCATTTTGGGCTATCACTTGTGACAGAGATCTCTGTCCTTTGTTCCTCATGAAAGGTGTCCAGAAAATTTAAGACATCCATATTTGCAGTTGTAAATATTTTATTATTAGAGACCTAAAAGTAAAGAATGTCTTGTTTTGCCTTTTCTGGTTTTATAGAGGACTGAAAAGATTTAGAGAAGATTTATAGTGGCAGCTGTATCTCCTACTGCCCCCAAACATCTTGAACTGTCCACGCAGGCTTAGGAACTGCACTGATGCAGGTGATTATTAAAGATAAATGAAAAGTAGAAGTCCAATATAAATTTTTAGTATTGGTCTGCTGTTTCTTTTGTTGGCTTGATGGCCTTCTGTGGCTATCTCAGTAGGGAGGACTGAAACGATTTCATCTGAGAAATGTCCACAAAATAGTAGCAGAAGCCTCTGTAGATCCTTTGGTTTAATCACCCTACTGGGTGTGTGTTAGGAAGTCAGTGAGGAAAAAATGAGGTTCAGTGTGAAACCTGTATCTGCATTTCCATCTCTGCCATCCCAATAAGGGGCTGAAAACACAGAATGAGGCTGGGGCTAATGAATCTTTTCCTACCCTTGAAAAAGCCCCAGAGAAACAATCCAGAGTAATGGATTCTGAGTAGTGCAGAAGGTACAGCAATTGCTGAGAAAAGTTATTCTCTGGTTTGGTATTTGTAGAGGGAGATGAAATATTTATATTATGACATGGAAATAACTGAGATTAATAAAATGGAAACAATTGAGATTAACCACACAAAAATATAGCATTAATAGATAATATATACTATTAGATTCACATATAGTATAATAAAAATAACTAATGTTTCAATACAATGTTATAGAATTAATAAGTATAAAATAATATTTGAATATAGTGAATTATATGTTGCTACTACTTTCTTATCTTTACCCTGTTGAGTTTAACAGCCAGTCTGTAGTTAAAGTGGTGCAAATCGAGGCCATCTTCATTCTTCATCTTCAATCAGACTATCTTGTTGATACTGCAGTGAAGCACAGAATGTGGGCATAGACAGCCCAGCAAGAATGGGATGCTGAGGACAGGGAAAACTCGGGAGCTTAAACGTGACAGAGCAGTTTTTCCCAGGGGAGTTGTGAGATGAACCAAACACCTCCTTGCCAGAGGCACCGTGTGCTGGTGGGAGATGGGAAAGAGGCCAAAGCAGTACAAGGACAACACAAAGAGGCACCCAGAGGTTGGTTACAGTCAGCAGCTGGCACGGCATCCCCAGAGCTCAGGGGAAGGTGAGCGAGGGAAGCACTCGGGAGGCTTTTTTTATGTTTAGACAGAAAAATGCATTTTTTCACTGAGTTCTGGGTTTGAGGGAATAACCTCCCGTTAAAACACAAAACCTGCCTTGCTTTCAGGGGTTGCACTTCTATGCAAAACTTTCTGCCTAACATCTGTGAGGATGAAGACTTTCCTGTTCCCCTGCTTTGCCCCTGCCTCACTGGGCATACCCTGGAGCAACATTATAAGAGCTCACCATCTGCTCTCTGACAATAGTCTTCTTTCTTTCTCTTTAAAAAAAACCCAGAAATTCCAACCTCTTGGTGATTATTTGGGTTTGCTGTGGGACCTGGGAGTTTCAGCCAGATCCTTTTGGACCAAAAAAAAAAAAAAAAAGATTTAACCTCCCAGTACAGTGAAAACATGGGAATAAATAGTAAAAACAGAGTGATTAACAAGTGAAGGGATTTGGAGCAAAGTTTCAAAGGTTAGATAAAAAATTACCTGCGCTTGTGTGCCTGCACAGGACAGCAGAAATTGTTAATGAGAGTAAGCCTTCCTTGCCTTTCACAGGAACAAGCACGATTTGTTTATTTATTTAATAAACTGAGTCAAGAGTATGTCACCAATGAATAAATAACTTTAAACATCCCCATGTTTGGACTAGAAGACAGCTGGCACAAAGAAACAATTACACAGCCATTGGGATTTCACTGTCAAAAGATTTCCATAAGTAATTATGCTCTGCTGGTGTGAGAGGAAAGGAAGATTGCCCTTTAAAGGGGATGATGCCTTGATATTTTCCTCACGGCCTTCTGCTGTAAAGCTAATAGCAGACACAAAATGAAGTGACCCTGTATATAACTGGAAATAACAGGTCTTTTCCTATTCCGGGTCTTCCAATCCCGTCTTGGTGGTCAGTCTGAACATGGAGAATTTACAGGGTCAGGCTCTGAGGTTGGCAGATACACAGAATTTCTTTCTGCTCTCAACATCACCTGGGTATGCAGAATGAGCTACTCAGAATCCTTTTCTCCTTGACACCTCTTTTTTTTTTTTTTACCTTATGTTTCAAATTATTGAATTTAAAAACTACTTATTTGGTCTGACAGTTTGAGCTCAGCATCCACGTATGTAAAAGATGAGTCAGGCCTCCTCCCCATGCTGGTGTTGAGTCCAGAAAAGTCTTTGAAAGTAATAGTTTTACTGGCAGCGCAGGACAGTTCTGACAAATAAAAGGCAGAATTTAGGCACTAATCCTGTTATGGTTGACTTTTACACATAATGAAATCATGGAATCATTTAGGTTGGAAAAGATCTTTAAGGTGATCGAGCTCGACCATAAGGCTAACACAATATACACCGAATAGCAAATTTAATGCGTACAAATCTCCGGCGCTGTGTGCGTGGTTACCAAGCTGGGGTAAATGAAGGATCACTTACGGGTCTGGCACAGCATTCCCACCCATCCTCCGGGGCACTTGCAGATGTTTGGACCGACACATTCCCCTCCATTCAGGCACTTCTGCAGGCAAACAGCTGCACGGGGGGACACGAAACAAGGGAGAAGATGCACGTGATGTATCTGGGTGTTCAAGGTCTGCCTGAAAGGTGACCTGCTAGGCTGTATTCCATATGGCTCACTTCCAGAGAAGGGAACGTGTTCTGTTCATCAGATAATCAGAATTCAGGATTCTCTGTTTTTTGATTCTTAAGAAATTTATCTTTGATAAATGGCTGTCTACTGGGAGACTTGCCATTTCTAATGCTCAGCTCCCCATCAGCTAGGAATAATCTCCATATGCCTCTTATGTGTTCCATGTAAAAATTAATATTTTCATAGTAAAGTTTGAAATGTTTGTTGCATATATGCTTTGTTCAGGGATCCTGAAAGAGTACATGATTCGGTGTATATGTGTGAGAGACACTTCCTTCCTTCAGTATTTTTGAATAAATTATTAATATTATAAATTCAAACCACTGGTTCTGAAATCATATTTACTATCAGGACCCAAAGGGTAAAAAGCCAGTATTTTAATCTGGTTTACATACAGTATGTCATCTTGATTATAAATTTATTCTGTTTATCTGTCAGCTCCATGGTAATGAATAGCTATGTAAGGAAAAATATCCCTTGAAAATATTTCAGGGTGAGGGTTTTTTTTTTTTTTTAATTACATTTTTATGTAACTGTAGTCAGATCTGGTAGAGTTACAGAGTAAGAACACGTCATTCTCCAAATTATGCACCAATGACCTTGAGAGTACATCAGTTTGGAAGGCTTTATAGCAGGCTTTAAATAGTTCTGTATTTTGAAATGTATGACACTTCTCTGCAAAATATAACAAAATATGTGAAGCTGTTAAAACATAAAATCGATGCTTCAAGTTTAATACCATAAAAATGCATTTCCATAACAAGATGTATAACAAGGCTGCATGAAGCAGAACCAGGGTTCCCCTACACAGCTTTTTCTCCTGTGCAAGCATCAACTGTTTATAGCATTTTGTATTACCTGTACTTAAAACCGGTTTTCTTCAAACTGCTGAAGCGGCAAAAAGAGATTCTATTCACTCTATTGTTTTTTAGTATTAAAAGAAGGTTACAATTGATGTTGGCTGGCCTGAGCAACAATAACCTGTTTGATGGGCAGTTTGTTGCAGTGGCTCCCCCTCCAACCAGCCGGGCAGTCGCAGACGTTTGGGCGGACACATTTCCCCCCGTTCATGCACGTGGGGTCGCAGACACCTGCAGGTACATACCAAAGGAACACCGTGGTAGCTGGGAAACGAGGGGAGGCTTTAGTAGACACTTACTGGCTTCCTTGCAGCGGGTTTTTTTGCTTGTAATTAAAAAACAGGATTGTAATTTGGGTTTGAGAATCTGAAACACAGAGGCTTGAGAGATCCCATAAATCCCTCTAGAGTTTCCTGGCCAAATGCTTGTTAGAGCTTTCACTTCCTCACTGGAAAATTCCTCATTTATGCTCTCAGATGTTCATTTGGATAAGAAAAGACTTGAAGAGCATAGATTGTTTTCACACAATTTTGGGTATGTTTTTGCATTCAACCAAGTGTAAAGATTAAACAGATCTATTCCTCCATTGCCTTTTTATACCATTATTCTTTAAAGTACCTACCTTTTTACTTTATTCATTCCTACAAATAAAATCCAAAAGCTGTTATTTCAACCACAGGAAATCAGATTTTTTTTTTTTTTTGTTAATTTCATTAGAAATTTAATCTTTAATTTTTGTGTCTTGGATTAAGCTCTGTTTATCGGTATAGTTTTAGAACACCCAGCATTAAAATCTCACTGTTCTGGCAAGTCAGACATCTGCAATCCCAACCTGCTTTGGTACAGGTAGATGCCGTAGGCATCCCAATTCCTCCTCTTCTGTTTCTCCTTGCCTGTTGCAGTAAGTGTCAGAAGGACCCATCTGAGACAGGATAATTCGGCGACCTGTCAGTGCCGGTATGATGGGAGCGGGAAAGATTTGCATTCCACACGGAAGGAGGCATTTGCTAATTGAGTGGAGTACAAAAAGCCGTGTTACACAGCAAGTGGCTGGACTGGGGTACCAGAGCCAAGTCGGGAGGAGTCTGGCAGTGAAGGGGCGAGAACACATTTGTGTCAAACAGCTCCTGCCATGTCCAAAGCTCTACAGGAGTGGTGGATGTGCCAGTGGCTCCACGGTGGGAGTGGGAGGCAGTGCCAACCTCCCTGCTGGCAGAAATGGGTGGCTGTGGAGCACCCAGCCCCTCCTCAGCAGGCACCGAGGGGCTGACAGCTCAAGCACAGCATCACAGTGCCTTCATTAGCCTTGGGGTTGTGATGTCTTTTAGCACATCAGCAGTAAGAACAGAACGTGAATACTAATGCTGCAGCAGTTCTAATTTTCAAGTCATCTCTACATACAAGATTCTGAACCACCACAACCCTCCCTCAGACCTCTACTGTAGAAGGTGGAATCCTGAAAAGAGCTTCAAAATGGGAATGATTACTACAAAAAATAGCATGCAAAAATAACAGCGACTGTTATTTGGTGGGAGAATAAGCTTCTGTTCCTCTCTCAGGAATGATCAGGCATTTTTAGGCTGGTAGATTTAGGTTCCCTAATTGTTCCTGTGATGTACTGAAATACTGCTTTTGTGGCCCTTTGTGTCCTGGTCTATCCCTTCAGACCAGATGCTGCTGCACTGGCAGCTTTTAGCACTATATTGCTGCTCTTGCTTGGCTGCTACATTTGCATTTTGCTCTGTGCCAAGGCTCCTGGATCCCTAAGCACAGTGACCTGCCCTTAGGCAGGGCAGGTTGGCCCACGCTTGTAGGGGCTGCTTGGATCCCAGCCCTTAAACTGCCATCCTCTATTTCCTCCCTTCTCCACCTCTCCTGATCCGTGCTGCGATCTTGGCCTCAGCTCGCTAAGGCTAACAGGGATCCACAGTTCTTGCTGAGCTATCAAAAAATGCTGCAACCACTGGTTAAAACCTGGGTTGAGTTCAAAGTGTCATGGCATCCATAATTCTCAAATCATTTAATCTCTTATTTTCCCTCTTCCTTTTTCTCTCCCTTTGGATCTCACATCTCCAATAACAGACTTCTGACCTACAGTCTTATGTTGTATTTGACTTCACATTTCTATTATAAAGCAGGTCAGATATTTAGAATGTAGAAAAGATGACTCCAGACTATAAAGTTTGGTTCTAGATTGCAAATGACCTTATGCTTTGTGATATTCATAGACCACAGTGTCCCCAAGGCTAACTTGCTATCCCAAAATCAATTGAAATCTGTAGATTTGGTTTTGAGAACATATGAAACTTGTACAATGTCTTTCCTTCACCTCTTACAAAATAAAGTAAAAAAAAAAGTAACTAGGACAGCAGCACTTGTTCAAATGGATGTTTCTCCACGTTTTTTTTTTTCTTCTTTCACTTACATTTTCTGTATATTTTTAACCTTGCACACAATCACATACCTGGTTCTTTTCTACTGATAGCAGATATTTTAAATTGTACAGCAGCTGACACTTTTTTCAGCTGCAGGGAGACAAATTAGTGTGTTTTTTCATTAATGTCTAGTTTTCAGTTTGTGAGTTGCACTTGTGCCAGCACAATAAGCACTGTAATTTGGCAAAATTTTAAGCTACACGTGAGGTCCAGTCTTGATCTGAATAAAACACCTAAGTTCAAGCTGACTTTCAATCTGGGATCCATTTCTCTCTTTCTTTGTTCAGCTGCCTTACAAATGACCAAGCAGCTCTCAAAATATAGCACAAACTGCCTTTATTACTTATGACATCTCTGACTTAGTGACAAATCCAAAGGAGCTCAATTCAAAGGGAACTAAGGGTTCAGGTTAGTACCAAGCCTGTTCTGAACTGGAGAAGCACTTCTGACTGCCTGTCCTCTGGGGTAGAGACTTTTTCTTCTTGCCAGGAAATTCACAAGCACCTTTATGTAAATGAATGCAGTGTTATCTCCCCCCTTTTCCTTCCTGACATCTCCACCTTGTTCTCCCTTTCTTTAACTTTCTTAAATACAATTCCATCTCAATACCCATCAGGCAGGCTTCAACATTTGTTAATGATAACTAGTTCGGATCCTTTCTAGTCCCACTCCTTGGCCTCTGTGGAGGAGTTCCAATTTCAAAATAGCAAACAAAAATGTTACAGCCTCTCACAGGAAAACTAAATAAATTATCAGACACTAGGAGAGCAAATCGAATTATTGCAATCCTCCCAGGCACTGGCATGACTTTGAAAAGGCATTTCTTTTTTTGCCCTCCCCTTAAAAAAGACCTGATATCTTGACCCAGAGACAACAGTGGTTTGGTAAGTTTTCCATCTGCCTTGAGGTCTAGCCCTAATGATACGGATATTAACACGTTTATGTCTTCCCTTTGATGTACTTAGGTAGGGTGTATCACCAGGGGCAGGGAGAGTCCTGCACATTCTGGGTGCAAGCTTCCTGGAATTCAGCAAGTATCCCAAAAGCCTTAGTCCCATTCCCCTTACCATCAGCATTGACATTTCCACGTGGAATTTCATACGCAACAGTTGCTCAATTCTGTAAAGCACCACAATTCTGTAAGGCCACTGTTTAGAAGTAGACCAGGCTTCCACGACCTTATGTTTTCCAAAACTGGTGAGTTAGATAAGACAAGCCTGTGTTGAAGGTGATAATGCAGGTCACAGAAAAAGCATGGCTACATGCTGTATTTCGGGTGAGGGGCGAGTTTGATAAGGTAACAAGCAGCTGCAGGTGTAAAGATAAAACAGAGGTGTTGGGCAGAACATCCTGCAAAACACGTGCGGTTCTCCCGTGCGATGAAAGGCACTCACAAGTTGCTGAGCTTTCTGTTTTATGCAGCAGCTATTTCTCTCTGATGGCCTTAATGCATTTTGACCTTACAATCACTTAAAATTTCCTGCAACCCTTTTCATACCTTATCCCCTCCAGGCTCACTTGACCCAGAGAAATGCTGCTTGTAACTCTTTTTATCAACCTCCATGAAGCTCCATAGTTCAGCTCTTCAGGCCTAACATCTTTAAGGCAGTCAGACCTTCTGCTTTGTCAAACAAAGGGAAGACTTTGCCTGCAAAATAAATATTTCCAGAGATTGCCAAAACCAACTGACACCTGAAATGTTGTGTGCAAAGTGAAGTCTGCTCTCCTGGTGTGAGTAGCATCAGTGATGGGCACCCACAAATTCAATGTCTTCCATTGCCTGCCCTTGTTCCCATTGATCTACACTAACAGGCCCCTAAAATATACAGCGTAGTAAGAAAAGTAACCCTGTTGTGCAAAGCCAAAAGTGACTTGGAACAAAATGAGGCACTGGACCTGCTTTGCTGGACTGCAGATACTAGAAGTGACCCTAACAAACAGTCACACTCTTAGCCAGCAGTATCTGCTGACTAGTTTACAGTGACTAGGAAAAGCCAGATGTTTCCTTCAGGCTGCCACAGCTTCTGTGGGTTATCAGACAAAAACTTTCCTAGTTGAGCCTAAGACTCCTTTTGATGCAAGTACCCCATCACACCTTCTCTCGTGAGGAGGAGATAATGATAACTAGCGAGAGGCTTGTAATTTTGGTGAAATAAGACAGTCTCCAACATCACTCTCTTTAAGTCAAAACAGGGGAAATATTAAGCCAGGATCATAGAATCATAGAATCATAAAATTGATTGGGTTGGAAAAGACCTCAGAGATCATCAAGTCCAACCCTTGGTCCAACTCCAGTCAATTTACTAGAACATGGCACTCAGTGCCACGTCCAATCTCAGTTTAAAAACCTCCAGGGATGGTGAATCTACCACCTCTCTGGGCAGGCCATTCCAATGCCTGATCACTCTCTCTGTAAAGAATTTTTTTCTAATATCCAACTTAAATTTCCCCTGGCAGAGCTGAAGCCCGTCCCCCCTTGTCCTATTGCTGACTGCCTGGGAGAAGAGACCAACCCCCACCTGGTTATAACCTCCCTTCAGGTAGTTGTAGAGAGTGAGGAGGTCACCTCTGAGCCTCCTCTTCTCCAGGCTAAACACCCCCAGCTCCCTCAGCCTCTCCCCACAGGACTTGTGTTCCAGTCCCTTCACCAGCCTTGTTGCTCTTCTCTGGACCTGCTTCAGCACCTCAATGTCTTTCTTGAACTGAGGGGCCCAGAACTGAACAGTGTTTCAGGAACTGAAACATCTCTGTCCTTTCCTGACCATGGGGCTGCACAGACTATTTCTTTCTGAATCAAAAATTACCTGTCATCGTGCATCCTGAGCCAGGCTGGTGATGAGGAGACAGTGTGTCACGCTGCAGTGCTGATTAGAAAATGTAGTTTTCAAGTCATGGCATTTTTTTCGATGCCCTGTAGAAGCTGAGGAAACTGACCTGAATGCATCCTGCCTTTGCATGGAAGAGAGAAAATAGCCTCGAGCAGTAACATCTGTGTGGGCCAGCCAAGGCAATGCATCAGGCTGGAGCTGGCTGGCACAGAACACAGAACTGCAGCCAAAAGAACACCTACTGGCACATACGTACTTCAGTGTATCCTTTAAGTCACCACTCCTGTGCTGGCATTTCTAGGTGATTCACTTTTATTTCTGCGCTGCTTTTATTTCTGCCTGGTGTTGGTTTTGAACCGATGACGTCTCTGTGAGTCTAGTGCATATTTCAACTTGCTCTATTGCCCTTTAGAGGAGCAGGAAGCTTGAGCAGTCTCAGTTTTGGTTCTTCTATGTGTACATGTTGTTTTAATGTTTGTTTCCTCCTTTCTGCTTGGCGGTTGTCTCGATTTGGTGTGACATTCTCAAAACCAAAGAGCTGGGGAGATGCGCCGCAGTATGGATGCAGAGCATGGGAGACATTTAAAAATAACACCAATTGGTTTTGTCAGGAAAATACAGCTGACAGAACTCAAGCTGTGAGCAAACCTGAAACCAACAGATGCAAAAGCAGCGAATTTTGTGTTAAAACAGCACTTCTAGCCCTTTTCTGATGCTTACAGGTAAAATATATCACCTATTAACCAAGCAGAATAATGTGGAGAAGCTCTGTGCCAGGAATGGCACAGTCGTGAGACTGAAGCCTTAAAATAGAGGAATGTTGATGACCTTTTTCCTAGGAAAAGAACTGGAAGGTCCGGTCAGCAGTTTCACAAAGCAACACAGTTCAAGTGATGGACAGGAAGAAGGTTTCCCATCTCCCTGGATTCATTATGCATCTGAGCAGCCCTGCTCAGGCAAAGAAACAGTGAGTTGGGTGCTTCTAGGCTCCACATAAAGATTCTATCTTGCTGAATGATCTTCAATCCTTTGGAAAAAAAAATCACAAAAAATCACAAAATGGGTGTGTCCTGGCCAAAAAGGATGTTTCTAACAACAGGCACCATTGTTTGGACTCTACTGGCAGAAACTTGTGGAGGTAAACAATGTCATTCCACCCTTTAGAGGGTACAACTGATGCTCCACAGATCATTAGCAAGATGGATGTACCAATATATCTGCTGCTGTGAAGGTCCCAAATGCACATAGCTCTGAACAACATGTTATGGATTCGGGACACAAGCAATTTCTAGTCCCCTCTCTTCTGCTTCCAAGGGCAGTGATGAACTCATTTTGCTCATGCTGAGTTTTAGGCACATATGTTGTTCCAGAGCTTGATTTTATCTGAAATTCCTCATCTGTGTTGATTTGGATCTGTAAATAAATAACTTTCTCTGCAAGCTCTATCAGAGTAACCTCGGGTGTGTGATCCACTGAATGTCAGTAATTATAGCCACAGATTAAATTTTAAGGAGAAGCAATACTTGTCATGTATCAAAACTGCAGTTTTAGTGCAATGTTCTAAAATTTGGATCCTTATCCATATCAAGCTACCAATCATTTTGAGGTTTGCTCATCCCTATTTCTCGCTTCACGTACCTCTGACAGAGATGCAAAGCACTTCTTCAATAAATTACCTTTCTGAATAGTAAAAAATAATCTGGTGGAAACCTCTGAGGGATGCAGTGCAGGAGAACAAATTACTACAAGACACAGAGGGAGCTGTAAATGTAATTGTGATGGGTGTGGTGACAGTTTGCATTTCTAATATATTCACTTTAGCACACAGCTCTAGCAATAGGAGTTAGTTTGCATGACCTAGCACACATTTCAGAAGAAAAAATGGTTTGAAAAATTGTAAACCATATGGATAGCAGTGCAATGCCAGTGCTTTGCTTAATTATGTCTGGTCGTCATTCTGATGTGTACTCTGATATACTTATGGGGCCTTTTAGAGATATTAAAGCAGGAAATAAATCTAATTTTGTTATTAGTTCAGGAAAAAGGAGAAAAATAATTATGACTATATGGAAAAACCTACTGAGTTGCTGGACTGAACTCTGAGTCAGTGTGTAATGCACTGTGTACGTCTTTGCTGTCACATCACTCTCATCAGATGACAACATTTTCTGTCAGCTAAGGAGGATCCTGGTCTCTCTGTCTGTACCTCCAAAAGATTCCCTGGTAGTGTGTGGTGGGTAAGAGTCAAACACCAGGAAGCTGTGGAAACCAGTGGGGAGTTGCCACAGGCAGGGAACTCTCCACTCTCCTCGGACTGAAATGCCTCTCCCTCTTGGTTTCATGATCTTCATTTTGCCTATTACCCATTGTGAGGTGGAACTCCTTCCTGACATGCGATGGTATGATAATGGGATAGCTGCAAAATACTTCAGCATCTTTCAGAATGAAAGCCACTATAAATGAAATATGCGCGTGTAGGTGCACATTTGTGTATTTGGAGAATATTCTGCTAGGAACCATTAGATTTTGAGATAATTAGCAAGCCCTTTTTCTCATTTACTGACTGGTTTTAGTCTGATTGCAACACTGTTAATTTGAAAGAGACTATAGATTTACTTTATTCTCATCCTTGCAACTGTGAGTATATAATTAATGTGGGGAATTGCAAAGTACACTCCCAGCACAGCTCATATTCCCATCTTGTTAGGGGCTTGCGTTTGGTAACATTTTCTCTTCATTGAAGGATGCTCTGTGTTTTATTAGGTCAGTGAACCATTTCAGCCTGTGTATAAATTGTTCTGTTGAGCTGATTTCTTGTCATGCCTGAAGGAGAAGCGAGAGAGGATTCTCGTACAGTCACTTTTCCTCTGCCGGCTGTTTTTACAGCCCTGAGCTTGAAGCATCCCCTGCCATTTAGGCACGTTCTCCTTGTGCTCAGCGGGCTAAGCCACCGCCTGGGCTTGGTGCAGTCGTTGGTTTATTTTCATCTGTACAAAGGAAAAGGGAGATTCAGGCGGAGGAACCAAGGAGAACTGCAGTGGCACAGGAGATGAGGTCTCAAGCCAAGAAGACCAGCCACAGGGCACTGATAACTCAGCCAAAAAGTAAGGACCTCCAGCGGGAGCCCAGTCAAGAGGTTTGGAGCAGGCCTGCTGTCCACATTGGCACTGCGCTAACCTCTTCATCACCCTCTTGTTGTCTGTCTTAGAAAGTAAGCTTAAGCCTACTTGGAAGCAAGTTCTGGAGAGCATCGTCTTGCTGGTGTCTTTTTGTGGATAAACAAATAACATTAATCTCCACAACCGTCTGTCCTCTGGGCCTTTCAAGTGGTAGATCCATTGCTCCTTTTTTAAGAAACATTTAAAAAATGTTTTCGTTAAAAATAGACCCCCTAAAGTATCATTTCTTACATCAATTAATGGGCAAAAAGCACTTATCCTCACACAGAGGGTCACTGCAAAGAGAGATGCAGAAATTTAGGAAACTGTGCTCTTTTACTTTAGATATGCTTTTAAATACAGCAGCACATCTGGCACATTTCTTCAGTGCCTCTAAGATACAAGGAAAGAAATACTGTGTCAAAATTCAGATTTTCCTACTCTAGTAAAATTCATGCTGTAGTCTGGAAATGTTTTGCTTATGGAATGAATAAAAAATTTATTAAGGCTTTTGGTGGGCTTATTTAGGATTTATATTCGGTTCTTACCCAAATGTATTCTTGTTCTCTTCTTGAAAAATAGATTTAGACAGCTGCACGTGCTCGAAACTCCTATTAAAATAAGTGCATCAGCTACCTATATATGAACAAAACACAGTTTTTAGGAAAGGCCAACTAATGGTTTTGTCACAAATCCTTATTAAGGGTGAGCAGAGAGGAGCACTGCTCTGAGGGCAGACCAAAACCCAAGTTGTACCTCGAGTCACTGCCTCCTCTTTGGCTCTATCCCTTCCTCTGGGAAGTCACAGCTCTCTCCGTTCTCCCCAGGCAAAAAGCATGGATCATGTTGTGTTCAGCTGAATGGGAAAGACAATAGTAGCCCTGATTTTTATTTTTTTTTCTGCATCTTCTGTTGTATTTCCTGGCCAAGGAAGGAAGTTGACATCTAATATGACCCTGTTCTGTTACATTGACTGGAAAATCAGGTAAGGACTGAGACCAGTGTTTCCTTTTCCTGTGTCTCCGGACTGGGCACCAACCAGTCAACAAACCAGCCTGCAAATCCTTGTCATTCTGTTGCGAAACTATTCCTTTGAGCAGCAAGTTACAAGTCTCCCTGCTATAAGCAGCTGTTCATTTACTTCGAAACACCCACTGCTCAAGGATAGTTCCCATCCAGAAATCTTAGACGAATACTTGTTGCTTTTATCACATCCTTGACATATGAAAGGCAAACGAATTCTCCGTCCGTTTACACGCGATACGTGTTTTGTTCCCTGCCTGGTTGTGTGGGAGGGTTTGCTGGACCTCTGTTTTGCAAACTGGCTGATTTTAGACAGCTTGAGTCAATCTGGTTACTCAGTGAAGGCATTCCAGAGAATACATCACGCCGTGTCAAAATGACAACTTGGTAGGAGTCTGATTTGTTGAGCAGTAAAACTTCCTGCTTATGCAGCTGGCGAGGCAGTAATGTACAGAAACATCACATGGGAAGGCTGGAATATGGGAAACCAGTGACTTTCACAATATGACATTGCTTAGCAAAAAGCTGCCTTTGAAACCCAGTGTTCACATTTCCAATTAGTTTGCCTCTAGCTCTCATGCAAGTAAAGTCCTCATGCTACCGGGAAGGAAGGAGGAAGGGGGAGGGAAGAGGAGCAAGGAGAGCAGGAGAGATGAGTGTGAGTTATATTGTGCGCCGCATATTGGCTATAAATCCCGCCTGAGGGAATTACTGAAACGGAGAAATAGTTATCTCCTAACTTTGAGATCCAATCTGCAAAGCCCCAGTGTCAGTGCGATGATTTATGCCATACGAAGTCATCAGCGTTCAGCCTGACACGATAAAATAGATGTGAGCAGGAACTTGGTCTCGGTTTTAAGCAGTGAGTAAAGCCCAGCTTGTGGGCTGTGCTGCAGGACCAGGCATGGTGGGGACAGAAGGACCGAGGGCAGGCTGGGGTGTTCTTGGTGTGCCGGAGGAGGATGCTCGGCTCCGTTCTGCTGTGACCTCTGCTCGCTGCTGAGCTCCAGAGGGAGCTGTGGCCCGCCTTTCTGCTCAGAGATGCGCTCACAAGAAGCGGAGAGCGGCGCGGGATACACGTGTGGTACCAAATCCCTCCCTTTCTCCCCTTCTATTCGCTCCAACCCTTCATACAAAAACTCAGCTTTACGAGCTTTCATTGGTGAGAGTTGTTGGCAAAGCAGTCCTATGAAAATGCGGGTAATAAATAAACGCAACCCACTGTGCTGTCTTTGTAATTTTTGTCAAGATGCAGTAGAACTCAGGGAGGACCCTGCTTCAGAGCCTCGTGAAAAGCAGCGACATCCCAGGATTGTTACAGCTGCGCAGTTTTCAAAAGGGAATTCAGACTTCTGCTCAAACAGCTCTTCTTTAGCGTTAACGTCAAGTATGTTTGTTCGATGCGAAGCTGATCCAGAGATCTCTTTTCTTTTGAGGCGCTGCCAGCACGTGTCTCTTCCCTCTCCACGAGACTGATTGTCGGGAAAACAACACGTAGCAAGTGAGGATAGGAGGCTGTGGGGCTGCCGAGACATAACCACGCGTTTCAGTGGCCGCGCTGCCGCCCGCTCCTCGCGGCCGTGGGTGTCTGCTTGGCATAATCACCACGCAGTTATCCATCAGGAAACACACCAGGCAAAGCCTCCTATTTCAGCTGGCAGCCAGTCAGACCTCAACAATTTGCACTTTTTTTTCCCCCCCGCACCGGTTTTGAGATTATGTTTATTCAGATACAAACCACAAACTTTCAGGCTGAACGCCTTTTTCCGTACACGAAGGATGCACAGAAAAGTGAGGCTGAACAGCAAAGACGTGGTGCCACCACTCTGTCCTGCACATTTTTTGCTGTGTTGCAGAGAGCACTCCAAGTTCTAAAGTGTCGTCATGAAGTTAGAGGCAGGTCAAAGAAACGGCATCGTCTTGTTCCAAAAACAGGACAGGAACTTTATTGTATTGTAGTATCAGAGGCTGCGATTCTTATAGACCTGAGTCTGGACACATGTCCAAGGACCATTGATTTCTCTATACATAAATAATTCCTAATTGGACACACAAACCACGCATGTCAGAAAACGTTACTCATCACTTTAGAAACCAGATTTCTGTTCCAGGTGTTACAGCTTTCCTTCCGTGCATATCACCCTGACGTGTGCAGAACGTTCCTGGCATAGTCCAACTGTTCCACAGAGACTTCATGCCAGCTGAAGTCTACCCCACACACCAAACTGTGCAGGGATTAAAAGGAAAATCCATGTTGCTATATATTTAAAATAAACCAATAGCCTGTTTGGGTTCAGTTTAAAAATGACCTGCCTTTGATGGGCTGAACGGTTTTGAGGTTTAATGATCTCCTTCAGGTGAGAATTTGAAGCTGACAAAACCAAACAGAAGCTTTTCTTTCTCTGTCCATGCAGGTGAGATATTAAGAAGGAAAGACAAATGTCTAAAAGCAGTGGAAATAATGTCAGCTTATCCAAAGGGTAAGTGACAAAAACACTGGTTGGACTGTGGAGGAAGGTTTGCAGAGGTCAGCCGAGACTGACTCCTGGTGTGCCCTGCAGTCCTTGGCTCCAGAGGAGTAGAAAGATCTGGAACCTCTGGCAGAGGAGAGAGAAGCTATTTTATATGACAATAATGAGAAGGCCTGCACCTCTAATAGCAACTGCTTGTCATGAAAAACTTGTGAGAAAATTACTTCTTTTGATGAGTCGTAATACTCGTCCCGTATATTGTTGATTTTAAGCAAGAAAAAAGAACCATTACTCAAAATTTTTTTCCAATTAACAGTCAGTGGCCAGTAAGAGTCATCAAATAGTAGCATTTTCCTTTTACTTAACCATGTTTCTCGTCATTCATCACATTCACAGGTCCTTTATTTAAGGTTTTTGTAACACTAGGCTAAATAAAGAAGGCTGTGTAGTGGTTGTCAAAGCAGAATGGAGTCTTGGATCAGACAGGACAAAAGTATTTTCATCATCTCAAAAACCCTTTTTTGCAAAAGATTATACCAAGATGGATCACAAAACCTCCAAAACTTTTGGATAGTGGAAAGAAACACTCTGTGTGTTGGTAGTGGTTGGTTGAAGGATTTCAGGGAGTGCTTTGCTAGACTGCAATCATCATCACCGCGTTTTCCTTTGATCTGTCTGGAGATGTGGCAGGATGTTTAAAGCTGGAAACAGCACTTTTCTAATGTTCTCTAACCTCAAAAACAAGACACCGAACATAAGGGTTTTTTTTTTTTCCTCCTTTTTTTCTCCCTCCAGCTCGTTCCTGCCAGAACAGACTGTTCAATTGTGTGCTGTGCATCATGACTCTCCCTGCCGGAGGAGGGGAGGGCTGCGGTGTGGGGAATCAGAGGGCTTTTGTTGCTGGAGGGAATTTTTTACTGGCTTTTTTTTCTTCTCTGCGTGTGAGAGACATAAAGTGCTCTGGAAATGTACAGATTTTTCCTGCCAAGAATGGTTGTTTTCACAGCTCCCCTTTTGCCAGTTTCAAACTGATTAAGAAATAACAATAATAATTAAAAAAAAAAGTTTTCGCATGCATATCCTAAACTCCCTGGCTGACAGGTGTTGTTGAGCAATAGAGTCTGTGAAAGTGCCAAAATAACCTATTTCCCCAGAAGAATCAAATATTAATACCGATGGTAACGTGAAAAGGGAGTTTTCAGTGACAAGAACAAATCAAGGCTGAAGCGTTATTAACCAACTGTCTTAATTAAAGCAGAAGTATGATGTACTAACATTTTTAAGGATCTCATTCAGCTGCTTGGCCTTTGGATTTAATTTTTTTCCCCAAAAAATCTTTAATGCAAAATAATTAATTCCTCTTCAGATATGAATGTTACTCATTTCGAATGAAATATTCAGCGACGGTTCTAGCAAAAAGTTCTACTCCAAACCTGACTTCATTTAATTCTGCTTTTCTAATTAACAAGTAGGTTTTGGGTATAACATGATGCTATATAAGCTCTGACAGAAATATAGTAGGTCACAGCATAAATACAGACTGAATGTTCTGTGGAACAGGTACAAAAAGCAAAAAAACACAACTGTTTAGTAGTCAAAGAACTTTGGAAAGCAAAGAAAGGTGCAACTCACTTTTCTGGCACCTTCTGCCCGTGTAGCCCTCTGTGCAGGAGCACACGCTGGTTCGAACGCAGCGCCCGCCGTGCTTGCAGGGGGGGATGCACACAGCTGTGAAGGGAAAGGAGGAGCTTTGTGCCCCAAAGCCACGCAGGGGATCGATATTGCCCAAGGACAGGCTCTGGACTGAGGGGTCTGTGCTGGGCCACCAGCTTGCAGAGGTGCTTTTTTCAGCTTTTGTCTCACCAAAGGGTGATTTGGGCAGATGTCTGGATGGAGAGCCTGGTTCTGCCTTGCTTGTGGAAAGAATGTGGGCCATGACTCCTAGCACCAAAGGGTCTCCTTTAGATACCTGCAGTTAAGTGGTTGGGATATTCCCAAGAATCTCCTAGGTTTTTAAATCTCTACCTAAAGGGCTTCCTCAAGGACTCCTGCCCTTGCAATAGTCATCAGTGTTTGACATTTGCTAATTCTGGTGGTGTTCCTTCTCCCTTTTTCAACAAAGCAGGAGGAGGGGCTTTGCTTTTCTTCAGCATCCATCCATTATAACCCCATATCAACTCCATATTCCACATAAGTGGATATTTATTTTCAATTTTTAGCTTTATCTAAACCATAACCCTTCAGGGCAAAAAATTCCAAATCACCTAGGCATTGGAAATCACCTTCTACGTTGAACCTCAAGAGAAAGACCTTCAAGTTACAGTCTGTATCATTTCTCTATCATTTTATCTCTCTCCTTCACCTCCAACATCATAAAAACAAAGAGCTTCCAGCAAGCTCCATCTGCAATTAGATTTTTGTGTGCGAATCATTCACTTGCAAAAATATGCATTGGGACTGCACTCATCTTGGAACTCCAGGGAAACGAGAGCCAGAGAGACCAAGAGCAAAGGACTGTTAATATTGAAATAGTTCCAGTTTGGTAATAACAGTGTATTTCTATTCCCAGATTCAAGAGGGGTTACTAGAGCCAGATCTTTGGGCAGGGATGGAGTCGTATATAAATCTCCCACCCATGAAACCTTAGAATGGTCAAGTAGGTGATGTTGTGAGACCCACCTGAAGATGAATTGTCATCTGGCTCTGATAGTACACAATGCAGGGTGTGCAAAATGAACAAAGTAGAGCCGTGAATAGTTGCTAAGTAGTGGTATCCTTGACTCAGATAGTTTTAGATTAATTATTTAGTTATCATCAATACCATCACAAATAAGTGCATATTCCTGCATGATACCAATAAGAAAAATATATTCTGGATTTATGACAGACTATAACATCAAAGGAGTGCACAGAGTTATGAGAATGGGAGTCTCTGGTTACACTTCATGTGGGGTCAGGTAATAATACAGGTGCTGTTTATGCTTTAAGGCTGGATCCTTTATCAAGACAATAAATAGGACTTTCTTACCTCTCTGGCACTGTGGGCCGTAGAAACCACCTGGACATGAGCAGGTATTTGGCCGAACACAGAACCCTCCATTCAGGCACGCGGGGCTGCACACAGCTGTGTGGGAACACAAGACAACTCCGTGAATCTCTGATCCTTCTGAACTTTCTGGAGTGGCCACTCTGTTACTGCTGCACAGGCCATTTGAATAAATGTTCCTAGTAACACCATGATATGTTTCCTGCAGTCCTCGCTGGCCAGTTGTGCTGCAGCACTTATTCATGGTAGGCACAGTGGGAGCATTTCAGTGGTGTTTTAGCATAGCTTGGGGGATGAAATAGAGTATAATTTAATGTGATAATGTAATTTATTTCTGATGCATTCCTTCAGTTCACACAGTTCAATTGCTTCCTTTCCAGTACCCTCACCAAACACGATCCCAAGGTAGTAAATGCAGTCTCGTTATTTGCACCCTGGATAACCTGGAGATGAGATATTAACTGTTTGCGGCTTTGTCTGCGTTCATCAGAGCATCGTGGCATTTCCGTGAAGCTGAATAGGTGTGCACCACAAAACCTGTTTGTTCTGCCTCATTTAAATGCCAGTTTCCACAACACATTGGCTCATGCACCACCAACAAAGCCACTGGCTGAGCTCCCTTTGCCTCTTTATGTATATGTTATTACTGTAGATGATAAAACAGGCATTAGGAATTAAAAGCTGTCTTGCATATTTCTGTGTGGCAAGCACCAGACTTTTAAAAAAGGACCATTAGAATTGCAAATTGATTTAGTTGGGAAGTCAGTGTGTGAAGAATAATGAATCTGATAAAGTTTTCATTGTAAAGCAGAGTGACACTTTAAACCAGCCTTTTCCCTTCTATTCCCTTTGTCTTTCAGTATCGTGCAGAATAACCCATTAAATAAATTAAACACATTTAAGCTTAAATAAATTAAGGGACACTAAAATATTTCAGATGGACTAAAGAAGAAATAAAATGTCAATTAGGAAAGAGAAAAAAATGAAATTGCAGTCTAGATGAGAGGCTTTTCTGACTTAGGACCAATCATTTATGAAGTCAAAATGGACTTCATTCATTGCTAATGGGGAATTTGGATTGGTTGCCTCATTGTTCTGGCTAGTTCCCAGATGTCCACACTCTGTCATTCTGTTAGTGTTTATATTTCCTTTGGGAAAGCCCCCCCTAAGTCCTTCTTTTTTTTTGTTTTTCTTTTTCTTTGTTTGCTTGTTTTTGGGTTTGTGTCTTGGCCTTTTTTTTTCCCATTTCTGTATCTGTCTTCTTTCAAAAATCCCCACGATATCACTTCAGGCAGGAAACCCCAGCAGTATCCACGAAGTACTCTGTGTAGTACACACAAAGCAGTGCCAGAGAGGTGAGCCTGATACATCTTTCCCATAAGGTGTCAGCAGACAAAAAAAAAAAACTCCTGCTGCTGTGATTTTGGGTTGGAAATTACTGTTGCTGTTGCTTCTTGCATGGCCTCCTCTTGGAATAATCCTGTTAAAGCTGCGCCAAATTAAAATTGCAGAACTCGAGAAGAAAAAAGAGGAGATAGCGGGAGCAGAATAGGTAGTGACAAACCCAGTCATTTTCCGTGGATCTTAGCTAGGCTAATTTATGTGTCCTCGATAGGGCCGTCATTTTCACACTTACAGGAAGAGCAATCTCTGGGAGATGGAGGTTAAAATGACATCTCTCACCTTCCAGGAAAGGTAATGTAGGCTGAAGGTGTCTCAGCCACTTAGTATTCACTGTGGCAGAGGCAGAGCGCCTCCGTCGCCTTGAGGTTTGGCACTGATGGAGGCAGTCCTCCTTCCTGCTCCTTTGAATATTCCACTCTTTTGCACGCCTTGTCCCAGGTGAGTGCTGGGGCTGCCGTGCCTTTGGAGGACAAAGGTGCTCTCCAGCTTTTCGCGCTTGGATCCCGAGAGGGAACGTGAGGGCCGTGCCTTTTGGAAACGGGTCTCCAAACTGAGAGTCCTGACTAGGAATAGGAGCCCAGTTCCAATCCTCGCCTTGTCGTTTCCCACTGACTGCTGGAGGTGGCTTTTCCCCGAGCTCCCGCGCTCTCTGGATGCTTTGTAGGCACCGTGCAGTCTGAGAAATAACTCCAGAGCTGCACAGGCTTAAAAGGCTGCAAAAAGGTTTTGTTTGTAACCCTGAGATTTAAATAAACAACTAAATTTAGAAACACTTACATGAACGTCGAAACTTATGGATACTTACATAAAGATGTAAGCTGCGTGTGGTGGGTTCACTGTGGCTGAACGCCAGGTGCCCACCCAGCTGCTCTATCAGTCCCCTTCCCAGCTGCACAGGGGAGGGAGTAAGGGTGGAAACAAAAAAAAAAAACCAGCACAAATCGTGGGTTGCACTAAGGCAGTGTATATTGATACAGAATGCAAAAGCAAAAGCAGGGTGTGCACGTGCAAAGCAGAAGCAACAACTAATCTCTACTTCCCAAGAGCAGCCAATGGCCGGCTATGTCTGACAAGCAGGGCTCCTAATTGTGTTAGCAATCAGCCATCGGAGACAATGAGTGCCTCCCCTTCCTCCTGCCTGCCCCAGCTTTTATATGTGTTGATGTCATATGGTATGGAATATCCCTTTGGCCAGTGCAGGTCAGCTGCCTATTTGTGTCCCCTCCCAGGATCTTGCCCTTGACTGAACAGTGAGTGCTGCGCTCAGTGATAGCCACAATATGGGTGTGTTATCGACACCAATGCAGAGCACTGTGGGGGCTCCTATGGGGAAACAAATTCTGGCTCAGCCAGACCCACCACACTGCGGAATTCTTACATAATCCCAAAGCTTTCTGAGCTTTTTTGCCTTTTGCTGTTCTCCTGGTTTTGCGGTTGAATTATTCAAGCCGCAATTCCCGGTCTGAGCGCCGCTGAATTGCGGGACCCGCAGGGATTTCTGGCAGCGAAGGACACGCGAGCCCAGCCCTTCCCAAGCCCTCACCTGTTTCACGAGAAGGGCCGCTCCACCCGTGTCTGCATTTGCACTCGTCTGGGGACACACAGACCCCCCCGTTGTGACAGTGCCTGTTGCACACCACTGCAAAACACAGAAAAGATCCAAATCCCATATCGCTGACACCAGGGCAGGTCCTAAAGTTGTTCTATCACAGCAAATAACTAATGGTATTGGTCCAAGAGGCAAACTGAGGGTTGAATCTGCCCCTTTCCTTGGTTTTCTCTCTCTATTAGAAAACTTAACGTCTAAAATTCTTTGCTTTTTAAGTGCTCCAGCGGCTCTGGTTCAGAGATAAAATTATATTCCTCTCAAGGGCAGCCTGATATTTAAATAAGCAGCGCTGTAATGATGGAACTGCACACATTTTGCCATTCAGTTAATACAGATGGGTTTGAAGGCTGATTTTTTTTTTCCCTAGACCCCCCCTCTGTCTTGAACCTCTTTTCTGACTTGTGTTGCAGAGTAACGTGGCTCCTGATAGGTGTGGCTGGGATTTTGTGTTCTCAAAATTAGCATTACTGCCTTCACTCACAACCCTGAATTTCATAAATGTTGCTATAAATAACATGCACATTTTGGCTTCTTTGTTTGTTTTTCTAGAAACATTTTTATGCAGAAAATGTTGATATAGACGTGCATATTTTTACATAATACAGCTATGCTGCTGGTAAATATACATTCTGAAAGACTTTAGCTACTGTATTACTTTAACAGGTTATATTTTGGTTTTCTTCCTGTATTCAATCAGTTTAAGGGGAAATATAGAAAAAAAAGTCATTTTTTTAATCTTGTAATTTTCTGCTAATTCAAATATGCAATGAGAAAAGCCTGAGTGAATTTATACGTACTTGTTTCACATCGAGGACCTACAAATCCATAAGCACAAGAGCAAATGTTTTGAGGCAGACAAGTTCCTCCATGCTCACATGGTGGATCACACTGTGCTGCAAGAGTATGAGAGAAGAAAAAAATAATAAAAAATACAGTTCAGATATTATATTCTCTGTGATTATGAGCACAGTGCAGGTTTCTTCTCTCCTCATACAATTTTATTAATCCAACAAGTAATTTGGTTGAGGAAAACACTGCAGGATAGCAGTGGGTACCACATTAGTAATACAGCACTAATGAGCAGATATGTAATGTTTGCAAGGGAATGATTTTAACACAATCATATTTAACTTCTTAACATGCACGTTGTTAAGCACATATTTTTGAAGTCCAAGGATGGATCGGGTACAAATGCTGTAAATACTCGAGACCTTACCCGTGCCCCTCTACAAATTTGCCTTGTGGATGGTGAGTAAACCTTGACATGTGTCAGAAGTTACACTAAGGCAGAGATGAAGTGTTTCTTCTGGAGAGAAAAGTGTTGTATGGGGATTTATCAACAAAATGGCAAACATTTAAGCAAAAATTCTAGTGTTTAATGCATAGTATGAGCTCTGTAGTCAAAGCAGCAAATCAGACAATGATTTCTTGGCTTACTGCAATATGCAATGTCATTCCGTCGAAGAAAGAGGATGAGCAGGTGTTATGGTGTAAAGCTGGAAAGGACTTCACCTCCTGAAACAGGCTATTTGCTGAAGGCCCTCACCTGCTTTTTAAATGTTGATCATTGTGAATCTGATGAGTTTATTGTGCCGGGAGCCTGGAAGTTTTCGCCTCTTAAACCTGAGCTCTAAGGAAGGCGCCCTAACACCAGATGTCACGAACACTTCCAGCCGTAGCCCTGTAATAAGAGGTAACTCTGTACGGCAAACTCAAGAGAGCAGGAGGAAGCTCACCGAAGGGATGAGATGGTCACTGGCACTCAAAAGAGGAGCACTGTGTGCAGGAGCAGAGCGACACACAGGAGTCAGCGGGCTCTCATGCCCCTATCAAAAAAAAAGCCACCTCACATACCAGAAGGAAAAATATCTTTTCTCGCGCTTGGGAACTGACTACAGAGAAAAAAAATGTTGTACTTTGGCACACTTTACTGGCAGAATTTTGTCTTTTATAATGAATATGAAGCGGAGCGAGGTTATTCCAAGGAAAATGCAAAATGAAGCGAAAGAGACCCGAAACAAAGCACCTTTCATTTTAAATAGTGTTACAAGGGAAAAGAACGTCAATGCACCACATTTCGTTCTTAGAAATGTATACATGGAAAGCTAAATGAAGGACTAATTCTTGGGGTACCACATAATTTAAATGCAGTTATTGTGTTGAAACCTCCTCACCTCTTGTAATTGTCATAAAGCCTTCATATAAAGCCCTAGAATATGAACTTTGCCATCCAAAAAAGTAATGAAAGGCAACAAATATTGGCCAATTCTAGTAAAAAAGATGAGCTTCAAGAAAGTTGCCTTTAAGTAAATCATTTTGAAACAAGTAATGTTGAAGAAATGTATTTGGCATTAGATCTGCTCTTCGGGTACTTTTGTGTTTACATTTCCTATTACCATACAGTTTTACCTGTGAAATTTTCAATGCTGCATTGTATAAGTTTAGGATTTGACATGCCTGGAAACAGAAAACTTAATAGATGTATTATAGATCCATACTATACATGCTGGAATGTCATTGAGCTAAATGTCGTTTTAATTTGATGGGCTGTAAGGTTTAGACATTTGCAAATCAACGTGTTTAGCTGAAATTCAAAGTGTAAATCTATGAGAAAAAGAAGAGGATAAAAACAATTATAACTGTCTAGAAAACTAAATAGATGCTGATAATTTTGGATTAGATATTAGGAAGAAATTCTGTACTGGGAGGGTGGTGACTTGTTTATAAAGGCATTTCTTCATAGTTGGAATGAAGAGCGGGTAGAAATGGTTAATATTATCTGTGTGGGGATAGGGGAGTACAAAACCTGGGAAAAATGTCCTACTATTTTTAAAGCAGATGAAATGTGATTGCCTTTCCTGTGGGATGGTGGTTGCATAAAGCCTCCAGGTGCCTAAGTGCTATGCCAAGCACACTGACATTCAAACATATTATGCTTTATTTCAGCGTGGTTTGTGTGTAGCACTTAAAGCAAATGTGTCCGTTCGAATGGAGTACTTTCCATCTGGCCTTTACACATTCCAAGATGCATCTGAACTGTCAGAAAAGAACATGGTATTTTGGATATTAAAACATTTAGCTCTTTTGATGACATTTAATAGTAAAATGTTTAAAACTCTTCTATTACTGGTGAATAGCAAAAGATAAAAACTGAGCACTGGCTGCTATATAAGAGAAGAATATTCACCTAAAAGACATTTCTCTCTGTAATAGAAAAATACTGTTTGTGTCAAATTCTTTTCCCAAACTTCTATCTTTGATCTTCTGAAATGAATATTTTTTTCCATAGCCATTTGCTAAATTGTAGGAAGGTATTGCAGTGTTTTTATACTAAGCAGTTTTGGATAGGATAAAATAACAGCAGAGAGGAAAACATTGCTGCAAAGGGTCAATCTTGCTGTCAAATGTACATAAGTTTATGTTTATAATTTAAAATCTGGAGGTGAAAATGGAGAAGTGCACGATTGTTTTCTTTGAAAAGGCTTTTTGGGAAATATCCCAAAACAACTACTTTTTTTTTTTTCCCCCCCATTTAAAATGACATCATGCCCTTTTCATAAGTTATGCCACAATAACTTTGGGGGCACTCAGGAATACCAGATGCTGTGTTGATTTCTCTGTTTTCAATACCCCCATCAGCAAACGTCTTCCAGGACAGAGCTATTTCTTTGCATCTCAGCAGTGAGTAGCTCCCTGTGCCATCCAGCACGTGAGCTCCTGGGGCTGCACCACTAAAGCCAGGCCTGGAGGTGGGAGAGCATTACCTGCCTAAAATGTTGAACACCAGTCAGATTGGGACAGACTTCACTGGAAGGAATGTACATTGTTGTGCTGCATTGCTTATTTTCTTTCAAAGATACATTGGTCTAATTTCCTAAATGGATGAAGTTTTAATATGTGCAGCACTAGGTGGGTTAAAAAAAGGGACAAGAAAGTTGCCAGGTTGCTGGTTTTCCTTTTGAAACGCCATGGGCTGAAGCACTTGGTTTGCATGTAAGATATACAGATAAAGGAAATAAAGCATAAGATTAAAGCACATATTAGTGCAATTAAAATAACTCATGTGCATATTTATATAATCCAGCAGTCCAGAGCCCAGTTGTGAGAAATGCCCATCATACAACTGGAATATTTACAAGAGTAACGTGACTGAATAAACTGGGAATACAAATGCAGACACTGGTTCGGGTTAGGTTGTACTAATGGAGTTTGTTTTGTGAAATGTCAGCTGAGTGGTCATCTGCAGTCAAAAAAAAAAAAAAAAACCAAAAGAAAAAAAAAAAAAGGAA
>VWZG01009088.1:225422-365316 GCA_013396735.1 Grallaria varia
AAAAAAAAAAGGCAAAGGAAGTGTTAGGAATTGCTAAGAAATAAGCACAAAATGTCAGGCTTTGGTATGGTCTGTGACCACGATAAGCTGCGTCTGAAATACTGTGTGCAGGTCCAGTCCCCCAGCTCAGCAAAGATACAGTAAGAGTGGAAAAGAGGCAGAAAACGGTGACATGGAAACCCAAAGTTATGGAAGAGCTTTTGTACGAATAACAAGTGAATGTCTTAAGTCCTTGGGAAAGACGTGGCCTGAGGGATAGGACAGAAAACTGTGAAGTCTGATGTGGCCCAGAAAGGGTGAACAGGGCAATGTTCAAATGCATCACCCTGATGTTTTTAAGCACAGGATCCATAACTTGCTGAGAGACTGTTCTGGACAGTATCCCGATCTCTTTCCCATATACTACCAGACAAATGCAGCTGGTAGCTATTGGAGACAGGGTAAGGACTTTTGGTCTGATGTGGTAGATGTTTTCGTGTGTAAAATGTCAAAAGAGATGAATGTCAGCTACCTGATTTTTTTTTGCCTCGTTTCATCCAGCTGTTCATCCTGAGGTCATAATACTCTTCCAACTACTCCCTCTTTCCTCTTATTTTGAAAATTATTTGGCTTGAAAAGCGGTTTTGTAATGTCAAGGCAATGATGTATTTTTAACTCTTGAGCAGAAAGCTTGACTCCGACTATTCTAGACTTCACCTTTCCTTGGAAAATACTGTGCAAAACGTATAAAATATCCCAGAGCTTTACTGACTTCACATTTTTAAGAAAATGTTTCTAAAGTAGCATGAATTTATCTTCCGTAGGAATGCTGAGTTTCTTCTATGACTACTAAAAAACCAGAAAGATACTAGTCCTTACCTGACAACCTAATCCAAAGTAGTTTAAAATAACTATCTGACTTCTATTGAATAGAGACTTTGACTTTTTAATCATAAAGTTTTAGTAACCAGTAGCCAGTTTTAGTAACACTCCCTATCAAATGGTCTTGGAGACAAGGGAACAAACAAAAAAAAAAAGGATGACCAGAAATTTGGTTTAAATTCTGATCTCCCTTCAGTCTTCAGGTCTAGGTCTCTCAGAAAGAAGCACAAAGATGATGCCCGGAGCAGAGGTTTTTGTTACCTGCAGCCCTGGTACCAAATGGAAAGGTTGTGTTCCACCTTAGGGCACCCTGAGGAGCTCGAGGAGTACAACAGCTGCTCTTGGGCAGTGCCATGTCCATAGGCCCTGGTGAAGGAACTGACCCAGGGAAACAACAGCATTTGCTTCCTATTCCTTGTCGAGTGGGTGCAGCACCTCTGAAAGTGCCGGCGTGTGCACTTGAAGTAGAGCAGGAAACAGAGGCAGGACAATGATTAATTGCCCCATAGGGTGACTAACAACACCAACCAATATTTCAGAACACCAGATTCAAATGTTACAAGGCGCTGCGTTCCATGTGCCACTTGTAATAAACCAGATGAAATATCAGGAACGTTCTGAAAGCAGCTCTGTTTGGAATTGTTTTGCATGATTACAGTCCTAGGTTTTCATTCCATTGGCATCCTGAGCTGAAATGGGTAAAGCTCCGTAAGTGGCCTGGTGCTCCTGCTGTGTATTGGCAGGTGATACGTGCTGTCCCATAAAACTGTTGGAAGTACATACTGGAATAATGGGTGGGTTTTTATGGCATGTATCCTTGGAAATGGCACTCAGAGTGAAAATTAGGTATTTAGCAACCTCCCTTATCCTCAGAGGAACTCCTGGCTCAGTTTACTCCATAAAAGCCAGAGAGCATCTTCTCCAGGAGAAAATGTGGGAGAATCCAGTGGACTAGAGCAGGCCTTATCTCCCCTATTCATATTTTTATTTCTGTACAGGTGATGCCAGCTGTTTCCAAAACCCTATCTCCAAAACGCTACTCTGAAATGAAGCTTTTAGAGCTTGCCTGTTTGGCAGACTAGTCTTAAAATTAGGCCACTAATAACTGGTCATATTGCCTTTGTGCAGGAAGGTGAAAGGGCTGTAAGAGCTGAGGAGTTGGGCAGCTGCAAGAAAGGGCTGGGCAATGACGAGTAGAGCCTTGAGGAACCGCTTCATCTCACCTCATCTGCAGAGTACAGAGTTGCTGCCAGAATTAAAAGAATTAAGAATCTAGAATCCTTATTGCACCGAAGCAAGATGAGCCAAAGCAGGCTTCTGCTTCTTACAGACAACAAAGGTGACAATAGTGCAGGGGGTGATCTAAATAGAAATTTTGAACGGCATCTGAACATGTCTCAGTTTAGATGCCTGAATACAAGCCAAACACACTGACATGTAGCTAAATTCTTCCAAAAGAGGGTAGGAGGTTAGACCTGATGGCCCCCAGGGGTCTCTTCCAGCCTGTGGTCCTCAGAGTCTGTGACTCCCAATGACAGAGTAGAGGGAAAGGACTTCCAACTAAATCATAACAGGGAGACTGAGGGGCTTGTCCAAAGAGATAAGAATATTACAGATATAGAACGTGTGATGATTTAGAAGATAAATTCATTTTCAGGATGATGGGGTTTTTTACCCTGTGAGTCCTCTGAGCCTGGTTTTGAATCTCACAACTGGAAAAAAATTTACATTCTCTCACAAGATGAATGCCACTCAGAAAAGTATTTATTATCTTAGAATGTTTCCAACCATTAAACAAAGGTCACATCCCCTCAAGCATCACAGGTATTAAAACTTGCTACCAGTGTGCCGTTTCTTTAACCTCAGTGAATTTTGATATCAAATGGGAATGTAGCAGCTATCAATGGTGTCTGAGTCTGTCAACATTTTTGCTCACTTGCCAAGGATGTTGAAGCCTGAAGATTTTGCAGATGTTGGTCTCATCTAAGCTTTGATCCCTTGCCCAATTTTGCTGCCTCCCATTCTTAGAGGGGGCCACTGTCTTGACGGGACTTGGTACGATTGTGTCGGCACTGTAAGGCGCTGATAGCCGAGGTTTTGACAGGCATTAATCCAAGAAATCATCGTCATTTTTCAACCTCGTCTGTCATGATGGATCAGCTGCACCTGACATGGGAAGAGATGCCCACGGGTGGAGGTACAATGGGTGCTGTTCACACCGCTGGCTGTGCTCCAGGGCGCTGCCCACAGGTGTGCAGAGGGCTCGGGATGCAGCAGAGGAGCGAGCAGACAGGCGGATTATGGAGTCAGGTGTCACAGCCAGTGACAAGAGACAAATAAAGGGTGTTTGTGGATCATGTCATCAAGCCCCGAGACACAGAATGATGTTGGTAATAAAGTATTTCATCCTAAGGACTCTCCGGAGAGATTTTCGGTAATACCAGTAATTGAAGAAAACATCTCATCTTGCAAGATAGTAAAAGGCAGAGGGAGATTTATATTTTAAGGTAGATTTATGTTTTAAGGCTTATACTGAGTGGCATACTAAACATAGACACTGCAGCCACGGGTCCTTATCTGGAAATATTCATGTGTACGTGGGCCTGGCCTTGAGGGGGGAGGCCATTCTGTGGTCAGACTTGCTTTGAGCTTCCCAGTTCTAGGAGCATCTCTATAAAATAGAGCTCAAACCCAGATGTTTTTGTGCCAAGTGACCTTACATTCTTTAGAAGGGGCATTTCGGAAACGTGCAAACAGGTGAAAAATTATAGTGCCCAAGATAATAGTAACCTTTTCTTGTAGATTTTGTAATACATCTCCAGCAGGGCTCTGAGCTCCGAGGGCTGCAGCAATGCTGGGGGCTTTACACCCCCACAAAGCCTTGCTTAGGAATCCCTGCAAAGTCCTCCAGGCACATCACAGCTGAGAGCCCCCTACGCCTGCCTGCTCTATGCACAGAGCATGAGAGACCAGATGGGAAAGAGAGTGAAATAAATGATGTAAATACTTTTGCTTTGTGCAGTGAAAGGCCAGCTAAGATACGAACTTATCAGAGGGATGCCAATGAAAGGTCTGATTAATGATAGCTAATTCGGGAAATTCATTCTTTCAACAATGTGCATAATTCAATTGTTTTACAGAGGTATTCTCAGCTGTCTAATAAATAACTCAATATATTGTGAAAACCCTTCTGGTGTTATACATTTCACATGGCAAGCTCAGTTTCGTATTAAAGGTATTATACAGAAGATATTCACAAGTAATTTTTAAGGTAGTAGAACAATTAGTTTTCTTAGAGTAGGTGTTGTATAGAGAAATTGAGTCAATTTTGCTCTTTCCTGCAGAAGTTTTCAAATGTGATGACTTCAGTAGAATGCATCTGGCCTTAAGCAAGGGTAAGCAAGATCACAATCTGTCCCTGGTTTCAATAGATTAGATATTATCAAATAAATATGTCATTTTTTTGTAAACAGAAAGAGCTTTTTCAAAATTATAGACCTTGTTTCTTATTTTGAAATATAATTGGTTTTGAAAACAGAATGATCCTAGCTGCAAACATCTCCAAATTTACAATAAAAATTAATTTTCACTTTGGAGAATTACTACACCTGTATTTATAAAAGAATTCTAAACAGGATTTCCCCCCTTACCTTCACATGTAATTCCATCACCTCTGTATCCAGTGGGACAAGGGCCGCATTTAAATCCTCCATCCTCAGCTGGCTGGCACTGCACACCAGCAAAGCACAGCGTATCAGCACACACGACTCTGGGATGCCTCCCACCGCTGGTTTGGGGCTGTTCCACGTGATCCATTGCTTTGTCCAACAACTTCCTGGCTGCTGTGGTCCATGCTGGAAGCCTTTCTTTGGGAGCAGACCCTCCTGGGACACTCCGGGATGCTTTATCAAGGGGTGAACCGGTTAAATGGAAAGGGGACGGGGGGTGTGTTGCCAAAGGTGTTGCTCTCAGCTGCTCTGTTGGGAAATCTGGGGTCGGTTTAGTCCTCAAACCTGCGACTCAACCAGGCCATTTCCTGGGAGAATAGCCGTGCTTGGAACGAGTTTTCTGAGCAGTGGGTGACTTTGAGAAGAATGAACTTGCACTTGTGTTGTGGGGAGAGGGAACAGTCCGTGGTGTAGCTGGTTTGTGCTGTTTGAAGTGGAGAGGGATTTGGGTTGTCAGGCTGATAGCTGGGTCTCGGGGGTCTGGCTCCTCGTGCAGAAGGGATGTGTGTGTATCACTTCTTTTTTCAAGAAAAGACTGTTTCTCATGTCCTAGGAACCCCATATCAGGTTTTTTTGTTGGTGATATCTGAGCTTGGGAACTCTTCCTTTTCACTGCAAGGGATGGAGTGTGAATGACTGTGGGGTTTCGTTCCAAAAAGTATGTAATATCTCGTCCTGGAATCTGGATTTGGGAAAGAAGGGAAAATACATTTCCTGATGTCTTAAGTACATCTTCCTGGTGAGAGCCTCTTGCATCTTCAACATTTCTTCCAGCAAAATCCTCATGGCTTTGGGAAGATCTTGAAACTAGGACAGAAGGAAGATGTATATTAGCTAAATTTGGTGGTCTAGAGTTTAAAGGGACGACAGCGAACACTTAGCTTAGGAACAAACGACAGAACATCCATTCTAGAAGTAAAAGAGTTAATTACCATGTGCACTAAGGGCACATTTATGCTGATTGGCATAGGAATGACACAGGGTTATTATCTGATAGGAGTGGCACCAGCACTGATGCACAGGGGGCTGCAGGGCTGCAACTTATGGGTTGGCAGTTCATGAACTTGAAGTCAAGGAGACAAGACATTGCAGTTTGTGACAGACAGATACTGGAGGTGGAGAAGGACACAATGTCGAGAAGGTCCTTGGCAAGGTTGTGTCCTAGAGAGATTCTGGTGCCATCACACCAGTGTATGACAATGTAATGCTCTGGTAATCCATGACAATGTAATGCTCTGGTAGTCTTTATGGCAAAGAAAAGTTTCAGGAAAGCATTTAAAGGAGGCAAATGGAAGAGCTTTGTTGATGCCGTGTACAGCTCCCCGCAGACGTGAGGGGCAGCGGGTAAGGGAGTCTACTGGTTTGTTACTGTCACCCACTTGTTCCAGAGCCAGCCACCTTTTCAGCTGTGTAAGGAGGGATGATAGATGGGCAGAGGGGACTCTGTGAAGGGCCTTGAAAGTGGAGACGAGTACTTTGAATCAATACTTTCAGGAAGATTAATGGCCATCTGCTGACGCTAATGAATGGAAGGAGCTATTTTTAACTGGTTCTGGCATGCTCACTCCATAGGATATGGAATATATTGGATCCTGGACAGAAAACCTCACTTGGCTCTAGGGTTAACCCCATGCAGGATGTACCTCTTTCTTTTAAATATAAATATTAATCACTTTCTAAAAACTCCTGTTGATGTAGGAACTTAACCATAGCTAGCAAAGAAAGAGATTCAGATGCTTGGCAAGGGTAAAATGAAAGTTAGAGCATTGACTAAGCAAACCCTGGCAGCCAAAGCTGTGCTTATTTGGTTGATAAACAGTGTCATTCTGCTGGCAGATGATGAGTTTCTATTGCCCTGAATCATACATAATGTTTTGGAGTCTTACAGTGGCACTGGATGGAGCTCTGGCCATCCGTGGGTAAATACATGGCATTTAGTGGAGCAGTAGGCAAATACGTGGCACTGTCCAAAGTAAACCCCGTGAATAACGAGGTACAAAGAATGGAAGAAAAGAGATGATGAAGCAGGGAACACGTTGGCAAAAGGAGCACACCAGGATAGGAGAAGCCAAAGGATTTTAAAAAATGAATGAGAGGAAGATGAAAGAAATATCTCCGTAGAAAATTATCGGTAATAGATGATCATTACTGCCCTTAGCAAATTTGATTCAGGGACCAGAAATCAACAGGAATGACAGTGAAGGGCTGAATGACCTCTCTGACAAATTTCCAAAATGAGCCCTGATTATAGCTTTGAGCTCCTTCCACTGTGTCATAATTAAATGGGTTTTCCTCCTAATTAAATTTGAGTAACCAGTAAGGAGATCAGACTGACTACCTGAGAAAGGGAAATCTTTTATTTCTTTAGCAGGTATATATATAGGTGATATACCCATCTTCCCCTGCAAGGGGGAGCACACTGTGGATGTGTTTCTGTGATAATGCAATTTTTACATCTCAAGTAACACTACTAATGAAGAGTAGTGATACATTTTGGTTGGTTGCTCATTGTGACGTATACTGACCAAAGTCCCTCATCCACTTTGTAGATGCCACTAAACTTCATAAGATGTTGGTGCCATTCAAATGTGGTGACTAGAGAGTCGTCTCAGCTTTCATTATTTCTGATTTTTCCTTATATTGATAGTGTGCAATTTAGTTTGGGTTAGAATAAGAAAGGTGGTTTATGGAATACCTGACAATTTCTTTCTGCAGTCTCCCAGATATCTAAAAAAGCTAAAACAAAGAATGCAAACCCAAAGACTGCACATTCAGTTGTCAGTAGTCAGCAGCTTTCTCAAATCCTGTATTACTTCAATTTATTTTCCTTGCTGTAGATCAATATCTTCAAATGTATAAGCCATTATCAATGCAGAGTGTGTGAATCTGTTTTTCCCTATGATGCCAACATATGATTACATATTGGACTGGATGAAAATAACAAAACAAAAAGACGAGGCAAAGTGCTCAAGGTTATAGGGTGGAAGGAAAATATGTTTTCACTACCTGTCAGTATTTCTGCCTGTACTAAAGGGGAAATGTGCAGCAGTGGAATAACTGAGTTTATTTTTCACAGAGGTAGATAAGAGACCGAGAACCTGCTGCTTTGCCCCTGCTGTGCATGGCAGGGCCTCTGTTCATATTGATGGAGCTGCACCACTGCAAGCACAGAGGGTTTGGGCCCCAGGAAAGATTCCTCCGTTGTCTCCCATCCGGGAAAAATTAGCACAAGGGTGACAGAGGGCAGATTCCTGAGGCACAAGTTCAACGTCCCTCATCCCACTCGACACCAGGACACTGTCCATCCATGTGGTGCAGAGTCCCCAAACGTGGGACCCTCCAGGCTTTGGTTTGCCCAGTGTTTCAGGCATTTTGTGCCACTCACACTGAGCTCACAATTAGAACCATCACAACCAGTCTCTGGCTCGTGCTGGCCAATGCCATCGTAGCATTGCTAGGGCACAGCAAATTCTGATCTCTTCTCTCACCTGAATCGCATTTGATAGCGGGCAACTGAATATCCATGGTTGAAGAGGGTTGTGCTCATTCCAAAGGGAATGAAATGGCTACTTAAGCTGGTGAAAAGAATCATTCACAAACAGAGAAGGCTCTTGACATCACTTAAACACAGGGTGAGATATCAACATTCTGAGGCACAGAGAAATACAATATATTTTTTCACTTCTGAGTTTCCAGTGGTTTGGGGTTGGTTTTGATTTTTTATATTTTTTTGGGGTGGGGGGGCAGGGGTTGTGGGGTGGTTTGCATTTACAGCCTTTTAGAAAAAGGCCAGATCTAGACTTGAATTCAGAGAAATCACATCCCCTTCCACCCCCAGCTATTTCTGTTGGCAGTAAAACAGCACACATTTCACATTCTGCCTGGGACAGGGTGCACCAGGTTGGTTACCATATTCCTGGGTGCTGTTCACCTGAGTTTTTGCTGGTCTGAGCCTTACCCACCTTCACACCGTTCTTCCCAAACCCCATGTCTTGGACTCAGCATTATCATGACCCAAACTGGCAGCTGGAACCTCAAACACTTGCTGAAGCCTCCTGCAGACATATGTATTCATTACTTTTTCATTGCCATTCTTCCCTTCACATCTTAGAGTTAGGAACTTACCTTTCGATTTAAATGTACCATTTTTTAATGTCATGACATGAGCGCGACTCTATAAGCGTTGCCTTGTAATCTCAAGTGCTTGTTTCTCTTTTAATCTAATAAAATGCCTCAAACCAGGACCCTTCAGGGGGAGACTGGCTCCTTTTCCTTAGCAAACTCCTCCGGATGTGGTCGCTTCTGCCTGTCACTTCAGGGGGTTACGGGCACATTTAATTCTGCCCGAGCTACAACTGCTTCAGAATTCTGTGAATAGTTTAAGAATTCATTATTAACACAATTCTATAAATTTACAATTTGTGTAGTTTTAGGGCTATTAACATTTAGTAGTACCTGCTGTCCAGCACATTTCTCATTCAGAAGTATGTCGAAAGAGAAATGCTCTTTTGACATATTACACTATGTGGGTCATCATTTAAAATTTGAAACATCTACCAGCACATAAATCTTATTTAAAATGTCAAGAGAGAATAGAAAATTGCACTGGTGGAAGAAGTCTTGTTACCAGAGTATTAAGGACCTTCCCATTTCTTTCTGTATGTTTCCATGTTAATGTTTTTTTCTGCATTTATTTGGTGAGAAAGGGGAAACAGAGCAGCTGTCAATAGGAGCTCCAGGGAAATTCTGTTGTTTCACGAATTCTTAATCTGCTTTTTATTATTAGAAAGTTCTGGAACTGCTTTGTTCTCTAGTCAGAGCATGTTTAATTCCTAAATCTTCTGCTTAGCCATCCAAACATGCCCTAATGTTTTCCCTCTCCTGAATATTCAATAATACAGATTCTTCCTTCCTTCCTCTCCTCTTAAGCATCGAGAAGTTCCCCACACAAGGTGCTGGTTGGGCTTCCCAGGCACCACATCCCTGCTCTTACAATCACAAGCAGCAGCTCCCAGAGTAAATTCCTCAGCTCCTTTAAGTGAGGTACAGCTTTGACTTCCCAATTTTGACAAAGGCTGTACTTTCAGGATCAATTTTGTAGAAACCAAAGCATTTCAAAGACTCTCTGTGTTTGGGATATTAGGATCAATTTAGAAAGGAGCTTCAGTTTAGACCTAATGATCCTTTTCCTATTTCTTATGTAAAAAAAATTGAAAAGTGAAATGTGTTACATGACATTTCAGGAACAGAAAACACACTGGAAGTAGGCACAGGCAAAAAAATTAACCCCCGCTTTGAAAGATATGGCAATAGAGAACATGAGCAATAACAGTAGGCACAGGCAAAAAAATTAACCCCCGCTTTGAAAGATATGGCAATATAGAACATGAGCAATAACCTTGATGTGAGAGGTGCCCAAATCTGGGATTCACAAGGCAGAAAACAATGTGGAGCTGCGTGGGAGCCCCTGGCTGTGCACAGACAGACAGACAGACAGACAGACAGTCAGACAGACAGACAGACAGAAGGAACCAGCCAGGTTATTCAGCCTGTGCTGGGCTCTCAGAGCCAGGCACCTCCCAGGCTCACACCCACCAGGTCGGAGCTGACTCTGGATCCATCAGGACAGGCGTATTCTGGCTTTATGAAATTTGTGCTCTCGAGCCACCTCTTCTGTGATGGGTAAATTTACTCACTCGATGCTTCAATGATGAAATTAAAGGGTGAACTTCTAGTTCGTTGTCCCTGAGCTGTTTCAGCCTGCTAGAAAATGAGATTGTGTTGCTGATGTCGCTATCTGGTGAGCAATTTTCTTCCCCTTCACCTACCAAACCCACGAGCAACAGGTCCGTGGAGTCTGGCGTGGAGTCAGCCACAGCTGATTATAACTCTTCCCTTGCCTCAGACTCTTGTTTGTCAGTGTGGCTGCAGCTGCACACGCACCATTCTGCTACACCATCCATAATCTGCAAGGCAAATTTGTTTGGTGCCTGTGAAATACATTCTGCTGCAAACCAACACTTCTGTGGAGGAGAAAACCTGGGATCTCCAGGCAGCTCACCCACTAAACCTTGTTTTATGAGTCATTCTGTGTTGGAGTAAATGATTCCCACGAAAGGAATGGGATCAAGATTCTGCCATCAAGGGGGTCCTTTTCCAGCTCTGGACTGTTGAAATCCTATATGAGTATACCAGAGAACTTTACCTGAGTATGCGAATGTCTGTTTGCTTTTATCACATTAAAAGGCTTATTATTTTTTTTCCATCACTGTGCAGTTTGTTCGCCTCAAGGTTTTCTGGATATAATGGACATCTCAATTCACTAACTGATGTGTTTAAAGAAAATGTGGATTCTAAGATGGCTGGTCAAGAAGCACACAGTTCACAAACATAAAAATGATATAACTGACTACATGCCAGAGAAAGTTTTCAGTCTTAGATAAGTTATGTCAAGGAATACATAAAGATAACTCCTTTAATACTGAACAAATACCAGAACAATGCCTTAGAAAGATTTTTTTAGGTAAAGCTCTTCTCTTGTAGAGAATATTTTTCTGTTTGTAAAACTTTTTCAATAGAAAACATTTTGATTTACAGTTTAAGAAACAAAAACCTTTTGTGAAGGTTAAGAGAGACTATTAATTGAAGATTGGTTGTGAAGATTAAGTGAAAAAAAACAAAACTAAGAGGAGAGAAGAGTTGTGGCACTAATACTGTCTTAGTTTATACTCATTTAAGGCAGGCATCTTATGGACTTGAAGTGATTGGCTCCTTTTTAGGGGTCCTAAATAGACAACAGTAGTATCAGGTTATAAGCTGAAGTCCTAGAATGACACTTAAGTCTGAAACTAATAGAACAGTTTTACCTTTGAAATTTATCCTGGTACATGGCATTTTCACCTATTATGTGTGGTTCTGCTTTCCAAGGAGGCATCCATCAGCTTTTGGTTAGTGAGATTCTTGGGACAAGACATCACATACAGGCAAAGTGAAGGAACGGTGCAAGAAGGTGATGAGCACAATGGCAGCTGTCCACAAAAATGGGTCTTTGAGGAAAATAATGTATTTTGTGCACTTTGTTTGCTGACTGTGTTTGTTGGGTTTTTTTCTCTACTTCTTTTGTGATCTTTTCTGTAAGTTTGCAATAGAAATTTTAACATCAGGGTCACCAGAGATAGTCTTTTAAAAATGGTGTAAGAATTAGTGATTGCAAAGGTACAAGCATGTTCCCCAAAGAGGGATTTTTTTTCTCTCTCTCTCTCTAAATCCCTTTATCAGTATCTTTTTTGTTTGTTTGTTTGTTTTGGATTGTGTATGGAGATTTATAAGCCTGTTGTATTTTTACAAACAAAAAAAAAATATTTTCTCAAACGCCTCTCCTGCCTTTCAGTTTATTTCAATATTTAATAGAAAAGTTCTCTCCTGGGAGTCGGAAAAAGTCAAAACCTCTGAAGTGCTCTCACCCCTTGCACAGGAGCTGTGCTCCCCTCACTTCTTTGTTCTGGACCTCCTTCAGTGCTCTTTATATTCCTCGGGTCTAAGCCCTTCTGTGCTGCTGTTTTCAGAAGTGCCCTTCCTGTGCTTTTCTCTGAATACCCGGCCAACAAAACAGGAAGAGAAGGAGCAGTGTGGTTGCGTTTCAAAATGCCACGGATCACCCACTTAATCCCCTCGTCTCTGTTTTATCGTCCTCTCTTTCATCATCCCTTGACCATCTTTCAGGTCTGAACTTTTACCTCTCCTCTTTGTGTTCCTCCTTCTCCAATTATTTGAGCCCGAAACTGTATTATTTCAGCAGCTACAAAGACGGTGTTAAGATGGAGTTCATAAAAGCAAATTATATTTTCTATTCAGGAATTGACAGTGTATTTTACTTCTCAGCACTGTGACAGATGGAGAAATTAATAGAAACTGTGTTCTTATCTGATGATTCCTCCTGGGCCTCCAGACTCTCTCCTGGCTTGAACAGGTTGATAGATATATACAAAATAGACTAAATCAAGGCAGATTGTCTCTGAAGCATCCCTGTCTAATTCTCTGAAATATCTATGTGGAATCCTTTAGAATAGTAATAATATATTATAAAGAAAGTTCATACTACTTC
The DNA here is from genome assembly GCA_013396735.1 of Grallaria varia. Taxonomy (NCBI): domain Eukaryota; kingdom Metazoa; phylum Chordata; class Aves; order Passeriformes; family Formicariidae; genus Grallaria; species Grallaria varia. Next base: position 238,116 of record VWZG01009088.1, read on the forward strand.
TTCAAAAGAAAAGCCATAATATTTCTTCAAAGGAAAAATAGCTTAAATTTGAATATTTTACTGAAATTCTTTTATTCCATTCAAGAAATAAATGGTCTAAAACTATAATTATGTTGTTTTGGGCTGTAAAAACATAAAAAATGAATTATTTTACATATGAAAGCCAACGAACCAACCAAACTATGCCTTACTGGGAATCAGTAATGAATCTATTTAAATATCATATAAGCACGTATAAATACTCTCAGTGAAATAATGCTTTTATGGAATTCTCCACAATTTCAACTTATTAGGTTAACAACCATCTATAGTTTCTTCCTAATTCAGAAAACAAAAAACGAGGACTCCCAATAGTAAGTTCTCAGGTGGGATGTCATAGAAGTTCTTAGCTAGCTCTCTTTGGGAAAACAAAGCATGGACCAGATGACCTTTTGAGGTCCCTTCCAACTTGCTGTTCTATGATCCTGTGAAATTCTGAATCTAAGATATCATCAGCGTGGGAGGTCATTCCCTCCTGCATCCCCGAGGATCAGTTGCCTTGTGTTAACCATAGGCTGTTGCTGTCCCCCTGGCAAATGAACCAGCTCTAGTCATGTCACGCGTAATACTGGGGACAAAATTCACAATATTTTGCCACCGAACATCCCCTGATTCTGCAGAAAGCCCTTTGAGGTGGGTGCTGCTACACCTGTAGGTACCTGTTTCAGAAAAACCAGCAAGATATCAAGGAACTAGTCCTAAATTTGCCCTGAGCAGTGCAAGTTTGTGTATTTCACACCTGGTTTTATCCCCCTATTCTGGACCGTGCTTTATGTTACTTATGAATTCTTCTTCTCCAACTCCTGCTGTGCTTTATCTCTTAGTGGAAAAACTCCTGTGTTGCTTTAATGGGGCCAGGATATTGGTCCAGTATGAGTTACTTACAGTCTTTAAGGGCTTCTAAGTGCCTTTAACAAAACAGCAATCTTGTCAAATTTGTGCAAACAGGGTTGACTCTCCTTAAAAGCTGTGTGCTGTTATGGCTGGATGATTAAATGAGCCTGGAAATTCTAAGAGAGGATAATCTTGCTCTCTGCTCTGTCAATGTAAAAAACTACTGGGCTTGTACCCTTAACGTAGATTATTTGTTGGAGACTGAGTGGTTATTATCACTTAAAAGTCATGATGGCACAGTGATTGCTTAAGCAAAAGGTGGCACATTCTTGGTAGGAGAGAAATGTAATCTGTACTTGATGTTCTGATTGAATGTAAATATTATTCATGGCATATAGCTGAGTCCTCTTCCCTAGTGGTTTTATGGCTTGGGCTTCATTGGTCTTCTATTGCTGAGCTACATCATTTCCTAAATATATCATCTGTATTGGAAGCACTTAACGAGTTCTGGATTGACAGAGTGTATGGATCAGTGAAGCTGGAAACCATTTATCTTTTAAATTATCTAAACATATTCTTCCCACCGTGCCTACTTTGGTTGTTATGTTTGGGTCATAGCATATACTGCATGGGCCTCTGTTGATATTTTTCTGAAAATGCTTAATATTTTATTAGGTATCCCAAAGGAGGAGAAAGCCATCAGAGAGACTCTTTGATCCCCTTTCTGTCTTGATAAGTACAGGAGTGGATTTTCAGTGGCAATTACAGACTCAGAGGGCAGGAAAGGGTCAGAGCTTATGTCCAAAATGCCAGGCTGATCCTGGCCTCATGTGAAGATTACTGGCACACCATTTGCAAAACTGCGTCTTTCATGGCACCAAATTTATGTGGAATGTCTTTGTGTGGCATTTCTAACCCCACTTCGGTTGCCATTTCATCACATACCCCTTGAAGGACACATCATTAAGTGGTCAAAAAATTGAAAAAAAAAGTGCATTTTTTTTCCTTGATATACACCAAAAAGAACCACTGAAGCATAGTTCATGAAAGGGATGGGACTCTTCCACCGTGTATTCCAAAGATGAACTGTGGGCAGAGTTTCCATGCCCTGAGTCAGAGCTGGGAGCTGGAAGCCATTGAGACGCAATGCTTCCTGGTGTTGGAGCCTGCAAGAAGAGCTGAGAGCTATTACCACCTGGAGGCAAATCAGAGTATCATTCAATATTTATTTGGTATTTCTGTCATGCCTTCTTTGCAAGGAGCTCAGGCAACTTCTCAGCTAATGATTGCAGCACCGAAATATCCCTGCCTTCAGGTAAGCTTTGTAACTCTCTGCATAAACCATGGCAAGACGGGTTGGTTACTCAGTGCAAAGCACTCTCTGAGTGCTGGACAGTGTGTGCATTTTATCAGATTCCATATTTAAAAGCTCTGTGTGTGACGTGCCGGCCTTCTCAGGTTTTAAGAGGTGTTCAGCTCAGCCCATTAGGGCAATGCTCTTCGTTCNAGCCTTCTCAGGTTTTAAGAGGCGTCTCCCGGGGACGGCGCTCGGCTCAGCCATTAGGGCAATGCTCTTCGTTCATGGAGGCACTTAGGATTTACACTGGTGTAAGTGGCACTGCAATCTGGGCCTTGATCTTTTTAATGCAAATTCATCAATTCTGTTAGATGAGAGATGAAAAGAGTCCATTATGTTCTTCAGTGAAGTCTTGAAGCAAAATCATTTGATTGGTTCCAGAGACGAAACCTTCGTTCTGCACCCAAAGCTCTTACTGGAGTTATTTATTTTTCATGGGCATTGATCAGTGATGAGTGCTAATAATGACAGGAATGATTTCCGAGATAAAATTTAAGAGTGTAATGCTTAAGGTTGATATGTTCCTCTGGTGTTTGGCTGAGCACTATGAGTTTAAACATACACGCACATGTTCCTTCACTTCAAAACATTTCATTTTCCTTTTAAATCCACACCTTGATGTTGATCCGACAGTGGTGCAAATGAGAAGGTGACAGAGGTCTCTCTGATGTAAAATCAAAGTGAATTCAGGCTCATGCTGCAGATACTGGAGTGTAAAGCATAGGGCACGTAAACATAACAAATAGCTGTCACATACAAGTGTATAGCAAGTGCCAAATGTCTACAATACTGCAAATTAACTGCTGTGACAGGAGATCTCGCAGTGATGTTCACCATGGAAAAGCAGAACCTGATTACAGAGATCATAAAATCATCATTTCCCTTGATCTTCAGTTCCCCAAAGCAGGAGAGGCAGAAAGAGCTGGCTCTGAAGAAACAATCTTTTATCAGTGATGGATGCGGCGCTGCTTTGTCCAGCAAAATCGCTGATTTACTAATAGGAAAAAAATAAATCCTTTGTGATGACACCAACCTCTCTAACCCACTAAAGAAAGTGCAAACAGATGGGTATCTGTGTGACTGTGAGTGATGAAACCAGTCTGGAGAAATACCCACAGCATCTGATGAGAACTAATATTGCAACGCGCAGTAACATCCCCAACACCCCCGTTAGGATATATTCATTTCCTTTGTGCCAACAATATGACCAATGGTACTGCATGGTTTGATTTAATAGATCTGCCTCTTCCAGCAAAAAGGTAACAGGTATTTTATATAAACATGAAATGTGCCCAGAGAAGCCTGGACAGATTTAAATTCCTTAGACTTTCCTCTTTATTGTAATGCCAGCAGACTTAAGGGACTTTGGATCCTGCTAGTAAATTTTTAAATAAATGTAGGATACCTGCTCTATGGATTTTGAAGGGAGAGAAATAGCTTTTTGTCTCTGATAGGAGAATCTGTTTAAAAATAATAATAATTACTCTTCATATACGAAATTCCATACTGGGTTTCCTTAAGACTATTCTGATGTACTTCAAGAAAAATTGCAACCAAGTCTGGTCAATTTAAAGTGGTACAAACTACTGATATAAGCCAGGTAAAATATGTAAGACAGGACAGAATGAGGCCCTGCATTGACGGCAGAGCAGGTAAATATAGCTCAGGAACTTATTTGTGGAGTTACGTAGTTTGCAGTAAGTCAAATACTTCAAAAGATGAATACCCATCACATATCAGTGCTGTGGAAATGGTACTTTTCTGATTATAAATCAAAACTGAAGGACTTTTTGGGTGCAGCTCATCAAACACTGACTTAGGAAACAATTTTATTCTGACATATTTTTCTCCTCAGTAGCCTACAAAGGCAGCTGGGTAATTTTCGTGGTTTCACTATGAAGAAATACTTATCCTTTAATCCTTAAATCACTGCAATTGAGTATAATTTCACGTCAAAAGTAGCCAATAAAAGTACAAAACAGGGATTAGCAGGAGTATGTTTAGATTAAAATTACTAGAGTTGTAAAGAAGTGGCTCATAATCTTGGTACCTTCACAAGCACTGTGGCAAGCTGGAGAGGATTTGTTCTGTTTCATTTGAACACTGATAGCCTGACTTGCAAGGGAGAGAAGTCATTATTCTAACAGAGAGGATTTCAAAATAATCATAATCCACAACTGTACATAAATTTAATTGAAAGCTAATTCTTTTTTTTGTCTGATATCTTTAAATCATCAATGCTCTCCAATGCTTCTGCTTCAACTAGCAAAGCACATGGGAAGGAAAGTTAAACCAATCCTTTTGGCCATAAATTAGGACAGTCACACAGCTGCAGGAATTGCTTTCATTTCTAAGGATTAAAACAAATGACTACTCTCGTTTAACCTTGAGGCAAAAGATTCCCATTGTTTATATTGTGATATAATTCACGGGAGTGACTATAAGCTGCTGATGGAACAAAAAAGAATTCCTCTTCATTGCCTTCCCAAGGTGCTCAGGCTGGTTGAATGACAACATCTCACCACGAAGTTCTGACTCATTTTGGATATTGGAGAGAAAAATGTAAAACAACCCCCCAGCCTCTGATATACAGCTCACTTTTAACAGAAGAATGTACTAGTTTCAGATTCTGATACTTGAGATATTTCTTAAATCTTGCCTGGAGGGTGTATATGACTGGTGTGAATCACAATAACTGGCAGCTCCTGTCTGCATTTCCCTTTTTAGAACATAGAGAAATTTATTGGTTGATGTTTATATAAGCACAATATGTGTCTGATTTACCGTCCCAATACCTACATCTGCAGAATATCTGTTCTACTTAACAACGTTTAAAGACCTTTGGGGGGTACAATGTGCATCCCATTATCTCATTAATGACAAGGCGCAGCATTGGGCAATAACAGAATAATTATTTATATGCACAATGTGGGTTTTTTTCCTCAACCGCTTTTACAGCTTCCCCATTATAGAAGAGTCAATAGCTGACTTAGTGATGCTGGCAGACTAAGTAATACTTTGTACATGCTTATTGCTAGAGAAAGAAAAATGTTGAGTTTATTTTTGCGACCTTTAGATTCAGAGAACTGGCTAAAATCAATTTATAGTTCAAAGAGATTGGATGACACCTACATTAAGCAGTAAAATTGCTTCCACTTTGGTAGAGTGTGTTAAAATACAACACCAAGGTAACACTCATTGACTTGGATACAGAATGGGGAATGAAGTGGGTTGGTCGAGAGTAGGAGGTCGGGGAACAATTTGACAGGTTTCAAGACAATCTGTCTTGAGCACTTAAGAAAAAGATTTGGAGGAAAACCAAGGAATCTGACCTAGCAGCTACTGTTATTAAGGAATAAACATGAGCTCTGCTGGCAGATCACTCTGTGCAGTAAAAAGAGAACAACCACCCAGGTTGTCCCTAGAGAACCACACACTGAATTATGAGAATATCATGGAGAGAAAGCAGGACTGGGTGACTGATGAGTGGTTGCTATGCCATTGTCACTTCCTGCCTGAGGTCAAGACCCAGCTTTTCGTTTATCAAAGCAGAAGACCTCTTCTAATGATCAGTCCTCAGAGATTAATGGGACCAGCAGAGTTTCAGAGCTCCCTAAGGAAGATTATTGCTCCGGCTATGAACAATGCTATCGAAATGCTTTTATTATCTGTTGCCTTCAGTTGTTGGTATAGGTGTTCTCGCATTACACTTTGTTTATCATCATCTTTGCAGGTCACCTTGCAGAACAGATGCCTTTCAGCAAAAGAATTAGGAAAAAAGGAGAGAAGAGTCATACTGGCATGTGTCATGTTCTGATCTTACTGAGGAGGAAACGTGTTCTGGACTCGTCTGCCAGCGCTGTGGCAGAAATACAGATGTGGGGATTCATGCCACCGAGCAAGTCCTACTGGGAAGAATTGCCCCCAGTAGCAAATGAAGGGGTTAATCTGTAGAGTTTCAACTCATAGAGCCAGGGATTGCTGAAGTAAGACCTGCCAGCTGCTCATGGGGTAAGAGTGGAAGACCACAGCCTTCAGTGCTGGCTTACAGAGTACAGCGTGTTGTAGTGCCATACTGCTCATACTTTCTCACAGCCTTTGCATGTGCAAAACATTTTTTAAATTCTAAAAAATTGAAAGTACCTGGTCTGGGGACTTTGGTGCAGGTTCGACCGTTTCCCCAAAGCCCTGCCGGGCACCGGCCACAGACGTACCCGACGTAAGGGGGTCTCCGGTCCAGGCACAGCACGCCAGGAAAACACGGCCTCTTGGCACAGGTGGGAACGTGGGACAGCAGTGCTGCGTGCCCAGCTGGAACAAAAAAGGGAGTGCGAGCACGTTGTTAACAATTTCTCCAACGAAACATACGCATAAAATTTAGCCGGGTCTGCCTGAGCCCAGCTAAAGCTTTGTAACTGTTTTTATTCTGTTAAAGTCTTATTTAAAATGTTCCCAAAACCTCGAGCCAAACGTGAGAATGTCCTGTGGGCACAGTGTAACTGAACAGCTGTTTCTCATTAAAGCAAGATTTATTAGTCCTATAATTACATGTTTTCAAGTTTATTAGTCAAAGTTGTTTGGCATTTATCATGTACCATATAGAAAATGTAATTTTCAGCATAAGTGAAAGATTAACTGAGTGAGAAGCGATATTATTTGACATCTTTTTGGTCTTTTATAATTGGAAGGTAATTATCAAACCTTACAGCACCTATACCCTACTTTTAAAATTACACTGTCAAGTACGTATGTTTCTGATCTAGAAATCATCCCTAATGCATCAAACCTTGTATTACAAAACCCTGCTTTAATGATCTTAAAATTATGTGCAAAATTTAACACTCTGGTAGTATATAATATTTTATCACTTATGATCTCACTGAATAGCAAGTGTATATGAACTGCCTGTGAAGTATTTAACACTGTCAAGACATAGAACAGATGACGAATACAATCTTAAGGATGGTTGTAGATCTTTTCTAATTGCCTCCGGTGAGGTCTCCATCATGATTCTCAAGTATTTTCTTCATTATTCTTGCACCTTACCTACAGCTTTATAACATAGAATACCCACAAGAGGCAAGGTCTGGTTAAGTGTTAACTGACCTAGTACAGATATTAAAAAAAAACAAACAAAAAAAAGGTAAGAAAATAAATCTTTTGATTTACATATGCCTCTACACAACAGGTATGCCCAGTCCCAATTATTTTGCTGCCTGCTTTCACTAGAAAATGAATTAAACATGCAACGCTCATTAGAACGGGGCCAGCACAAACACTGTGCAGGTGCACACCCGTGTTCAGAGAGTGCTGTAGTGGGAAAAGCTCCTGCCACAGCCAAGTTCATACATCAAGGCGATCTTCACTTGTGCTCAAAACTCAGTATTAATTCAGTGACTGCCCATTAAAAACTGAATAAAACATCAGCATCACTTGGCTATGGCAAGCTGGCATAAGCTGTCACTCTTATCATCCTGCTTCCCGTGGATCAGTAAAGTTTGGAGGGGTTTTGTCCTCCCTCAGAAGTGATGCAATTTCTAATTAAGCCTGACCACTCTGGCTGCTATTGCTGTAATGCCTCCCTTCCACCTAAAACTGCTCAGCAGCAATCCACAGTCTGGTGTATCAAGAGGGCTTTCATTTTTAACTACATTTTTCTATGTTATATTATAAACAGCTAATTTGTATTTATTGTTGAAATGGGGAAAATGCATGATTTTCTGAATACAGAAACTGCTTTCATATCTTTGTATACCTACCATGTCTATCACGTGTGTTAAACTTCTTAATTACAGGAGAATCCTGCGCCTCTAAGGATTGCAGTAGCTGCTTAACCTCAGTCCTGTTCAATTCACCTTTGCCGTTGCTTAAAGGTTTTGTAACATCAGCAGCAAACACAGCTGAGAAAAGACATCAGGGAGACAAGGAAACAAGGTGTTAGAGCTTAGCTGTGATTGATGATAAAAAGCAACAGCAAATCAGGTAACCTGGCATAAGTTTACTCTGGAAGCCAACCACCAAGGAAATAAAGGCAAATCAGGTGAGTCAGCTGCTGACACACAGCAAAGCTTCAACACAAATATAGGAAAAATTATTATGCCTGAGCTCACTGAACTTTGCTTATCTGGGAGACTCACTTAATATGCACAGTGATCTTTTATTGAGCTCAGGGTACTTAGAAAGCCCCGGGTCAGCCGGTATTTGACAGCACTGGTACTTGGATGAGGATGCTACAGTGCACCCTGGGACCCGTTCCTGCCTCTCCTTGAAAGCTTCTGTCTGAAACCATGTCGTGTGTTTGTTGGCTTCAGCTAGTTCAGCTGCAGAGTTTGTATGTGTCAAAATACCTGCACAAAGTATATGTGGGCATAATGAAGAAAAATGGTTGGTAGAGATGCTCAAAAATGTTATTTTCTGCATGATTCTTGGGGTAATTTCTTCAATGTATTAGGGATAAAGTCTACGTGGATAGTGTTGCAAGTTAAACAACTATTGCCCTGGGTCTCTTGAATGTTCTCTGCTCTTAGTAAAGCCTGAGACTCTGACTCTTTATACATATTAAACAATGCAATGAGCTGTTGCTCACTCTAAGAGCTATAAAATGACTTCAGCTTTCTGTTCCTTCCTCCCAGAAGCCTTTATATTTGCTTAAGCAAGGGGAGTATGAGCAGGAATTTTAAGTCTGTGTATCAGAACTACAAATAATGATTTCTATTCTGTCTTGGGCAGACAAGGAAGCCCTCAGGCTTATTCCTTCTAAAAAAATGTGCATTTCAGACATAGAATTTTTTTCTATAATTAAAAAATACAAAGTAGAAAATTACTTTTTTTTTTATATTTATCAAAAGTGCATTATTTTGTATATCCTTCCTGCACTGGTCAAATGACCCACAAAAATATACATTAGTGAAACAGATGCAAAATCCTTCCAAAATAACCACTGTGGCCAAATAATGCAGCAAAGAAAACATTCTATACAGACATTTGGCAATATGACTGAAGGGATATTTGGTAAATCTGGCAAAGTCAGTCCTGCTCGTGCCAGGGTCCTGTAGTTACAACTCATTCTTTTCCAGTGCATATTTTTCATTTCAGTAGTCAATATGAGGAAATGCTAATATCTGCACAGTCAATATCTATATATTTTTCTTCTTGATTTTCTTTGGAAATACTAGCAAAAAAGCAAGTACAAAAGACTTCAAGTGTGGTTTTCACTCCTTGTGGCCCAAAAAAGGTATTATTTTTTGAGAAGACTTGTGTCTCTATGACAGAAAAAAGCAGAATGTCTGTAAGTCACATCAAGGGCACTGTAAAGCACAAAGTCACTGTAGTTTCCCCACTAAAGAGTCTGTTGCTCCAAAGGCAAATACGGAGCAGATCTACAATTGGTCCTGGCTGTTTTCTGCACCAGTTGGGATCTGTGGAATGACTTCATGCCAGGCGTCTGTGGGCTGTGTCCTCTGATGAAAGCACACCTTGGAAACGGAGATGAAAGGATGGGAAGGGTTGGCACAAGGACCTTCTTTCTCTTACCCTCCATCCAGCACTCACCCAAAGCAAAATCAGTCTCAGGGGCGTTTCCCAAGTACTTGTTAGTGGATGGTATATTTAAGAGTGAAGTGGTGGAGAACATCTGGAATGTCCTTGGCAAATTATCCAGCTGCCATCTGGAAAATACTTTTTGTATGCTATGGGGTTCATTCTAACCAAAATGAAAAATATCAGAGACCAATTTGCAAATATCCATACTAGTATAGCCTGACAATAGCCTGTTTTGTGTATTTGAAGGTCTGTACTTGAAATGAGTGGCAAAGTACTTATTAAGGATACGAGCAGTAGAATTGAACCCATCTATTAAAATAAATCATGTAAAACACTCACATTTGCAAGTTTTACCGTTTCCCTCCATCCCACTGGGGCAAATTCCACAAGCGTAAGATCCGAAGGTGTTCGTACAAGACACTCCAGGAAAACAAAGACTCTCTTCACATTCATTCCTGTCTTCCTGACAAGTAAGCCCTGTGGCAAAACAAAGGGGAAGTTAATCATCAGGCAAGATACCCTGTTTATGCTTCAGCTCAAATGTTGAGGCAGATGAAGGCTCACTTCTCAGCTGTAAACTCATTACAGGGCATGTCACTCATGTCCCAGCCAAATCCCCCACTGTCTCCCTTAAACCTGCTTTTATCACGCTGTTTATTGCTGTCGTTACTGGCACCAGAAGTGCTGAGCTTGGGACTGCTGCTCAGAGAAAAATGTGCACGTTAAATGAAAATGCACATAAATAAAATTAATATTTCCCCTAAATTTCACATCTTTGCTGCTGCTTTTGTTGTCTTGTTTGTCATATACTAAAGAAGCCAATGAATATCATCACTTTGGCTTTAAGATACGAAGAGCCACTTCCTGACCTACTGTGCTTTTCCATTTCTGTGTGACCCCCACAGAACTAATGGATTATTTTGAGCCAGCCTGCTAGAGGCTGGTTGAAGGTAAACCTTACAAAATGATTGGTTTGTTGTTGGTTTTTTTGTTTGTTTGTTTGTTTTTTGTTTTTTTTTTATTTTTATAAAAACCCAAGGTTTTCTATTTAAAATTAAGATCTGAACAAACATTCTGAAAATGTCNTTGTTTGTTGTTTTTTTTTTTATTTTTATAAAAACCCAAGGTTTTCTATTTAAAATTAAGATCTGAACAAACATTCTGAAAATGTCACTGAGCCACAGTACCAGTGTTCAGCAGATAAACTACCATAGGATCTGAACCCAAAACAATATCTCTTGACTATTGCTGATTTTGGAAATAGGGTTTTAAAAATGCCTGGAAACAACTGATATTCAAATTGGATGATTTAAGGAATACCTATAGGGGAAGGTGACCCAAAAGTTAAAATTACTGTCTGAGCAGCAAATGATGCAGAGTAACCACATATAATGTTGTTAAAAACTCCCTCAGGCTTCAGGGGTGTGTGCTGCTGTCTCTGCACTGGAACAAACTTCCCTGGCTATTGCTGGTTACAGGAGGTGCAGCAGGTCATAAACTAGCCCAGATTCCTTCTATTAAGGCACGTCCTTTGTCCCAGTAGGAATCCACAAGGATGTTGGGACAGCTCCTGGAGAGCCCAGGTACCTGCTCCAAGACAAACCACAAGGTACAGAAAGGTTTGTCCCATATCAGAGATCCAGCTTTACCATGATAAAAAAAAAAAGGGCCTGAGGATTAAATAATGGGTTGTTTTCCCTTCAAAAAAGGAATTTGTCACAGTGCAATGAATTACAGGATGATAAAACCAGCACATTGTTATTCATCTCCTACAACATAATCTCTCATTGCTTCGGCGTTTCAGACAGCTTCCACTACTCCTTTCAAATTAAAATAGCATCTCCACATAGAAAACGCAGATTGATGTCTCTTTGTTGATTGAGCTGCCTAGAAAAACTGGTGACATCACCTTCCCATGGCAGATTTGTCTTGAGGAAAAAAAAGAACAACCACAAAAGTCACATCCCCTTTCCTGTGCCATCTCAAGCTAAATTGTTCTTGTTTCTCACGCTTCTTGCATTGAAGATGGACGTCATGTAGTATTGTAGGGCTTGACTGACTATTTTTTCCTCCCATGTCACATTTTGTATGACAATTTATATTTTATTATTTAATTGGCACACTCATGGCATCAGGCTGTTTTTCTCTGATACTGATTTCTGATGAGCATTGGGAAATTATTAGACATTACATCATGGAAAATACTAAATAAGTTACCCTCTGATTAGATTAGTAATTATTTTCTTTCTCTGAGTATCATATAAAGTCGAAACATGATACCATAAAAAATGAGAATAGGAAAGAAGTTCCCGGTTTCAGTAACAACCATCACTTCTCCCTCAGTCCCCTCTGCTCCCTCCTACATCCTCTGTTTTTGCTGAAAAGGCTTGGCTTTCAAATCTCAAAGATAAGAGAATTACCAAAAGCAAAGGAACACCCTAAGTAACAAGATAATTTTTTAATTCAGCCGCTTGACTGATTTTTGTGATGCAAAGGAGAAACTGTGCAAGCACACCTTCTCACTCAGAGATATTTGATTTTAAAGTGGGTCTGATCAATTTGGCCATAATGCTGATCCAGATGAGCCCAAGGGCAAATGTTTGCAACCTCTGAAACTCTGCCGAGGAAGCCGCAGAAAGGGACAGAAAACTGCCTGCACCGAGAAGTGCCAATTGTTCTCTTTGCACGAGCTCCAGTGCACTGTAACGCAGGGGAGTCTCAATTCTCTCGGCGCTGCTACAGGACAAACAAAAATAAGAGGAACAGAAGTTCCTCAGGTTGCAAGGCTGAACCATCTGTTTGTGTGCCTGCTCTATTTCTCCATCCCTACATGGGAAATTGTCTGAGAAGATAAAGTCCTTTCATGCCTTGAGAGGAGCTGACCACATACAGGTGCAAAGAAAGATTTTTTGACTGTGTTCACTTCAAGTTGACTCTAAAGGAACAGAAAATCTCATTTAGGGGCTCTATGGTTATTAGAAACTATGAAAAAATCCCAGAGTTTTCTTTAGTTTCCTGAGGAGTAAAATGAAATCATTTCTTCTTCCTCCCCACCCCACCCTCAACTTTATACTAATCACTGGCATACATTGAAAGAATGATTTTCTGATAGGGTTGGTTTTCAGGGATGAATTCTGTTCTCAGGTGGGTGATATTCTTTCCTTCTGTGGCTACAGGAATAAACAACAGGAATTCTTGTTATCTCATTAACAATGTAGATGAAAAAATGAACAAGCTTTGAACACTCAGAGACAGAGAAAATTAAAACAGCAGAAATTCTACAGTCAGCCTTCTCTCTGATTTTTCCAATGGCTTTTCTCCCTGCCTTGTTCCCATTCCTCCCTCTACCCTGACACTGCCTGAGATACTCTGATGCTCCTGAAATGCTCCTCCCCATGCCAGGGTGTTTGGGGAGCTCTCACAAGGCTCAGCTTCTTGTTTCTCCTGCCTGTTCCCTGTCATTTGTAAGGATTTGATGGTGAAGTGCTGCTGTCACCTGAGCTGCATAACACTGCCTTCTCATTAGATTATTGATGGTTTTCTGGGGAATTGAGGCATAAACACAGCATCAAGGATGAGCTTTTATTGTTGTCACAGAATCTGCCCTCAAGTAAAATCATCTGCTTCCCGGCTGGCTCTCAGCTCCACTTGCTTATGATTTTTCACCTGCTATTAAAACTTTAAGATGTATTCTTTTTTCATTCAATCATATTTTATTTTTCTGCTGTTGCTTCTGTTTTAGCATTTTGGGAAGAACAGCAAAGCCATTGCTCTTTTATTTAACTTGCAAGAACCAAACATGCAGGAAGACCGTGTGTTTCTCTGGCCCTCGAGGTGATCTGTGCCCTTGTCTCTCCAGTCAAAAGGCCCACTGAAGTTATTAACTTATGGAATTATATTGCTTTTTATTAATTTAATCCAACTCCTTGCAGGCAGTCAGTACTTGTCCTCATTACGTATCTCCAGTGTTTTACCAAATATACCCCAATGTTCCCCCATGTCCCTGTGCTCACAGGAATATTATTTCTAGGGAGATTCAAGACATTCTGCATGTTTGGTTCGTTTAAGAATCTATATATTTTGAACAAACTTCCATTTTATAACTTTATTCTCCATGCCTAGGCTTGTATGTTCTTGCACCAGTGGAGTCTCTGGTGGCATAAAGACTTTTGGCAGCAGCAGATTTTGGCTGTTTGGTAGCACTACCTGGAGTCAGTACTAAGTGTCACAGATATTTTAGGCCATTTTTCTAGACTTCCACTTCTGAATGAATTTTTTTTTTTTTTTTCCATTTCTGATGGAATTTTATAGTAATGAAATTTAGGCTTGCAGTCCCATGTGACCAAAACAAAGGTTTCCCAAACTGCCGACAGGCAGAAAAGGTACCTTTCCCATCAGGTAAAATCTGTTCACTGCTTTTGTTTAAATTTGAGTTTCTTCTGTGTACCTGCATTATAGGCAGTAATAATTATGTGCTTTGGATGTCACTTGATTTTTCAAGCCTGCAACACTGACAGCAGCGACCATTGTGGGGCTCACTAATGTGAACAGAGAAGGGTGTTTGACGCGTTCAGGGACTGAAATCTGAGCTCAGCATAAGGTGTTATTTCCTTCCTTTGCTTTTGAAAAGGTTCTGACCCAAGAGATGTTCTAACAGAGTTTCAGTTGGCATCTTTAGCTCGTGGGAGACTGATGTGACTGACAGGGAGGGGTGATAGTGCAATGTCTGTGCTTTCCCATGACTTCACAGCCCCCTGTGAGAGTGGGTGTTTCATAACCCACCCTTTCCAAATCCAACCCAGATTTAGAAACCCCATCCAAGGCCTGTACGTTCAGGTTTGCCTTGCACCCCCCTGGAGAGCTAAACTGAAAATGAAAAGACAAAAACTGCAGTCAATCTCCAGGAGAAGCACGTTTGGGCCAACGTGAAGACCGGTCGTGCCGTGGATGTGGCGAGCGGCCGGAGCGCGGAGCCCAGCTCGAGGTGGGCGCTCTCGGAGACCCAGCAGTGACTCGGCTCAGCCCAGTTCGAGAAAATTATTGCCCCAGAGAGTCTAATGGCTGGTTTAATTCCAGTCTGCAGAGCCCAGCAGGGTCCCTGTCCATGTCACAGGTGCTTTTTCATCTGTGTTAGTCAGCCCAGATGTCCTGAGTGCAGGGAGGTTGTGTCTATAATATCATGATGGGTACAGACATGTTCTTGCCTCATCTGTGTTATCTGTTAAATGCTTCCCTTTCTCCTCACCCCTCAGATCTCTCCTCCATTCCTTTGCACTGCCTGTCCTGTATCCACCTCTTTGGCCTCACTACATTTCGTTCTCCAGCTTCTCATCTTGGTGCTTTTCAGTCTGCTTTTAGGAAAGAGTAGTTGTTTGTTCTTTGTTTGTTTGGTTGGTTGAGTGGTCATGCCTCTTCCTTTCATCTCTTAAAATCATATTGTGGCCAGACTTTCAGGTTTCATCTGGGATAGAGTTCCAAAATCAGGCCACCAGCCTTGTAGAGTTTGAAAGGTTAGATATTTGGTTAAATCATTATATCTGACAAACGAATGGGCTTGTGATTTTCAATGCTTAAATTTAATGCAGCTTCAAGTGGGACTAAAGGACAATTTACTTTTGCATGTTTTTCATATCTACTTCTCCTTCCTAGACCTAGAAAAATCATTCATTCCTAATTCTTTCCTCTGCTTTATTGAGTCAGATCCTGTGGAGTGCAAAAGGGTCCTGGATCTTTGACTTTTCTCTCTTCCACTCGGCCTTCTCCTACCTCATCTCATGGATGGACAAATCCATGGGAAATAAGCAGGAAGCAGCTGAGATCAGGGGGGTTCACAGCCCCCTTGAGTGATCATTTCAAGACCTTTCCTTATCATCATACAGCTGCTTTTGCACATTTTCTATGTGTCTAAAGCTAAGCCATGGGAGCAGAAGAGGAGGCTTCTGTGTGGAGTCCATCTGACTGCATTTGACAGATGCTTGTGGTCGTGTTGCACACACAAGATCCCGCAGCACAACATGTCTGTAGTG
Source organism: Grallaria varia (assembly GCA_013396735.1). Classification (NCBI taxonomy): domain Eukaryota; kingdom Metazoa; phylum Chordata; class Aves; order Passeriformes; family Formicariidae; genus Grallaria; species Grallaria varia. The sequence goes on from VWZG01009088.1 coordinate 253,914, forward strand.
ACATCAGAGGTGGAAACAGCGAGGTGTTACCTCCCATACCAGGGGGACATTGGCGAAAGTAGCTCTCCATGCTGTCCACACAGGTCCCACTGCCACAGGGGTTGGATTTGCAGTCCGTGATGTCTTCCTGGCAGAACTCTCCGTCGAAGCCATTTGGGCACAAGCACAGGTATTCACCGAGGCCTGGAGGGTGTTTGATATTAGTAACACACGTTCCACCATGGAGGCACCTGCAGGGCTTCACTCCAGCCTGAGGAAGGCAAAAGAGGAGGTGCATTGTTACCCTCTAGGAAGGGAGAGATTTGCTCTGCAAACAACTCATCCAGTATTATGAAAACTTATTTCTCACCAATTTCCTTTGTCTAGATAAATGTTCTTATACTCAGAATACTTATTTATTTGACGGAAAGCTCAACTTCAAAGGGATTTATTTTTTCAACATTTAGGGGCACATTCCAACTTCTTAGAAGAAGGAGAAAAAAAACACCTTATTTGCTGCAACAGCAGTTTTCACATAGTATCTAAGGGCAGAATTTGTTCCTTAGTCTTCAAAGAAGAAATGAAAAATCTTTCCTCTTTCCCTGCCTGCCCTTCTCGCTCTTTCACATTACAAATGGCTCCCAGCCAGGAATGTGGCTGTGGCTTTCTTTGGCTGGTCTCTCTCTCTCCAGGGAAGGGAGATCCAGAGTTGTATTTTACGTATGTACAAGAACTACATTTCAAAAGATTCAAAGCTCTGTTTTTTCTCACCCAGGTAACATGGGTCTGGTTTGAAATGTTTCCATTATAACCGTATCTAGGCTCCTGTTTCCCCTTTGCTGTGTGGGCTCAGCAGAATGGCATTTTGTGGTTTGAATGAGTAAAGGAATAAAAATTTTATTTATTTTTTTTTCACAAAACTGTTCTTGGGTCAGGAGTTGCTTCCTGGTTTATTAGCTCATCCGATCACAGGATTAATGCGAGCCTATGCAATAAAGACAAAGCAATGCACAAGCTCTGCCAAGAAACTCAGACTGTGGAGTAATGACATAAGAGCAAGACATGCTCTAAAAATATCATTGAGAATGAGTTATAATCTCCCTTTTATAGCTAAAACTTGGTCTTTTATGTTGTATGCTTTTTTGTGCAATCCAAGTGCAGAATGTGAATTTTAAAGCAGATTAATGAACCATTAAAAGGCTCTGCAAGAGTGTTCTTTCAAACAGCAATCAATAGCACTCTCTCTTGTTCCCTGTGTATATAGTTTCTATGTTCTCTGAGATATTTATTCCATTAATTGATCATTATTGCCGTGCTGGGTAATATACACTTATGAGGAAATGGCTGAAACCTTGTTTTTCAAGACAGTAACAAATTATTAGCTATAATGACAATTGCACCAAAGCAGCGACATGACAAACGGATTTGTTTTGTTTTTTCCTTTAAGGCGCTCATTTCCTTACCTCTATAGAGTACCTGCTCTGGGCGTTGCATTCGTCTGACACGGTGAATTCAAAGGTCTGCGTTTCTTCTGAATCCACTTTCCAGATAAGAAGGCCAGCAGGAGGGAGCCTGGCATCCCGTGGCCCAGCCTCCAAGATGAATAGCACGGCCGACCCTTCTGGATCCACCGCTATGAGCTGGTAAACAAAATTCTCACCAATAAATGTCGGCAGCTGGCTGGAGGGGGCCTGGAACACAGGGGGCAGGTTGTCTAAACAGCAAAAATGAAACCATGATTACATAAATTCCAGTTTCTGCCACGTAATGATTCGCAGAGTGGGGCTTTGAAGGAGGGCTCTCAAAGAAAAGGTACGGAACATACCCGGGGGCTGATGGAGGAAGTGCTTTGGGTGTCCGGGGCAGCAAAAGAAAGAATAGCTTGTTCTTCCTTTTTTTCATGCCCTACACTGAATTTCTCTCACCTTCTTGGATTAATTCTGATGCGCTATCTGATATATGGGAGGAGATAATACATGACTTCTATAATCTCCTACTAGTCTCAGTTCTTACTGAAACTTCAATTAACTATATTTCTTATACTTACATATATATTTAATCTATCCAAAATTCTATTTACCCTTCAATCCATCCATTGAAATATGAGCAAACCAAATCTCAAAATGCTGACTGACAAATGAATTAGGCAAGCAACTCAAGGGGGAAATAAATTGTAACTCTTCCACTGAGTAGACTATCCTGCCTTTACCCGTGAGGAGTAATTAAGCCTGAGCAGTTTGACTGAATTCAGTTGGACATTTCATCAGGAATAAAAGTCTTTTCAGTGCCAGAAGAGACACATCAGTGATGCTGAGATTCTCTATCCCCAGTGATAGTAGTGTGCATCATGTCACCATTGGCACTGTTATTTCTGGTGGTGTTGTTTGCGTTTGGTATTTCCCTAATGAATATTAAAATTAAAACAGTCTAATTGTACAAGGCTATTTTACAGCAGAAGACAAACGCTATCTGAAGATACTTTCAACGTGCGTAGGTAAGGGGGACAAGGTAGAGCAAATGATTGCATTTTATAATTAGAAACCAAAGAACAGTAAGATCAGACGAGTGCCCTGAGGTGACAGCAGCTCTTTGCAGGGCTGGGAACTTCATACCCATTTCCTAAGCCTCCTCAGACTCAAGGCATCTTTAACCAGCAGTACAAATTGACATGTATTGATATCTAAAGGAATCTTCTTACAATATAATTTCACCGTAGTTACCTTTAACTTAAAGCACATTTCTAATACCGAGGATTAATTTCAAGTCACGCTCTAAAATTATGAACTATATATGTGTTCTCGTAAGAACTCCTTGCATTATGTTCATGGGAAGTCATCATTAGGGTTTTTTTCCTTGTGGTGCATATGCTTTTATCAAACATTGCCTTCCATAGCACATCTTATATTACGCAATTATTTAAATATGTGTCTCTTTTATTGCTGCTGTGGTATAAGAGCTCTCTAAAATGCTTGTCCAGCAGATTGTCCTGGCATAGCTGTTGAAAGCTTCCATCTATTCATTTACTTTTTATTTCCCAAACACTGGAGCCATGGAGCCCATAAAATTTGTGCCCAAAGTAATCAATGAAATATTGTTGCTGGGTATGCATTTGCAGATAAACACAAAGGTGTTACTGGATAGATGGTAACAAGGAGTGGTAGGCACATAATAACATAAAATCAGATGTTCTGAAAGGAGACTGTGAAGGAGTGCTTCTAATTCGACAGCGGTCTCCTTGCATCCAGTGAATATATATTTTTATATATATATATATACATATATATATATACATATATATATATATATATATATACACACACTTCCTATTATTGCAGAACTTTTAAAAAGTTTTCACATTTTTGAAAACAAGTCTGACAAACTCTTTCTTTTAAATATTTTAAAATTTTGAAATCATTAAAAGTGAACCACGATCTTTTTTCAGATTTTTCCAAATCACTTCTAGCTTTATAAATTTCAAAACAAATACAGGGGTTTTTTAAAAAACCATTTCCTGAATTTTAAAATCAAACTATCTCGGTATTAGTAATGAGTCTGTCTGTGTGAAAATTGGGATCAGCTCATCCCTAGAGATGCTACTGCACTGGCCAACACAATGGAAGGCCAGGCTGGACAGGATTTGGAAAAACCTGGTCTAGTGGAAGGTGTCCCTGCCCATGGCAGGGGCTTGGGACAAGGTGATCTTTAACATCCCTTTCAACCCAAATCGTTCTGTGATTCTATGGCAGAAAGGAGGCAAGGCTTGTCACAGACGATATTTCTCGTAAGAATTAAATATTTTTGCTTGGGGAAAAACATTTCTAAATATATTTATAAAATATATATATTAATAGTTTTCAAGAGTACAGGCTCTTCTTTGTGTCTGACTTACCCGTAAGCATTTTAACTACCCATCCAAGTGACAGCCGAAGAGATTTTTAGTTGGCCAACATTTGGGATGGATCTGCCTACACCTTTTCCAGACAGGGAGTTTTAAATTTCAGAATCTGGATTTTTTAGGACTTAAACTAGAGAAGTGTGATTCTAAACAGAGAAAATTCAGAGCAGCTACGCTGGAACGGGAATTCAAAGGGCTTGCAAACAACTCTCTCCCTTCCCACTGTGTTCTTGCTTCCAAAACCTACTTCAGACGACTTCCAACTTCTTGTGTTACTGGAAACTCTTGGATCCTTCCTGAACCTTCTCCAGGGCCCTTCTGTCCCCTCTCAGCAGTGTGTCTGCTCACTGTTCCCCTTGGCAGTGTCCCCCAAGCTGGAGTGGTGACCTCCAGCCACTCTGGTACGGCTCTTGCTGTTTCTGCTGCCAGACCTTGCACTCTGTAGGAGCCTCTGCCCCTGAGCATCCTCAGCTACTCCCCAGGGACAAGAGGAACCGTCCTCTCCTTCCTGAAGGGTCCTGCTGACCTGGTCACCCTAAAACTGCAAACAAACGCAGCAAACTGGTCCTGTCATTCCCACACCTTTCTCTAATATGCTTTTTTTTTCCAGAACCTAAAAGCTCAGAGAAACTCTAGAACCAGCACACGGCTCTATGTAAAAGCAGTGATATAATCCTTATATTGGTAAAGATAAATTGGTAAACGTGCTCGTGTAGGAGGGGAGATGGGCTGTGAGGATCATGCTGCTGGAGACACGGATTATCTGTAAAGCACTGGTTGTGTTGTTTATGCTGGGCGTGTAGCCACCAAAAAAAACTATAATTAAGTGTTCAGGCTCCAGGAGGTGCTCCAGAAGGCAGCTTTCCCCACGCCCCCAGCCCCGAGGGGCTGCAGAACCAGCCATGAGGTTCCGTGGCAGCGAAGGTAATGAGTGGCTGAGCCCTTGGACTCCCTGCCAAGCCAAGATCTGTCGTGTGGCATTTCTTAGGGAGAAGGAAGCAATTCTTCCAGGGGCCAAAAATACACACCGGTGTTTTAAAAACAGTATTTTCCCCAGATAGTTCCCTTAAAGATTTGTACTTGCAAGATGATGGCAGAGATACTTAAGGCTCATCACCTTTAGCTGACAGACGTGGGCACTGCGTGGAGCACTGGAGTATCCAATTTCATTTTCAGGTGTTATTTTGGTTTATTAATTTGAGATTTGTCAGGTTTTAGACAGAACAAGATGCACAGTTCATAAGGCGGAGTCTGCATTTCTGGTGCACCCAATTATTCCCCCTGCAAATCATCCATGTGCACTACAGAGGATACATTCACGTCAGCCAAAAGAATGAAGTATTTCGTAGACTGAGCCATAAATTCCCAGGTAAGTGTTTCTAAATCTTAGGGGAAAAAAACCTGCCTTACTTTCATTAACAGACCAGGTAAATTTAGAAATATCAGGTTCACAGAGAAGACAAGGACTGGTAGGGCTTGACTCTCCTTCACCATAGCAAAGTCCATCTATATTGCAAGTATATTCCGGGGAGGGGAGGGGTGGGGGGAAAGAAAAGGAAATTAAAATGGGAAGAAGGCAGAGGCAATGAAAAACAAAAATAAGAAAGATAAGAAATTAGCAATTAATAATTTCTGGAGACAAGAAGAAATTCACTTCTCTCTTGAAATACAGAATTGTAGCAATTTAAATGTCGGTGCTTTCTACTGGCAGGGAAAAAAACAAGCCCTGTAAGTTTTCCAGTTTCAGATTGAGATCCTTGTAGCTTTGAGTGCTTTAGCTCAGGCAACGTGTGGTGTTTTGCTTTGTCATAGATGAGCACAACAGAATGTGACTCTTTTCCCATTTCCACACTCATGTGTAGTGTATGTGATCACTGTTCCCAGCTGTGACTGGTAATATTTTGGGTGTTAGGTATCACTTAAAGGTGAAGCTCCATGAGACTCACAAAAGCTGAGGCTGGGTAAAAGCTCCATTTGAATGGAATCCTGTTCTGGTAAGTTATTTCTGGAGGTTCTTCATAAGCATACGAAAAATCAATGCTAAAAAAGCAGAGTAAAGAAGTGCGTCAGAGCTTAGGCTCCCATGAGATAGTTGTAAATGACAGATAAGCACATCGATGGTGCCAAGGTCGGGCAGAACATCCCAAAAGAAGTTCATGCACCATGAACAGAGCAGCCTTTGAGGTGGACTTGGTCCTCTCCTAGTGAGGGTGCCCACCAGGGCCAGTGAGGCCCTGGGTCTTCCACGTGGGATGAAGACACTTGGATTGTCTGAGTAGTGAACACAGGGATGTAATTAACAGATCCATTTAAACATCTACACCACGGGAAGGTCCTGTGGTAGTGATTGCTTTTGCTTGTAGCCCATGTTTGGTACACAGGTAGATGGGATTTTATTTGACCTTGCAGACTCCCACAGTGAGCTGCTGGGAACCAGTTTTCCTTTTCCTTCCTTTTAACACATATTCCTTTTCTGAGACTGGTATGTGTCCCATTAGCGACCCTGTGTTTTCTGTCCACTGCTGTATTCGTGTCTCAAACTTCTTTTGCAAACTTTATTAGTCAACATTTTAAATAATACCTCTTTAAGAGTAAAGGGTAAGATAGAGGAAAAAAAAAAGACAAGACTCGTAATCACCCCTACATAATAGAAGATGACAGATCTTCAACATTAAAAACTGGATGTTAATTAGATTTTATTGCATTGTTGTTTTCAAAGCCTTGATGCTCTGATGAAAAAAAAAAAAAAAAAAGATGTCTTTTTTTTTTTTCCCCCGGATGTGATAATGTGGTACAGAATGGGCTCCATAAAAGAAGAACACAGAATGTGAAATGGCCTGATATAAAATGTCCCCTAATTGAAACACCTTTTCTGAAAGCAATTTTTGGTGTTGCAGAGTATGTTAAAGGAGGGGTAATTAGAATGTGGTCTGCTGCAATTGGAAGCCTAGTTCGAATAGTCCCTTGAAGCATTTTAGGATAGAAATTACTATAATCCCTAGAGAACACCAGCATATTGAGAAACCATATGTATTTCTGAGTTTCAAAAGTGGATGAATAAGGAAAGCCTTCGACAAAAAAACCCTTTGCCCTGTCTTTAATTGAAACAATTCTGATGCAATTATCTTAATCTGAAGTTGAAGTGGTTTTGCCCCTGTCTGGGCTGCATTGGGTTGGTGTGGCCAGGCTTTGGTTGCAGAGGGGCTACAGGGGGAGCTTCTGAGAGGAGCTGCTGGAAGTGGAAGCTGGAGCAGGTTTGTTGGCAGGACTTGTGACCCCGTGAGGGACCCACAGTGGAGAGCTGCAGCCCCTGGGAAGGACTCACGGTAGAGAAGCTGTGAATGGTTTCTGTGGAAGGGACCGTGAGCAGGGAAGGAGTGTTGGAGTCTAACCCCGGAGGAGGAAGGAGCATGGAGAGAAGGTGTGAGGAACTGAGTGCAGCCCCCATTCCTCATCCCCCTGCTGGGGAGGAGGGAGAGAAAATAGGGAGTGAAGATGAGATGAGAAGAAGAGAGGGGATGGGGGGAATGTGTTTTAAGAGTCGCTTTTATTTTTCATTAACCTACTCTAGCTTGATTGGTGATAAATTAATTTCTCCAAGCCGAGTATGTCCTGCCCGTGACAGTAACTGCTGAGTGATCTTTCCCTGCCCTCATCTGTCCCCACAAACCTTCCATTACATTTTCTATCCCTTGCCCAGCTGAGTGGCACAGCGACAGAGTGGCTTTGGTGAAATCCAGCCAGGGTCAACTACCACAGGGGCCTAGAAAGTAATTTCTATTCACTGATTTACTTGAAAAAAATGAGAACTTTTTTATTATTTCACTAACTGGTATGTGCTTGCAATCAGTGCAGGTTTTAAAACTGTATTTTCCCATTAGTGCTAATGAGAACAGTGAGGCAAATGAGTGAAGATGTACCTGATTAATCTTCATTTTATAAAAACACAGACTGGTGGTCTCCTATTAATTCATCCTTGCCTCAGGGTATGAAAGCAAGATCATCATATTCGAATATCCCACCTAATACCTTCCAAAAGTTTCTTTTGAAGCCTCAGTTAGTAACAGACAATTTGCTTAATGCAGGTCCCTAGAAAATAAGAGTAGGAAAGCTCTTTTTAAGGGATGGGGGATGTTACACCAATAAATCCACAGGGAAAACGTGGGTTATAGTGCTCTGCAGGCAGTTTCTAACACGCTGGCAGTTTAAAACGTAGCTCGAGACTTTTGATTGCGGTTTTGAAACTGTCAAAATTCTGTATGTTTGTACTTAGCAGTGTTTAAGGTAAGCAAGAATGCTTTATGTTCTCTCAAGGGTGTACTCACATGACAAAAACGGTATAACATGCATCTTTGTATACCTCTAACTAAGGCAGAAAATGGGTATAGAAATGATATACCTTCCAGCTACAGTGCCCTCACCAAATGGGCTGCGAGAGGGAAAATAGCAGAAACACTTCAAAAGCGAAGTTAAGCCCTTCCGGGGAGGCTCCTCACTCTTATTTACTTCCACTAACAGCTGCAAAGCATAAATATTGTCAACCATGGTCTTTCTGGAAGTGTCTGGGTAAGAGTGGTCCATCATAAAGCAAGCCCTACCAGGTATTCATACGCCATGAAAATATGAAAGAGAAATAAAATATCACAGGCATGAGATTGGGAAAGAGAAGAGTGTTGGGCTGAGCAGCTGACCTAGGAAATACATTTTCCTCTTCTAGAGCAGTTCTTACACACTGTACATCAAAGGGAGGGAGAGGGCTAAGGAAGAGATGAACAATCCATATTAAACCTTTATGATCTTTAAATTACCTTTAATTTACAAAGTCCGGTTGGGTGGAATTGGCAGACCTGGCAGACCGCGTCGAACAGGGTCAGCACTCTGGAATTACTGTACTGGAAGCCACCATTAGTGATCTAAACGGTACAAAAATCATCTTTATAAGTAATATTTTGAATTGAGGAGACTGTCTGTTCATTTTGGAGCAGATACCGTTGCCCCCTTGAACTGGATGCTTGCCAGCAAGATAAATTAAACCACTCGCGAGTGGCTCTGCTGCAAGCTAACAAATGGCTTAATGCTCCAAACTGGGAGCTCTTCATTAATAACCAAAAGATTTTTTTTGGCTCAGCTGGCATTCAGCTTCTCTGATTTCTGTTAGGTGTTATCTGGAAGGGTTTTTTCAATATCCCTGTGGATGCTGCGCTCAAGGACTGCAGGGGGGATTACAAGGAGCTGTGAAACAAAATTGAGATTTTTGGCTGAAATTCAGGACCACTTTCTTACAAATGAAAAATCAGTAAGTAAAGCCCTTGGGGTTAAAAAAAAAAAATTAAAAGAGAGAGAGAGAATGTGTATTATATTATATAGATTATTCTAAATTAACCTTAAAAAATGTTCTAGGGTGGACAATATGAAAAAGCAACAGTCTCATTTCCATATGAAGGTGCATTGCTCATGTCCTGGCTCACAATTTGCCATACATTGGGTGTTTCAGAGAGCCTAGAGCATGACAATTTTTTATACAAGACAACACAAATTTATATTTTAACTTTTTCACAATAATAATGAAAAGGTAACATCAGACAAGCGTGGAAAGGGTTAGCTTTTGAGAAAGCTGTGACACCTCTTGAGAGTTGTGAACCTTCAAAACCCTGTGGAAAGCCACACTGTAGACTCTGGTGGGCACCATCTGGAAAGCAAAGTCCTTTTTTGGATATTTTTCAGGTTTTGTCTCCTCACAGACAAACCAAAGCTGCTGTTGAGCAGATCTAACAAGGCTTTTGCTTTGGATCCATCAGGTGCCCCTGTGTCTTCTTGTTATGCAAACAGCCCTCCAGCCCTCCTGCATCTCTCCTGGGACCTCAAAGCTGAAACATCCTCAGTCCCTTTACAAGGGGCTTTTACAAGATCAAGGGTATGAAGGTTTTGGATCATTCAAAAAACTCTTTCCGTTCACAGAAAGAATGTAGGTTAAACTGAGCAAAGGTAAATGGAAGTACAGAGAGCAAAAATTACTTAATAAGTTCCATAAAAAGCACCAATTATCAAAAGTTCACCAAGAATGATCTGAAAGCTCATGGAAGGTTATACAGCAGATTCTCCCACAGTATCACAGGGGTGGTTTTCAGCTCAAAATGCACCATGAGCTGAGTGTTTGTGTCTGTAGAAACCACCCCAGGGATAGAAACAGGCAGTATTCGTGGATATTCACAACCGGAAATTGTGGAAGGGAAAAAACTTCTTTGGACTCATATAAACAGGGACAAAAATTCAGGAAAATTCATTGGCCCAGTAAAATTCCTTGCAATAACTGTAAGGAAAAACATAATGGAGATATTCGATTATAGTGTGTTGTACTAAGGTAAAAAACTTTTTTAAAAGCAGTAAAGAACTTCTCCTGCAGTATGAGAAGAGAAAAAAATAATAAAACAGGTAGCCCCCCCTCCAGCCCTGCCACTCACTGAAAGACAGTGGCAGCAAGACTTCCATTAGGAATATATTATTCCCAATTTACATCTCATTTATATTCATTCTTTTACCAGTGTGTCCAATGTTGTCTCAATACCAGTACACTAATAATGGGTGAAGAAATGAGTAGACAGGGAAAAGCATAAAATGTTATAAAGTTGCACTAATTGTTCTATCTGAAGTGAGCATCGTGAGTGAGATGTAACTCTAGTGATTTGATTATTTTTTTAATCTGTATTTTTTTTCTACATTCTATTATTAACATCCATTTTGGTGTCTTTATAGAACTGGGTTGGTTTATAGCTATTTTAATTGTTTTTCCATTAGTCACCTTAGTGATGTGGAACAAATACTTCAATGCCTTTCTTTAAGTTTGGTTGGCTCTTAAAATGCAAAAAACCCACTTAGGACTGGGCTTTGTTTGCTTGAGCATATCACCTGGAAAGAAAGAGCCACTTCAGGATAAATGCTAAGGACAGTCAGGAATTCTGTCATTTCTGCCCCAAGTATTTCATCATGAAAAGACCTTGGCTATTGGCATCACTCTATATAGAATTTGTATGAATGTTTCCAAATGAATAATGAAGGCTGTAAACCCGTGCTGAATTCAAATTCAGCCTCTGCCTCACTAACTTTTTAGCAAATACTTTTCCTGTTCGTGACAAATTCAGGTGTCAACAATGGCTTGACAAAAAGGAGGAGACCTGCTTCCCAAATCAGGTGAGTGCCTGCCAAGCTCTTTCACCTCCTCACCCGGGCTCAAGTCGTCCGCTGTCCGAGGAGGGGTTTGTATTTCAATATCTCAATTAATTATAGCAAGCACTCTGGTGTAGCCTCATGTACTTCCTTATCTACGTTTGGCAGCGTGTCATGGAAACAATGAGCCAAATCTGAAACATGAATACGAGAGCAGATACGATGAGAGAGCGCTGAGAAGAGCTTGTCAAACCCCAGTTCCCTCAGTGCTGGTGGTGAGAAAAGCTCTGGTGAAATTTCACTGATTCCTTTCAAACTTGATTTGAGAAGGGGGGAGGGATTCTGAAAATATTGAACAGTGATATTTCCTGAAAGAGCTATTTTGATCTTTAGTTCTTTTAGCTGCGTTTTGAAAAGTGTCAATAGGTACATAACCCAGATCATCAAAGTTGCACTAAATCTTACCAGGAATTCTCTGGGGCACAAATGTTTGAACATCTGTGGAACTAATTGAAAGTCATTTTGGATCTTGAAAAGCTCCACAGTTTAGTTCTCTGTGCTGCCATGCAGTAGGCCTGAGCTGGGAGGAAGCTGTCCTGGTAATGCTGGAGAAACATTCCTGTGCACTTGTAAGGATGTCAGCTCTCCTCCTGGGCCAGGAAAGTCAGGGGTGTCTCCCTCGCAGATCCTTCCACCATGAGGCAGCAATTTTTCTCACAGCTGGCAGAGTTCAATACCTCTTTTGAGAAATCCTGGAGCCTGAAGTGGAGGGACTTCCCTCCTGGTTCAGCCGGGGCGTGTGTCCACTCTTACAGCACCTTCTCCAGAAGGATGGTCCAAGGTGCACCCCAGCAGTGACCAGCCAGGCTCTGCTCCCACAGAAACCTTACCCTTACGACTTAAACCCCAAATCCCAATCTATTTGAAATAAAAGCCTGACTAGAAGGCATGCCCTGCCAAGCATCTTTCTGTTTCCCCAGGGCCACGTGTCCCCAGCCAGGGGTACAAACAGCTGTGGGGTGCAGGGCAGGCAGTAACACCGTGGTGAAAGGAGTGTCTTACGTGTTTCGTTTCTCATGCTGCAATTTTCAAAGCGCATCTGCAGTCTTCCTACAATGGCAATATATTCTTCTCACCTACAAAGCCTTTAAAAGATCTCAGTCTTATAAATAACAACTGACCTGCAGAAAATAACCACCCAGGCTGAGAAGGAGACCAAGGGTAGCAGGTGTGCAGGGTCAAGAAGGCAGTGATTTCCTGGAGATATTTAGAAAATAGGTATCATTTTGTGTACAAAAGGGGCTAAAACTGCAGCAGAGAACCCGGCATGAGCTGGCACTGCCCATTCAGACCAGGACTGTGACCATGACATCCCAGCTCAAGCTCTGACAGCCCTCTCCTGCTGCCCAGGAGCCACCCAGTGCCCTTCTCCTGCACTGCAAAGGCATCGGTCATGCAACCAGGGCGTCAAAGCTCTCTTACACTTGCTGCCTAATCAGGGGTTTCAGCTGGGGTTCCCAGAGGTGGAATACTAATGGTTAACAATTGATTAATACAACTGCAACAGCCTCAGGTGATTACCTGGAGAAGTGGTTGCCTACAGGGACACCTGGGTTTAGCTCAAATTGTTTTGGTTGGCGGGGTGATTTTTTCCCCCCCCCTCTACATGACATTAACGTGAATATTTCTACAGCCATTTTAATTTCTGAAAGGAAGCAGATTGTGCTTTGCATTTTAATTGACCATAACAACTGATTCTCTCCTCCTAAAACACTTCTTAGAAACATAAGAAATTCCTACTTTCACTTGCCATCTTGCAAGCGGCTCGTCCCCGGCCACAAAGTGCACAGCCTCTGTGATGTTCAGCAGAGGGATCTGGCAGTCGACAGCCTCTGAGCTGAGAAAATCTGCTCGCGTGGTTTCTTGTTCTCTTGATACCCATTCGCCATCGAGACACTGCAGGAAACCAGACGGAGAGTGCAGAGACTGAAGGCTCGTATAAAAGAATTCCAGTAGTCAACGTGCGTTTGTATTTCCAATGAGTAACGTAAGGCACTCCCAGATTGTTTATTCAGGAGCAATGCTGCTGTTACTGTGGGCGCAGGGAAGGGGACGGCGTGTTCATCCCTGCACGCAGCGGGTCTGTTGATTTAGGAAGTGCAGTGGGAGTCTGCCCTTGGGATGAGACAGGGAATGCAACAGGGCAATGTTGTGTTTGCTCCTGGAGCTCAGCAGCCAGCTCCCTTGCTCCTTGAAGGTGACGGCAGCTACTTCTCTGGGTCAGCTGCAGGGGACATCCTGACCTGCTAAGCGCCAGCAGAGCCATCAGTGGACATGGCAGGCCAGTCTCAGCTGTGCTTCATGAGCACTGCCCGGGAATCAGGCTGAACAACTATTCTGAGGTGGATTTATGAGTTTAATCAAACACTTCATATTCGAGCATGCTGATCCACCAAATTGACTCAGTCCTAGTGTTGCCTGTGTATAGTTGTTTATGATAAAATTATAGCGTTAGTGTAAAAGATTGGTTTAATACTCATTAAAACTTATGATTTGGTATTGAGCTATGACTACGAAAATTCAAATAAGAGCCTCTGTAACTATGTTGAAGAAGCCTTATATTCAATCACAAAAGTTTGCATTTAAATGTGTTTAGGAAAACAACCAAGCGTACTGATTCCAGATGTACGAAATGAGAAGTAATACTGTGATTTCAGGCTTCAATGGACTACAGTGCAGCTGAAGCAAACAAGAGTTAAACAAAACCCTGCAGAGAAAACAAGCAAGAGCTCAGAGCTGTGCATTTCTAAGGAACCAGTCCTTGAAATGGCTAAACCTCTTCAGCTCCCCTCGCTCACAGCAAACGCATTGGCAGTGGGGTTGGAAGGTGTTTGTACCCGGCTGTGGCAGGGAGAGGTGATAGCACAGTTCACAGCAAAAGACTTTTATAAAATCATGCCAAAGTTTGAGTGTATCATCAATATTTTATGAGCTGCTTACGATTAGCCTGGTGACCTCACAGTGCAGGTGGGGAGACTCTGTGAAGCCAAGGCCAAACACCCGGATCCTGGTGCAGTCAGAGGCATGGACATCGCAGAGACCCTCGTTCTCTAAGCCTGTGATCTCCAGAGCTTGCTCTGAAAGGGTGAGACAGACACAAAGCTTTAGAGAGTAGCACTTACATGCTGTCCTGTCCTCCTTTATCATAGATGATGTTGTTGCTGTTCCTGGTTGCTCTGGTTTAACACTTTACCTTAGGGTCTTCCTTGCCTCCCTGTGGATTTCTCTTGGATAAAGGAACAGCAGCTGGCAGAAGGGGAAGCAGAAAACCTCCCTTAAATGTTGTCCTGCACACCCAGTACTGGAAGATGTGTTAGTGGGAGTCATACAGCTCATGGAATCAATTAACTGGAGCCGTGGATTTGTGCTAAAAGGTCTCCAGTGATAATACTCCTGTTGACCCAAGTATCCAGTGATAATACTCCTGTTGACCCAAGTATCCAGTGGTAATACTCCTGTTGACCCAAGTATCCAGTGGTAATATTTCTGCTGGCCCAGCTAACAGGATGGGAGCACAGCTGAGAGGACAAAGCCTCGTGCCATAGCACAGAGAAGCGTGGGGATGAGAAGTGGAAATATTTGAAGATGACCATGCCACCAGGCTCCTCGTGGTGTGAAACAGCAGAGTAAAAGGCAGCCCTTTTGTTTCAAAAGCTATGGAGGCAACAAAAAGGATTTTCAAAGGAACCCTTGCTTGTGAGGGTTAAAACATTAATGGGTAGCACTCAGCTCTGCACCGTGTCAGCACACAGGTCATGCACCAGCTCAGTTTCACTTAAATTCTACTTTGAGTCCTTAAGTAGGACTTGAGTGACGTACAGCCTGTGCTGGTCCCCCTACAAGGCTGGCTTTCACCCCTTATTGTTTTAAAAATGTTTTATGATTCTCAGGCAAAGTTTCATTTGGCTTCTGTTGTACTTTAGGCATTCACTGTTAAAAACTATCCGTTGCTTTCATATTGGGGTTATTTTTACAGGTGAAAAATGCAAGTCCATTGGACAGCGGAATTCACACCTTTAATTTAGAAAAAAGTATAATTTGGTAGATATTTTCATCAGGTCTTCCAGAGAAAGGAAGGAAGGAAAGCAACACAAACATGAAAAATACTGATAACACTTTTTTTATCCTGTACTTTGGAAATGCTTTTAGCCTTTCTTTCTTTTTCTTTTTTTTTTTGAATTGATTTTATTGCAGCAGTATTACCAACACTGCTGGACACTTTGCAATATTTACAAGAGAAATAATTTAGAGCTTATCAGCTTTCATCAGTTAGTCGTGGATTCCTGTAATGTACAAAACTATTAGTCAGATGTGGTGACTGGTTTTGATAAATTGCCTTCTTCCGTGGTTCGTGCAAAAAAAAAAAATTAAAAAAAAAGCTTCATTATGTTTTTCATGAGATTTTAATAGTTAGCCCCACTAGTACTGAGGTAGCTCAGACTGCATTAAGGTTTTCATTATCACTGCAGATTTTCAGCCTTCTATGGGTGAAGTAGAATCTCTGAGCCTGGGAAGGAGTAAGGCACAGGAATGTGCTCCTGCAGCCCTTCCTGTTCCACAACAGCACTCTCAGGTCAACAAAGACTGTTTAATGGGATAGAAAAGGAAGAAAAAAATAATAAATACAATAAAATATTTGGAATATAAAAGTGGTGCACGACACAATTGCTCCCCACTTGCCAACAGTTGCCCAGGCAGTACCTGAGCAGCAGCCCCTGACCAGCACTCCCCCCAGTTTACATCCTGAGAGTGATGCCACATGGTATGGGATGTCTCCTTGGCTAAAGAGGGTCAGCTGTCCTGTCTGTGTCCCATTCCAGCTCTGTGTGCACCTGCAGGCTACTGACTGTCGCGGGAGGAGAAGCTGAAAAGTCCTTGACTTACCCTACACACTATTTGGCATCAACTGAAAACATCAGTGCCTTACTTGTTCCATCAAGTTTGATGGGAAAATAGAAGTAATTGTGACATCTCCTTTTTTAAAGAAATGTATACTAGAGTTTGGACCTGAGCACTCAGTATAGACAGTGCCGAAAGACTGACAACAGGTCTTGCTTTCACCTGCTTTTTAAAACAAACTATCACATGTAGTGGGCGTAAGAGTTTTAGGCATTTGTTTTTAGTGTGGGTTTCTGTCTGTCTTCCCCTCTGCCTTCTAGTATTGCATATTAACCAGTTTCAAGCCAACATGGAAGGTGAAATCTCCACAATATTGGCTTTGGAAAAGTCTCATGATGGACGGTAGCCGGGCAGTCAAACATCTAGATCCTGCTCTTGCTGGGGGTGATGGAATGAGGGTTCTGCCGTCCATTGCTCCCGTGTTAGTGGATGGGTAGTTAACAAGCCTGTACACGGCACACGCTCACAGGCCAGAGAGGTGAGGACATCAGAAGGGAATATTGGAGAGCCTGAACAACCTTAGCAAAAGTGCTGCAAGTAGTTCAGCAGAAGGCTGGAGGGGAGAAAGACAGGAGCAATAAAAAGAGCTGGAAAATATCACAAAGGTGAGAGCAAGGGCAGAAGTGCAGATGTCCAGAGGAAGCAGAGGTTGGGGAGATCTGGAATGGATATCTGATGTCTGTAGATGAGCGAGTCAGAGGCAGGAGAGAAATCTGCAGGAAATCAGGCAGTTCAGGGAACAAGACAGTGAAAAGCATGACCTATTTGAACATTAATAATTTATGTTTCAGGAGTGAGAATGTCAAAATGCAACAAAATCTGAGACTGAACATCCTCCTTCTTTTCTCTGTATGGCCTATAGGCCAAAAATGTACTTCAACTTTTACTAGTAGATTAAAATCTGAAGCTCAGGGTGGCACCTGAGGCTTGGGTGGGTGACAGGGTGCAGTCATATTATGGTGGAGGAATTAGGTTCACATCCACTGGCTCAGGCATGGGCATCCCACTGCATTTTTAATGCCTGGACTGCACACACAGCAAGTACACACAATGCATGTGTCACCTGGCAGAGCATTGCAGTAGGACACTGATAAACAGCGGGAAATATTGTGGAAAAAGGTAAAAGTAATCTGGGGTTTTAATGAAACTGTCTCAAGATAAAAAGGAGAGAGGACTCTGAAGGTGGGAATCTCAAAGGACTCCAGATCTCAGGAGATCAGGCAGAAATAAAGGATCTGCCCTGTTTGGTTTGCAGTGCTTGTGTAGTGCCTCCCTCAAGAGACAGGGATCCTTCCCCTCCTTCTGCCTTACCCACAGCAGGGATTTTCAGGAAAGAACAGTAAATTCACAGCTGCTGACAGTGCAGTTTCATTCTTTAGGTATTTCAATGAATCAAACCTGACAAGGAGCACAGGATACATAATAGACTGAACATCCCGCCCCCCATAAATATACGGTTGGTTTTATAACTATTTGTTGCAGTGCATTACGTAAATAATATGTACAGATGTAGAAGTTAAATGGAGAAAGTCGACACAAACTCAAGAATCTTGCAAAACTATACTTATTGAAGTCTTACTGATGGATAGATATGGTCCATGTTGGATTTACACTTTTGTTAGAAAAGTATCCCAGCAAAATAAGCATTCTTCTGCAGTGTTTGAAAGCTACACATGTGGCTTTGGGCTAGAGCAGTAGAACTCAAATTGAAACCAGCAAGAATTTCATTTGAGTAGAAAGAAGGAACTGAACTTCCCTTTATTTCTTGTAGAAGATGGTAAAAAATCAATCCAAGTCATGAAAAGCAAATCAAGAACTGCATCATAAGTGCTGGGGTTGGTCAAAGCTTTGCTGAAGTGCTGAAGCAAATTGCCCAGTTGCCTTATCCTTGAAATCACGTAGCTGATTGAACAAGGCAGAGCTTGCTGGTGTGGAGGTGGACATCCAGCTCCTGGAGCTGTGAGGGCTCTGTATCAGAGCAGGCTGATGCTTAGTTATCTCACAGCTTGGGCAGAGCAAGTCTGAATCTGCCTCCGTTCAAGTGTTTGCACAAATGTGGTATTTCTTTCTTTCGAATGTAGGGTTATTACAGCAATCATAGGCACAACCACTGAACGCATTAGCCTGGAACTCACGGTACCCGTGGCCCAAAGCTTATTTGATAATCATGTCCAAGAAAAGTATCAGCAGCCATAGGCTGTTTGCCAGCAGTTTTGCACATCAGTGCCCTCCCTGGCTTCTAAATAAAAACAGAATTTTTTCCTGCTTTGAAAACCAGGTATCAGAGAAGCAGAGCAGCTGAGGGAGCTGGGGATGGGTTAGACTGGAGTAAAGGAGGCTCTGAAGAGACTTCTCACTCTCTACAAATACCTGAAAGCAGGCTGTGGCAAGGTGTAGGTTGGTTTCCTCTCTCAAGTATCAAGCAGTGGGTTCAAGTTGCACCAGGGGAGATTTAGATTGGATATTATGAAAAATTTCTGCACCAAAAAGCTGATCAAGCATTGGAACAGGCTGCCCAGGGAAGTGGTGGGTTCACCATCCCTGTCTAGCTTAAAAGGCATCTAGATGTGGCACTTGGTGACAAGGTTTAGTGGTGAAGATGACAGTGTTGGGCTAGCAGTTGGACTCAACGACCTTAGTGATCTTTCCCAGCCTAAATGATATCACATTTCCATGGTACCAAACCGCTGACCTGTGATCTTTCCTAACATGGAGTAAATCTGGTTTTCTGCTTGGAGGGCCTCTGGTATCCAGCATGGATTGCGTAAGCGAGCCATGGGAGAGTGTGGGATAAGGCATTTTGCAAGATCTGCCTGCATGTGAGAGATGGCCTGGCTCAATTTCACACGGAAAGCATCCATGTGCTGCAACAATATGGCAGATTATTTTTTGCTGTAGAAATCTCACCATGACATTTTAGGTTTACTTAATCCTTCTATTTTTAAAAGGCTTTCTAGCGATTTACTTCAGCGATAGAAAGGAAGAGGAGTATGCTGTTGAGTACAGAACATTGACTCTTTTCTAAGCGGCCTTGAGAGGTGACATAATGCAAGGTTCTGGTTGTGCATTCCTGGTGCTTCCTGGCACACCAAAGCAGGTCTCAGTTTGGTCCCACTTCAGGACAGAACCCTTGGCAGCACCTTGAGGCTTCCTCTGAACGACTGCAGTGATGCCACTCAAAGGCATTTTGGTCATCATGGGTGTAATCTTGGTCCTTATGTTCACAGAAGTGTCCAATTGGTTGTTTTTAGTAATTTTCCCATCTTCACAGTTAGTGAATTAGAATAAAATCTGGCTATTACACTCGGGGTTCTGTTCATGATCGGTTGAACTGGTAGATTGTGGGCTCTTTACACAACATAAAGCAGGATATAAAGGCATTAAGGGCTTGCTCTGAATTTTTGGCTTTGGTCAGTTTAAATCAGACCTTCGAATGGTTTGCAGATTTTAATTCTATAGCTCATAAACTGTTGTGGATTTGTTATTTGTCTTGTGTGTGTGCGTGTGAGTATTTGGGGAAGGAGGTTGTTTGTTCAGGGCTTTTTGTTTTCTTTTGGATTTAACAAGATTTAAGGCTGAAATTTCCTGTGGTGCCTGTCAACAACCTGATGTAAAGAAGTTATAGGCATGTTTCTGGAGCATCTGGCTTTGGTCAGTTTAAATCAGACCTATAATTTTGTAAACTTTTCCAGCAATTTAATTCTATATACTTCAGAAAACGGTTTTGTTTAGCTATGTGTTTCACTGAACTGCTTTCACTGCTTTACATTAAAGCAAATAAACTAATGGCCAGAAAAGACTAATCTTCCTGATCTGGTTTGCAGGGAATGGTATGGATCACTGAGTATGCAACCTTCCATGTCCCTTATCATGAGGATTTGATATCCTCTTAAAATTCAGTTTCTATTGACTTTGTAACTATAAAGCTAATAGCCCTCTTCCTGCTCAGCCAGGTCTGTGCTTTGAATGGAAAGAACTGGGAGTTGAAACAGTAGATTAAGGCTGATATTGATGTTTGCCTTTTCAGATGCTTGTTTATTGCATCTGCACCGTCAAAAAGTAGAGTAAAATCGCTACGAAAAGAAGAAAAGCTTCAAAACTAACACGAAGTTTGTCAATGCCTGGGAATTGCTCACTAATATATTTGTCTCCATCAAAGCAGAATACGTGGGTGTCAGTCAGGGTGCATCAATGGTAGGTTACGTTTACATTTTTTCTCTTTTTATTATAAACTGTCTTTCTTTTGTAAATTTTGTGATTCTTCCTAAAATTTTTGTAGCTGGAAGTGCCTGTTCCTTCTAAAAGCCTGCGAGTTCTGTTTTCAAGAGCAGATAAATCCTATGTTTAAAAATTTGTGTTCTAACAAGTAAACTCAAAGCTTGATATTTACCCATGTAAATATGATATTTACTCTTGTAATTATGACTGTTAATGCCAACTCGGTTTTTAGCCTTAAAAGATTGCAATTTTGTACATTTTTATTGCCCAGACCTGGACACACTGAAGAATAATTTTCTTCATATAGGATGCTCTGAACCCCATCCAACCTGGCCCTGCACACGTCCAGGGATGGGACATCCAGAGGTTTTCTGGGCAACCTGTGCCAGTGCCACCCTGATGATGAGGACCCCTCACTCGTAGATGTCTTGGAGAAAAAAAGTGTGTGTTAAATAAACAAACATTTAAAAGATTTTTTTTCCCCCCAGTTTGCATTCAATATTAAATCATAAATTGGTTTAACTAGGAAAAAGCCGAATAACTGAACCCAATAAAATGTTGAATTGCATAACATGTATCTTCACATTTATTCTTTATCTATTTTCCAATATTTTTCAGTAAGCTGAGGAAAAAAATTGATATTAAGCAGAGATAACGGGTCTCAAAAGAAAAGTTTTCATTTTCGAGTTATGTAGAACCTCTTTTACAGAGTATTGATATCTTAGTGAAACTTCTTTAATGTCAGCTTAAAGGAAATAAGAATATATTCTTAATATCTTTAAGCTCTGTGTAAAGAATGCAATCCCAGTGGGATGAAAGCCACGTATTAAAGTGTGGTTTATGTTGCAACAGCTCACAGAGACCTGCGTGAAGTTTTTCCTGCTTTACAGAATTTATTACTGGAGGAAAATGTATTTGATAGAAATAGAAGCATTAGCTTGTCACCTTTAGTACAAGAACACTCCAGGGAAGGTGGGGGGCACAGGCACTGCAACCTTTCCAACTTCCTCATAGACAGAGGATAGATAGGAAAAGTGAAAGGGAAAAGGCAATAATTAGTGGGGAAAAAAGGAAAAATAAATGAACATTTGTAAAAAGAGACCTGATTTTTATTTGATAGTGTAACTTCATCATAGTAATAGTAACTGGGACTTCGTTAACACTACGTCACCAAAGTCAGTGGAATTATTATAACGAGGAAGATAATTCAGCCAAATGTCTCACTCCTTGGAAAGAAAAATGCTTCTTAAAGAATAATGCCATCTAATAAATGGTTTCTGTTCTTTTGGGTTTTTTAATAGCCATAGCACTCTGTTTGGCCAGGAAAGTTCCAGAGCAGTGAGCATGGTGTTTGCTGCTCTCACAAGCATGTTTGACTCTTCCTTGGAAATCCAATTTTGAAAAATCAATAGAATTTCTAAAGTTTATTGCGTCCTGGCTGCCATATAATGTGTTTTGCCATATTACGAAAAGGTTGGGGTTTTTTCTTTCTTTGTTTACTAATCTAAACAATTTGAAAAAAGGATCAATTCCTGCGGAGAGGGTGAGGCAGAAATCCCACATTTTCAGGTAACTCTGTTTCTGGGGTCCCTTGTGGTGCTATAAAATGCAATTCTCCCTTGAAGGTCTGGTCACACCACACCACGGGCTGCCCTCAGAGACAGAGGCCACCAGCATTACACACAGGGACTAGCGTGTTTCTTTTTAAATATCCTGGTGATTTAAGAAATGAACCACTTTTTCTTTGAAAAGTGGAATATGCATTATTTTTACTTTGTGTAGTTCAATTTATGTGCGAGGAGCACCTATTGACCCAATACACCCTGATGGCTCCGTCGGCACCGTTGTGATGCACCATCTCATCAAAACACGTGTTGCTAATGCCAAAAAGCATTCATTTACCTGACAGCCCTTAATTAACCATTATCATCTGGAATTTAAAGATCAACAAATTGATAGAAGTGGGAGAAAAGAATTTATTTCAGTCAATATGTTCCTATACAACGTCTCCAAAGCCAGCTGGAGTTTGACATAGAGAACTGACTGAATTGCCCTGTCCCCTCCCACCTGAGGATCTCAGAACAATGTAAGTCTTTTTAGTGTCTTCCTCATGTTTCTCCCTTGAGAAGGCGAATTAGGCTTTTAAATAAAACACGATGATATAAACGGGGAGATTTCTACAATATTTGCTTTATCCTCACCTTGCATTCCTGGCCTGATCAAAGCTCTGAGCTTACTCTTGATGGGAGAGAGACATTTCCATGAGGGGGAGACATTTTCCACTGGAAGGCCCCACCTGAGGAACTGGGATAGCTGACCCCATACTTTTCTCATTATAGTTTGTTGGGGCTTTTTGGAAATATTTAGTTCTTTAATTTCTATCCATTAATTAGAACACATGACCAAGCCTCAGCCCAGAGAAGTCGGAGGAGTTCAGAGAGGTCCATGTAGCAGCTTTGAACAGCCCGGGGTGCAGTGACGTACCCGCGGTGGCAGAGGGGCCCGAGGCACCCGTGTGGTTGTGGGTGCCAGCACTTGTTAACAGCACTGCTGAAATGTCTTGTTACCCAAATGGGACACCCGTAAGTGAGGTAGGTCAGTGTCAACTTCTCATCTTCTCACCGTCATTTTTGGTCACTTCGATTTCTTTCCTGGCTATTTTTTTTCCCCCCCAGAACTTTCCACGTAGAAATTTAAACTTCAAGTGTCATTACTTCACTGAAACTAATATATCCCTATTATTCCTCATTATCTTTTATCTTGTAATTGCTCTTTAGAGCTTCATACAATCTGCATATTACATTTCTCTATGTGTGCTTTACTAGTCCTGATTTTTTTGTTGTAAGCCACACGGTCAATACATACAAACGATGAGCACCAACCTGATTTGCTATCTGCTGTAATTGGATTCTGCCTTTAATTACAGGTGGTAATGGCATTTTAAGCACCTTATACAGGTGTTAGGAGGATGGGGGTTATGAAATGTTAAGCAACATTAAGAAAGTCTGAGCTCCTGGAGCGTTGCCAAATTTCAGAGGTGCCTTTCAACTCCAAATTACGATTTTCACGTGAGGATAATTAACACTCTGAGCACCTGGCCTGCTCCTGTTGGAGCCCGGCAGAGCAGAGGAGAACGCTGCCTGCAAGCCCCACTTTGCACCTTCTCTCTTTATGCACCTTTCAGCGTGCTGGTGATTTTCATTTAAAATTATTACAAGTGTGTTTCATCTTGTGTCCCGAGCCCTAAAAAGACTGCATGGCCACCTTTTTGTGGGGGTTTTTGCCTGCCTAAACCGGTGGCAGAATATATTGGTATGTATTGGCAGCGCAGCTGAGATTGGTTGACCTTGGGAAAGATGTTTGAATTATGTGATGGCCTCCTTGATCTTGGGGGAGTTTTAATTCACATCTATAATTCCAGCCTGAGAAATTTAGACGGAGATTTGTTTTGGAAGTGATGGGAAAATATATAGCCAGCGAAAGGAGTTGTCTTCTTCATTACTCATGTAACTTCTCCTGAAAAATAACTTTCTCCTCACAGCTCTTGAAACTCTTGGCATTTCCAAAATAAACGTGTATTCTTCTGTTTCTTCAGTCCTGTCTTTTTAAAAAAAAGTGAAAGAGGCAGCAGTTTTATATGTCCTGCAGAAACCTAATTTGATTCTTAATTTCTCCTCCTTTTTTTCCCTGCCTACAGAGCCCCAAAGGCTTGTCCTGCCTGTGCTGTGATTGCCTGGTGCTGTCAGCCAGCCCGGGGGGCCTCAACTGCCAGGGAGGGGCGTGAGCTGTTCCAGGGTTTGGAGGTGAAGGTGGCACTGCTGGGTTGGTGGTTGGACTCGATGGTCACCCAGGTCTTCTCCAATCTAAACGCTTCTGTGTTTCTATTCTGTCTAGGCAGAACATTTCTGCTTATGAAATGTGAAAACAAGCAAGTATCTTTAGATATACTGTGAATGAAATTCAAAAAAATCAAGAACAGCTAAAGGTGAAGCTCACACTAATGCTTATCTTGCTCGTCTGTACCAAATTATCTAGATGACCTTTTCTAAGTATTATAATGTCAGAGCGATTGGCGTGCCAGAACTAAGATTTTATTTCTCCTTGTAGGGAATCAGACCTCTGACTGGATGCACAGATCTGCTTTACATTGCATTTACAAGAGCAGGTAATTTTATATATGTACAGCTTCTGTATTTATTTTTATAAAGTTATAATATTCTAGGTCACTCTTAAATGAATTTTAAACAGTCTGTAACACACAGAGCTCATTGCAGCTCTTCACATTGATTCACTCTAGACTGTGGCAGGACTTCTCCCTCTCTATCATTAATGCTGAAACAAACTTATTATATGAGGTTATCTCTTATTTTATCTGCATTTATACTGAAGACAGGGGAGAATATCCTGAAAATTAAGCATTACAGGCATTAGCTTGGTTTTATTTTAATTGTTTTGGGTCTTTTTATTCTCAATTTTGCTCAAAGGCAGTTTGAACTTCAGGTGCTTCTCCGTCCCTCTCTGTGCCAGTATGACAAGGATGGACTATCCCAGGTCCTGCTCTCTGCTGATGTGGAGCCACCCAGCGTGCCTGGCTGAACTGTGACCCTCCCACCACGTACTGGTCTTTCACCAGCCCAGTGTTAGTTTGTGTCAGGCAAACTGCTGAGGCTGTCGAAGTTAGTTTTGCCATGACATTAACAGACACACAACAAGCAGAGCAGCATAAACATTCATTTATACTTTATACTTTCCTTGTATGCAGCAGGGCATCTCCTTTGCAGGTGCAACACCAAGTTTCCTTGCCCCAGGGACCAGACTAAGTAAAAAGATGCTTGTGCTAAAAATCTCAGCCCTTCTGAACAGCTCTCACCCAGAGGAGACCCTGCAGGAGCCCAGGAGCAGCGGAGCAGGTTTCCAGGTCGGTGGCTCGGGAGGGATTGCCAGGGAGAGAGGCAGGATGCTGGTGACTGGAAAACTGGAAGGAATAAACTGATGTACTGGGAGCTCTAATAAACCACAATTAATAAGGATAAATGATTTAAAGCAAAGACCAACTACCACATCTGCCTCAACTGGAGAAAAGTGAATCCAGGTTGGAAGGCACACTAAGGATCCAACATCTCTTGGAAAAACAAGGACTAGACAGGACGGTCCAGCACCTTCTCCAGCTGAATCTTAAAAGTGCACAAACGTGAGGCAGCAAGAGACAGACTGAGCAGTCAGGTGAGGGGATGGTAATGACTTCTGGAGTGTTTGCCAGAGCTGATGTGTGTTTGTTTTCCAGTTCTCACCTCCCTGTGCAATCCCAGGCCATGCTCTGTATTCTCTCCTTGTTTATATTTGATGTCACAGCAAGAAGACAAGGTGCCATTAGCTTTTACTTGAAAGGTCACATTGAAGCTATTTTCCTCTAATCTAAGAGATTTCAGCCGTAGAAAAACGAAATTTTAAAATCTGGCCTAAGCAAGCCCCTTAACCTGTCCATATCACAGAGAAATGAAGTTAAACACTGAATTGTGTGTTGGAAAATTGCTTCAGAATTGCTTAGCTTGCTTTTCAGTTCCCTGGTGTCAGTTGTCCTCTGTGTGAAAGAGGATGAATTCCTCCATATTTAGGGAATTTTTCTGCAAAATTTCAGCCTGCCATTAGCAAAAACCCAAATGTTAGGGTATGTTTTAGCCACTTTAAACCCACACACTGCAGACAGGTACATTGTGAAGAATGTGGGTAATCCCATCCCAGTTAGTAAATGCACTGGGGTATCAGGGGTGCTCCTGGGGCTGGGTGGATACGTGGATGTCTCAGCTAAGCCGTGGTGACTGACACCAGATGGGAGCTTTACTTGCCCTAAATACAGAACAACGTCGTAGTAAAAATCCTTTTCCCCCACGTTTGGGACAGGTTAAAGGAGCACACCTTGTCATTTCAGTTTAGTTGAAATCCTATGACTCCTTAAGCTGCAGGAACTAAGCTGTATGGCTGAGCCCTAAGCACCTCTTTGTTGCTTCGAGCACGAGCTTATGTGGTTTGCTGAGGCAGGATTCACATTTTGAAACCAACGCTAACATTTATGTGTGTGCTTAGTTGAGAGCGCTGGCAGTGCTCACATTGGACTTGGATTTATCCCTTGAGAAGCTGAGCTGTAAAGAAGAAACGAACCCAGTGGGATAGTCTCCTGTGTAAATGCAATTCATAAATATTTGCAGAATCAGGTGTGCAGGTTCGAGTATGTCCTGTAGCTATTTTATGGCCTTGGCAGGGTTACCTGTTCGTTTTGTCACTTTTAATTTCATTTTGTTATCAGTACAGTGTTTGAAATTAACGTTCAAACTTTATTCCCTGTTGATCAGAAAAAAAACAATCCCTCTATCTATACACTGTTCACATGAATATTGACCACAAGGTGAGCAGGACGCTCTTTTTTGTCAGAAGCTTGTCAGCGTGCTGGTGATAGATCAGATGTAAAGAAAATCACTTCTGCAAAACCAATTTGCTAAGGGGCTTGTAAAATCCATTTTGAAAAAGTTACTGAGGCAAAAAAAAAAGTGAAGGACCAGCCAACCAGATATTTTGATTGGCTCTTCAAGGTCAAAAAGCCGATTACTAATTCATCAAACACCTTACTGATAGCACTGTTTGAAGAGCAAACAACTCCGTGCAGATGTTCTTCCTAATAATTCCAATACCATGGAAAGAACTTTTTACTTACTTTTGGCGATGCTGCGGTCATAGGAGCTGTGGCCTTGGAAGCACTGGCAGCCCTGCTCCGTGCAGTGTCCATTGTGGTTGCAGAGAGCAGGACACCGGAGAGCGGCGAGCATTTCCTCCCGGGCGTCAGATGGCTGGTTTCCAACACGGAACGCTCCGTTTCTCTTCCCAAGCACTCTTCTTTCACATACGTTTTCCAAGAGGGCTATCAGTGCCCTCACCCACGCCACGTCATCTTTGAGCTGCAGGTCTAGAAGGCAGATATCAATGGCCTCATCCAGCTGTTCTCCGAGGAGGTCTTTACACACCAAGCCAATGGTGGAATTTGTGAGAATTTGGTGGCAAAGCTCCTGAGCTTTGGTGGCTGTCAGGCCATTGGGAGTGGGCCATGTCAGTGGAAGTTTCATCCGGACCCCTTCAAAGTAATCCTCAGGGAAAAAATAGGCAAATGTCTCCGAGTCTCTCTGGGCTGGGCCATGCAATGGGTGAAGGGATGAGTATTCATAATAGTCGTCTTGCCTTTTCACTTTCCTTAGGTCTCCCATTGGTTTGGTGGAGTTAATGGAGCTGTTGTTGTTATTTATGGAAAGATTGTGTGTGAGGGGCTTTAATTGGACCTCAGGACTGCCTCGCTTTTGGACTGATTTAGGCAAATAGCTTCGGCCAAAAGGCTTGGTCAAGGGTCTCTCATCTTTTCTGAGAGTGGACCCTGCTTCTGAGTGAGTGACAAACTCAGACGTGACGTCCAGAGAGGGGATTGCAGAGGTGTAATCCACAGGATCAGAATGGCACCCAGAGGACTGAGGGAAAGGCGTCTGAAAGGCACTCAAAGCCTTTGTGATGGGCACAACCTCCGTGTTCCCCTTCTGACATCTGCAGTAACTCCTCCTGTGCTCCCCCTCAGAGGGTGCTGGAGTCTTGTCAAACAAACTCTTCCCCGAAGGAATTCTGATTTAAAAATAGACAGGGATTAGAGGGAGAAAACTTTCAGCAAATTAGTCTGTAATGCCAGGTAAACTTTCCGTGCCTGAGGCTGGAGTGGGTATAAATTCCCAATCTACAAAAGTACTTAAGAAAACGCTTCAGTTTTGAACTCTGGGTTTTTTTAGTCACTTTTGCACTGTCCTTCTTGGGTTGTCCTGTGTGTTTTTTAGCACTACGTGGGGACTTCTTCGTAACAGATGCTTAAGTGCTTTGCTGGAGTGTTGCCTAACTGCCTGACTGCTCAGTGCAAAACTGGGAGGTGCAGGGTGCCCTCTGTGTCTTACACCTGAAACAGGGCTTTGGATTTGTCCCTGCTGTGACCCAGGTAACTCTTGGAGAACCACAAAAAAAGTCATGTTTGTTTCAAGTGCTGTATTATGAAAACCATCTTTATCTATTTGCCTTACGTGTTTCCTCTAAGCTGTGGATCACGTTTTTCTTTTAGACATATATTTTTATATATATATATCTTTATATATATTTTTTTTTAATGCATACTTCAGTTCATTCTTGTCTTCTAATGGATTTTTCTTTGAGTTTTTCTTTTGACACAAAGCAGTTTTCTATTGATCATAGAGCTAGGCTATCATATAAAGTGAGGTGATTTCCTCATCCATCCCCTCCTCCCTGGTTTTTAATTTAGTCCACCTTTAATGACAGATGACCTTCTAGAGAGTTCATCTTGAATAAACAGCCATGATTAAAGTTTCTTTGGAAATTTCATATCTCTTATTGATCTTATTTGTGCAGCACAAGGGAAATCCTAGAGCTTCACAGAAAATAAATGTGTTTCTTGCCCCAATAGTTTGCAGCACATCATTTGCAGAAAAATTTGAAATAGCACCAAAAATTGAAATTATTTTGGCATTAATTTTGTTTTACAGCCAGGATGTTGAGGTTTCAGGAAAGTGAAAACATTTGCCAGCATATTGGAGCCAGACGCTAGATATTGTTATTGGAAACTGTAATTGCCTTTATCCAATTTTTCCACAAAATACTGAAAATGACATATGTGATATCGTTAGTTTGGTCATTGACACAATCCTAACTTTTAAATAAAGTGTCTCAGTGGCACTGGCAAAAGGAACCAATTTCTCTTCCTGGAACAAGAGCACAGACATTTATGAAACCCTTTTTTTCCCAGTGTGTGGGCACAGCAGAATACACTGAGACAAGAGGATGGTTTTCTTGCTCATGGAAATGCACAAGCTATTCTGCACTTTAGTAAAATGCAGGAAAATAAAACATATTGAGGAAGTATCAGCCCTTTGGACAACACGTTTTAGTGTCTGAGTGGGGGTCCTGCACGTGCCATTCCTCCGGCTGTGACAGGGGGGTTACCTGCACCTGAACCTTCCCAGACTCATTACTGACTAATTGCAGACCCAAAATAAGACAGCAGAATTAGTTATTCCTTTGATATAATACTATGTAGACTAGAGGCCAGGGTAAATATAATTCACTTAATAAATAAATAAACAAACAAACTGTCCCAGAATCAGGGCAGAAACTTAACACAGTGATGAAAATTTCAGTAAAATGAAACCCTTTTGCTTTGACATTTTGTTGAGACAGACTCCTTTGTTAATCCTGTGTGAAACCAATTACCTTCTTTCGGTCAGCCCTGGTCAGCAGGATGGAATGTGAGGTGTGGGAAGGATGGAGCCACGGGAAAGCCCATCATTCCTCACGGCCATGCACACACCCACAGCACCTCCCTGAGCTGGGATGTGCCTTCTGTCCCCTGCACGAGATGAACACCCCATCATTCCTCTGTGCTGCCCGTTATCATCAAGAGAAAACTAAAGATTAGTTTTTCAAACGAAGCTGGATGATATTTTTAGAGAGAAAGTCCAAAATTAATAGTATTTCTGCTTCTCTCTTGCTATATTTTAAAAACTAGTTGAAAAATTTATTTCACCTGCTTAAAACATGTTTTAAACTTCAGCCCTTCGTCGTCTGGTTGCTCTGTAAGGGCCGGGAAGCTCCAGTGTTTTATTATTTGAAGGTTGTGTTGGAAATGTGATGTGCAAAGCAGGTCTGTGTCGTTCAGAGCCCTGCAGCTGCTCGAGAGGGGTGGGAGGCAGGGAGAGCCCCGACCTGCCAGGTGGTGGGAGCTCACACTGCCTTCGGGTGCCGCAGAAAGCCCAACGCGCTTTCGGGGTTATTGAAAACACCAAATTAAAAACTGCAGCAGAAAAATCACGCTCGAGCTCTTGGTTTTTACAGTAGCATTTCTCCCTGGATGGATCAGAGAATGATCTGGTCTGCTCTGGAGGTGGCTTTAAGTTTCTTCTTTGGCTTGTTTTTTTTTTTTTTTTTATCCTGGTTCTGAGGAGTCCTTGAGAATCCATCCTTGGGAGAACCACAGGATGACCCTAATCACCCCTCTCGCCTTTCCCACTGAGCAGGAACTTCTCCTGCCTTCCCTGAGGCAGCTCCGTCTTATGTCCTAAGTTGTAGAAAACTCTTCAGTGTTTTATAAGTAAATTCCTTTTTGTTTTTCTATGGCTTCAAATCTTCCGACAAACCTTGTTTGAACAGATCCTCCTGAGGATCTTTTTAGCCTTTTTTTGAGCAGTGGTTGGTTCTTGCACCCAGCTATTCCTCCATTTGCCTGCCCAGAAGCTCTGGCTGATTATCACGCTATTAGGACGTGAACGATGGCTCTTGAATTCTAATTCTAAATATTACAATTTATAATGACAGGTCAAAATAGACATTAGATTGCTCAGGCCCATTGAATAGAACTAGGATGTGGTAGAGGTGTTTGTTTTTTTTCATCAATGCAAGAGTTCTAAAAATTCATTGTCCCTAGGATTGTGCTGAGTTGCCATGTACAGAGTAAGCAGTATTTTACAGTGTTTTGCCTTATTTTTCCTTATTTCAAAACATACTTCACAAACAAGATGACACAAGCAAACCCTTTTTGGTTTTAGGGATACCTATGCTTAAACTTCAGCAACATGAATTAAAATGTGGGATGGGGTTACAGATAGGGATACGGACAATGACAGGGATCTGTCATAGAGCCAGACTCCTGGCTCTGCTTCCAGACCATCTGCCTCAGAAAGTGCAAGTTTTCGGAGCTCACTGTCATCATTAGGAGAGTAGACATTAAGTTTTAGCATGGTGTATACATTACCACGCTCTGTCAAAATGTAACATTTAATCTATACTCACATATTGCAATTAGCGTTCAGGAATAAACGAACAAGGGAAACACCAAACCCTTAATTAATCCCTGTTGTCAGTTATCTACATTTTCATGTGTGGGTGAGAACTGCGGGGCTTTTTTTATAACAGCTGGGAGGGACCTTAACACAGCTGTTAACGTGACATCACTGGTGAGCAGAACTTCCCTCTCCATAAGTGCTGCTGTGCGTTGTGCTGCCTGGAAATGAAGCCCCCCGTGCTGTTGGGATGGCAATGGGTCTCCAGGTTTCCCCTCTCCGTTAAGCTGAGCTCTCCATGAGGCCATTAGGGGGCAATGTGATGAAATAAACCTATCAAGACCATTTGTAACGGCGCTCAGAGCATCTCCCCAGCGGGCTCCTCTCTGGCTTTGTACCTCCACTCCTCTATGGAGTCTTCCTCAGGCACATCGTTCAGGTCGTTGTGTCTGACCCCATCAAAGAGGCCGCACAAACCTCTGGTGCTGTTGAAGTCCCTGCCTGGTGTCCTCACCGTCAGACCCATTCCCTGCTCGCTCACGTCGGCTCGAACGAACGCCCCCGACGCGAACAGGATCTGAGGAGGCAGAAACAACCCCCCCCTTCCAGTGAATGGAAGCTCTTACCAAGCTTTCTATGCAATGCAAAAAATGTCTCTTTCCATAAATGAAAATATCAAAGCAGGACGTTTGCGATGGTGGAGGTAATTTAAGATCACTTAGAAACACTATAAATATTTATTTGTGCTATTATTTATCTCGCTTTCGGATTCCGTGGTATTAATATCTGATAGCATTGCATAAATATAAAACCGCACAAGTACTTTCTTTGTGAATTAATAATTGCATCCATTGAAGTTTTCCCACTGGTAAGTTACCAGCTAATTTTTGAATTGACTTCCATGACAATAAGGCCACCCTTGTGTCTTTGCCTGGGAAATAATTTCTTTCAGATAAACTGCCAACTTTGAAAAACAGCTTTCTTCCCTCTGAAAAATCGTTTCATTTTCCAAGGCTGGATTACCCAGAAAATGATTGTGTTTTAAAGTGGATAAAGCAATTTTCTTATTAAAGAACTAGTGGTAGGCTTACACTGACCTTTAAAAGAAAAAAAAAAAGGCAAGGTTCAAAACAAGAAGTAACTGTGTGGATAATGGATTTTTCAGATTGGTTTACTAACCAAATAATAAAAGTAGAAAAAAAAAACAGAAAGAAAATATCCGCTCAGCTGAAACGTATTTTATGTTTGTTTGTGTTATTTTTACAGGTAAAAAGAAAATTATCTGGGCCAGGAGTAGGAGCAGAAGCATACTATCCTGACAAGTAACCTTAATATTTTCTTTTTATCCAAAATTAAACATTTTCATTTAATCTCAAAAAAATACATTAAAGAGTTGCAAACATCTCATTATAATAATTTCAAAATAATTATTTACCTTTTTTAAGTAGTCTCTGCCTAAGTATAATTTATTCAAATAATATCCTTTGCTTTTCTTTCTTTGCGGGGATTTTTTTTTGTCCCTTCTAAGATCCTCCCCACCAAATCTATTCGTATCTGCTGAAGGAGCAACAAGCCTATATTTTTATTCCTGTGCTGGAATCTGGAGTTTAAGTATCAGCTCCACTAAATAATAATACTGCCCATTTTAGCTTCCCAGCCATCATTTCAGGCATGCAAATACTTTTTGAGCAGAGAACTAAAGTGGCACTGATTGCAATGGCAGCTGGGGATACTGTTTTAGCTCAGGCTCTCTGTGTTTTGATCAGGGCATTTAAAGCCTCCTTTTTTATTTGCCCTGGGGAATAATGAGAGTCATCATATAAAACCAGTGCTTTGAACACCTCAGAAGTTCTTGGCTGTCCCTCCACTTTGCCTGTACCAATGTTTCACTTCCCAAAGTAAGTATAAAAAACCCCTCCAATGGTATTCCAAAATAAAGCTCCAATGACCTGATGGGTTTGACTTTTTTTTCTGGTGGTTTAATAGGTAGAACAGGAGAACTGCAGCTGAGACAGTGCTGGGTAGGATTTGATTTCCTTCTTCACATAAACACGTGTCTTCTAATTACATGCTTTACTGCAGGGAGGAGTATTTCCTACAAGGCTGTGTGTAAAATCCTTGCAGTCAGAACCGCATGAGCTGTTCAGCCTTCCCTGCTGCCTGGATTAATATTTCCAGGTGTGGATTTATTTCAGGAGTTTGAAGGGCTGTAACCCTTTCCTTTCCTGCTGTCCCAGGCAATGCATCCTGCCTGGATTTACCTCTGCAGATCGAGGCTCCAAAGAAGCTTTTTTGAGACCTTTTTTGAGAGCCAGGTCCTGCCCTGTGTGGGGCTGGTGAGGGGCAACTGCTGAGCTCTGTGCTGTGATCAGGGATCACTGATGCACAGTTCCCATAAATTCCCATTCAATTCAGAGCAGGATCCGTGTTTGTGTCCCCAGTGTGCCTTGGCTTGTTTCCCTGAGACTCACCTGAGGTGTAAATGTCAATAGGGTTTCCTTGCTAAGAATATTCTAGTAATAAAACAGTAATCATATTGCATTCAGTTGCAGAATGAAATGACAGCTTGATTCCTGCTTTTTATCCATTCTATAATTAACAGACTTTCAGTTACTATCTTCCTGAGATCTATTCGGAGTGAGATCACAAGGAGAGCCAAGCATAGGCACTCCCTGCATCATCCTGGCTCTAGTGTGGACCGACCTTCATCCAAAACATTTCATGGCAATAAATCTTGATGATACAACTCTAGGATAAAATTATCTTCTTGGCCATAATTTGTGGCTCTTCCTTTCAGCAAAACCCCTGGTGCAGCCCGCTCTTGTTCTTCCAGTGATTGCCCTGAATTAGTGTGGATAAGCGATACTTATGCAAAGTATGTTGTAGTCATATATTTTTTAGGCAAATGCTTTGCATTACACCAAATGTTGCACATTTGCAGCCCATTCTCATAGCTTTTGGGGGCTATCTGCTTCTGACTAATAGTGCCTTACTGCTCCACTCTAACGCTCCATTTTTCTGCTACCTGTGATGTTCCCTTGAATATTTATATCGCGAGCTCTGCAAAGAAATTTGCTTTATGAGGTGCGGTTGGGGAGTGCCTGGCATAAACAAAGAGGCAGCGGGCTGCAGTACTGCAGAGAGTAACTAACACTGTTAGTGCTCTGCTATGACTCCAAGAAATTTCCAAAGATATTTGTTTAGTTTTGTTCCACAGTCTGTTAAACTAACACTTTAACCGGTTACTTCCCTGCGTCTCATTTGGAGGTGCATTTTGCTGCGGGCGCTCTTACTGCTTCAGGGGGATATTTTATTTTTTTGCGGCGACTTCGTTAATAATTCAGAAATGTTAAACCCACTTTTTTATTTTGTTTTAAACCCGTCAACAACAGGAGCGCCCAAACATCCACGTACTGTGATTTTTCTGCCTCCATAGGACTTCAGGATTTTGACGCGCGGCACTGCCTGGGTGCTTCTGATGGTTAGCCTGGGTGTGCTCTCCCAAAAGTGTCCATCACAGGTGTCCAGCACCACGGTGTCACCCCCTTCCTGGGCGGCTACACCACAATTGCAGGCGGTGGCGGCGCGGTGACCTCCGCAATCCCACTGCCGGACGTGCACTTCGAACACCCGCGACACGCTCCGGCACAGAAGGAAGGTCCCGATTTTGTAGTTGTCATAACGCCTAAACAGCCGCAGAGAAACAAAACCGAGGAGGATTTAGAGACCCTGAGCATCCCCCTGAGTCAGTGGTTTGGTGGGACCTCGTACAGCAGCGCTCCTCAGTTAGACCAGCGTGGTGGCCGGCCTTGGAGAAGGGAAAAATCCACACGCGGGGCAGTGTTTCTCCAGGGCTCTATCCAAGGGAACACCGCCGCAGTTATTAGCTGGAAGAGCATAAGAATTCCTGTGAAAAGAAGGAGCTGTCTCCCAGCTGCTGCCATGGCAATGGGCATGGATAAAAAAGGATAAACACTTGATATAAAGCAAATGGGAAGAAGTCTCTGCCTTGAGGTCTTAATGAATGTGTTTTGGTTCTAACCAGATGCTTTGGAGCATGATGTTCTTCAAGGGAAAATCACTGCTCAAATAGCCTCTTGTGTGACTAATCACTGATTTTCACAAGTCTGGCTGTGACTAGGTAAAGCTAGGTAAAGGCTTCCTGTGAAAATCTAGGATACTACTCAAAACCTGCTAAAATGAAGTTGGTTCCTCCCCCTCAACAGCTTCCCTGTAA
Organism: Grallaria varia; assembly: GCA_013396735.1. Taxonomy (NCBI): domain Eukaryota; kingdom Metazoa; phylum Chordata; class Aves; order Passeriformes; family Formicariidae; genus Grallaria; species Grallaria varia. The sequence continues at coordinate 289,231 of VWZG01009088.1, forward strand.
GCACAATTTGCACACTAAATGGATTAGCAATCGGCACAAGGCAGCCCGGTGAACAGTTTAGGGCTTTCATTGTTTTCCATAATGAATGCCCTTGTTCCATCTGAGCGAGGCCAGGAACTGAATAATAACTTTGCAAAAGTTTCCCCTCTGCAAGAGCCACCCGCAGTCATTGGAATTTCCACGACAGAAGTCCTCCTCTGCTTGTTCTTTGTGCTCTCACTGCATCAACTGGTCTTTTTCCTACTCTATTTTATTCGAATGTGTTGTATAAAAGAAAACAGTAGCCATTTACTTCATATATATGTGGCTGGAGTTTTCTCTCTACAAGCCAACAGCTTCCATCTTTAAAAACAATGGATTAATTTACTTTGTTTTAAGGCACTGCAATTAGCTTTAAACATGATTTTTATGAAATTAAGTAATATGGAACCTAAGCTATAATTTTATAATAATAAGCACCATTCTTTTCTACAATAAAAAAAATGTAAAAAAAGGGATGTATAAAATAGCCCTGCTAAATAACAGGATTATTTTTAAGCACAAACATCAATACTTTTACAGGCCATTAATGTTCCCTACACAGAGAAACAAATGGCTTGAGAACTGTGATTTTTTTTAAGGATGTATATTTTTACATTTTATTTCTCTACAGAATAAAAGCTGTAGAAAATGGTGGAGCTTAAAATACAGTAAGACTTTAAACTTCAACCATTTTTCTCTGCTGGAAAAGACATCTGAATGTATCTTTCATCTTGAAAATCTTAGTCAAGTTGGCCATAAAGAGATAAGATTTTGAATGGTTCTGCCTCATCTTATTTTCTAATCAGGTGCATAAATCCTGAGTGCACTGCACAGATGCTGCTGCTAAGATTGATCAGAGCTAAGGACAACAGGAAATAGTAGATAATCTCTTTTAACATCAAATCCTTTCTCCATTTGGACATCTTCATGGGAGAGACAGAGGAGAGAGGATGTTTTATGAGAGCACCTTTCACAGTTTCCTTCTACAGGATCAGAGTAGAAAGTGTTTAGGGAGACTGATGGAAAATAAGGAATCAGAATACCCCGACTAATAATTCCATCTGGTAAATAAGACTGTATTTGCATATGCATATATATACCATTGCAGTTAGGGGAGCTATTTACTGCTTAATAAGCACTGACAGTGGACCCGATCCAACCCTCCTGGAAGTCTCCCTGCGTCGTTCAATTAGGTCATGGCATAGATTGCATGGCACATAACAAACCTGCACTGTGTCTAAATTAAACCTTTCAGCTGCCTTTGCATCAGTTGAATGGATAATTGAACGCAGTCAGGTAAACTTTTGTGATGTTTATACAGCTGCAATTGGGATAATGATCCTTTGGACATGTCTGAGAAATTGCCTTTGGCACTAAAACCATGAGGCAGACTTGGTAGAGCTCTCGCACGAAGGAGTTCTGCATGTTCTTTGTGGACCAGGTGCCACTGTTTGTGTCTAAATCACCCTCCACAGTGCACGCCCCCATCCTGCTTCCGTAATAGTCTGCAGTGATGGATGGACTGGATGGAAAGGGTTTCCCTCCCTCCCTCCCTCCCTGTCTACGTGCTTGGATTGTTTTCCAAGGGCTGCAGCAAGTTCTTGCCACAGCATGAGGTCACGGCTCACGTTGTGCTCCTTATCCAGGAATTATAAAACTCACCTAAGCCTTTGGTTACGACAGTGAGATGTTAGAGGAGTGATTTCTGTTGGTTAATGGTAAGAGAGGGACAGAAGGATATATAAACATATGTTAACAACTACTGCGAGTAGTGTTAGATTAACTAACACCACACACTCTTCACCAAGCCACATTTCATATTTTTATTAATTCCGTATTTATTGTGGCCACTCCACAGGATTTTCCACCACAGTTTTGCCATTAAGTTATGTGGTTTGTCCTTCCAGGCTCCATCTTTCCTTGCTAGCAAGAACTATGTTATGGTAGACCTGACCCTACAAAGCACTGGGTGGTGCTGGAGAATGTTGCCTGATTTCAGAGCACTCATCACATCATGCTGTTCTTGGGGAGCAAAGTTGGGTTGGATGCAGCATTCACAGGATGCTTGGGGACGTATAAACTTCTACAGCCTATCAAAAAACCCAGAATAGGACTCAGCTGTGGGCTACTATGAGGAAAGCCCCTAAAGCCAACGAGAACTGTGCAGTTATGCAAGCTGAGGAATTTTTCCACAGTGCAGGAAATGCACCATTACCCCGAAGATAATATGGATTGATGGATTAGTGTAAACATTTGAGAAATCTCAAAAATCTTTTTACTTTTTTTTTTTTAAAGGTAAAATGCAAAATAACATGAATGATGTATATAGTTCACAAATAAGAAATATTTCCCTTTTTACTTTGCCTTAAAAGGATTTTCTGCATGTTTAGTTTTAAGGTAGTACTTCTTATTTAAGAATCTGCAATTTATGGCATGAAAAGCTTTTATATTTATAATGTGCCATAACTAGTAATGAGGGCTATACTTTTGCTTTACCAGGCTTTCACATTTGTTTAATTTAGAAGGTACTTTGCTATAAAAGGAAGTGCTCTCTCTGGATTTTAGCTGGTATAATTAACGCTATTTCACATCTACGCTCCAATATACACAAATTGATTGTGCTTATGCTGTAAAATATGACACGTTCTTCTTTGATTTTCAGTCACTGCCTTTGGTGAAAAGAATGGCAAGATTACAAGATAAATATTTCTACAGACATGTATTAGCAGGAGGGATACCAAAGGGGGAGTGTTGTCATTAAGGAGTGGGAGTTATCTATTCCAGTTGTCTAATGAATAGCTAAGTACCTCAGATGCTCAGAGTGTGAGCTCACTATGTCAAACTAAAACCCATTGAAAGCATCACCAGAGAAGTTACAGAATACATGGAATTGACTGTTTCAGTAGGAAAAATTTTATTACCAAAAAGAGTAGTCTTACGATTTTGTAAATTTTTCGATGAACGCTCAAAAGAAATTATTCAAATAAATATTTTTAATTAAGTCAAATTGAAAATTTTTAATGCTTTTCATTTAAACTTTGCAAACAAGTAAAGGCTGCAGTTTTCTATTTTCATAGGGGTTTTTTCATCCTTATGTTTCCCCGTTGTGTATCATTCCTTCTCTTCACTGCTGCTAATGGGAAAGTCAGAGAAGGGAAGCAGCTCTGTGGAGGGCAGGAGTATGTTTATGCACACGTCTGTTTGCACAGAACTCACTCCTGTCCATTCACTCGTGGCTTTTTGGATGTTTCTTCTCTTTCCTGTGTAATACTCTCACCTGAGCCTGTGTCTACAGATCACTTATGGTCAACACAGGCCCAGGTGCTCAAGAACTGATGCTCCACCCATCCTCTCAACCTGTTTCCTCCTTGTCCCTAAAATTTCTTTTACCTATTTCTCTTCTCTTCCTCCTCCATTTAGGCTCTGCAGGTAAGTGTCTTTGTAATTTTATTTTTTTTTTATTTCTGTACATTCATATGGTTTCTTCAGCTTTTCCTACAGTTCTTCTGTTCACAATACCTAATGCACACCTCATTTCAAACACGTTTTCACACCACATTCCCTTTCGTGACCAAAGGGGAATGCTACAGTTCCAGACCCCTGTGTCAGTCTTTGCCTCCAGGTTATAGTTTTGTATCAGCACAGAAGCAGAAGTTGCACTCCCCACTCCTTAAAATACCAAGCTATAAAAGCATTTGCTAACGTTGTTAACATTTTTTTGGATAGGCAGAGAAAGAAGTTGCTTAACTGATGTGTAATAAGGTAACATAACCATTATAATAATTGAAAGAGAAATTATTTACAATAATAAATGGGAATATAAGTAGGAGTAATGGGACTGTGAAATGATGGGTAAGAAACTTGGCTGTATATCAAGAAGTGATACATCTTAGTGAAATAACCTAGTTATTGAGATGGCAGGAGCCCCATCAGCTTGGCTCATTTAAGGCTGCACTGGACAGAGAAGGAATGAATGTCTGTCCACAAGGAAGGCCCGCAGTTACCGAGGGGCCAAGCTAATCCTGGGATTTTTCTCTTTCAAGCTTGTGTGACTCTGAGTCAGTATGACACAGAAGGACCTGCTTTTCCAAAGCCCCTGTGCTCAAAAAGAACATAAATTGCTTAGAAGCACTTTTGTTGCTATCAATAACCAGATTAGAAAATGAATTATTCCACAAAAATTACTTTATTTCACTTTGGACCCTTTTTTTTTTCATGGAAGCAATATAAAAATGTGCTGAAAGGGTGTCCCTGCTCCAAGAGGCACTTTTCAGTAATTTATTACACCCTAAACACAGCAAGCTGGCTGATCACTGTCCATCCTTAGCCCTAAATCAAAAGGGAATATTTTAGAATATAAATGTATAGGAGATTTGAAATCATATTCCAATGTAGTTTAATATCCCAGAGTTGAAATAATTGCAGATACACGAGGCATGGGAATGTCTTTGAGCCTCTGGTAATTCTTCTGCAGCTTCTAGGCATCAAGCAACCAAACTTGCATGAAAAATATTCCTGCCCACATTACAAATGCTGCTCAGCAATGCAGGAGGGGCCCTGGGAAGCTGTAGATGTGCAGAGCCAATCTCTGAGCTCAGACTACCCAGAGTAAGTGAAATCTTTGTCTGAGGCAGATGTATAACCTTCAATGGAATCGCTGCCTTTCTTACTCGCCTTTCATCAACAGGCTTCTCCACTTCTCCAGCTTTGACATCATTTCAGATGCACCTCCAGAACTTGCTGGACAAGAATTGGGACATTAGGATATCAGAATTAGAGCATCGTGCCTGCCGAGCCCCCCATGCTCCTAAACTCATTATCTGTGCCGTTAGGAGGTTAACTGCTGAATGACAAACCTGGAATGTGACCTGAAGCATTAACAACTTTGGATCAAGTGTGCCAGATGCAAACTTTGAAAACTTTCCATGATGGCAATTAGCTGGGATAAATAGATCCATGAATGATTAGGGAAGTTAAGAGAGGAGAAGTTCTATACAGGTCAGGCTGCCAAACACAAAGATACCACTTTGGCTCTGTAAGTCTTTAAGCAGCTTATTGCTGGATAGTACAGAAGGGCACTTGGACACTACACCAGGAAGTAGAACTTCTATTTTTGCACTCTTCCCCTGATATTTGTCATTTATCATTTCTGGATGTCTTTCACCTAAAACAGTATGCCCATCTTTATGTCTTTTTGGTTGTGGTTATGATTGTCAGCTCCAGCTGTGCACAAATCAGCTCTGGAAGTAGAAGAAATCAAGAACATCCTTGGGATGAGTGACTTTAAGTCAGGTGTTAGTAAACTGCTGGAAAGGACCATCTGTCCCTGTGTGCTGTGCTGCTCTAGGGAGGTCATGGCTCGCTTGTGTGGCTCTGACGTGACACTAACACAGTGACATGTGGTGTAAACATCCTCTCAATGTCATTAGTGATGGTCCCGTTTGAAGAACATTTTGGAATCTGATCTTTGTCTTGTAAAAATTATTCGCACTCAAACCCATCATTTCTCCAAGATTGATCCACTTTTAATCCTTTTCTTAAAAGGAGTATAAACACCTGGAAGGAAACCATCAATGGCATTAAAACATGACATTCCTCACTGTAAGCAAACTAGTACAACACTCTTTTGATATTTTAATGTAAAACAAAATGCATGCCACATCCAGAAACTGATAACTGCAGTAATTGAGCCAAATTATTTCATCGTGAAATACTCCCCATCCATCAAATGTGATAATGTGTGGATCAGTGAAAGAGTAGCAGTTCCCTGTCGGGAGGTCTCGAACTGTGACCTAGTTAAAATGAAACGTGTAATGAATCCAGTCCACACAGCAGTTTTTCTTCATTACTGTTCCTCGCAAAACATTAGGGGCAGGATTCAGGGGTTAAGTACAAACTACAGTCTGACTTCTGAAACATGAGTGTGGATGGGTACGAAATAGGCTTCCCTTTCCAACAACTGAGTTTAATCACATGCAATGAGGGAGTTCACCTAATGTAATGTCTTACTTTATCTGGTAAAATATGAAGCTTTTTTATTAAAACTTTTTGCCAAGAAGCAGATCATTCACTGAAATTATCAGGAGAGTAGAGTGCTCATTAAATTGTACAAATTTTAATGCCTGAAGTATGGTGAAAGGTATACCATAATTAAGTGGAATTAGCATGTTTTAGTAGTAGGTACCTGTCCCCTAATTTGACCGCAGACTTCCAGTTACAGCAACTGATTGGCTGATTTATACATTTGATGTGGTTATTGATCAGATACTGGGGAGGAGGCCCCAAATCAGGCTGCTGGAGCTGTCTGCTTTAGGCACATGTATAAAAGAGGAAAGGATCCCCTGTAGCAACCGAGATCTTCGTCTGCATCAGCTCTTGGTTACTTGGGCACTAGCTGGGTCACAGAAGAGGTGTGAGAGTCCTGGCACCCTGCAAGGAGCCTCACAAATCCAGAGGCAGGACTTTGGAGCTGTAATCCCTGAATCTCAGGCAGTGCTGGACCCACGTTGCCACGTCTGCTCACCAAGGTGTTTTTCCATGGCTGAATGCTCGGCTGCCCATTCCTCACAAATGTAATTTTGGCTTGTGCAGTGATTGGTGATACGAAGAGCTCCCAGTCACACTGGTGGGAGTGATGAAGTGCTCTGGTTTTGCCTTATCCATCCTGCCAGACTGATTTCTTGGACAGGGCTGTTAATTCTTTGCTCTCTCTTGCCCTATGAGAAGGTGCCCTTTGGTAAGTTCTACCGGGATCTGCGGAGCGGGGAAGAAGAATGGCTGCTCTATGGCTGCTCTATCCTTCTGCAGCCTTTCAGTGACAAAGAAGAACCCAGCTTTTGGGAACAGCGGTGAAATTAAATGAATGAACGAGAGGGTGGAGGAAGAAAGAACCACAGCTCCTGACAGGATTCCTCACCTGAGGCAATGCATCATCTGTATTTCAAAATGCCCCTTAACCACGGCACAGAGACAAGCCTTAGACACCCCCTCAGTGGCTGACACTCCAAACTATTAGAGTGATGGTCTTGAGAAAGGAAAATCTGAACACCATCTTGAACAGTGTTTTGGTCCAAGGTAATTTGTACCAGATCTAAATTGTGATATGAAGAAGTGTCTGAGAGTTTTCCCATTTTCTCCACGGTCTCAAACTTCCTAAGTAAAACTTCAACACAAACAAATCCACGTGGTCCTTTCTGCTCTGCTCTTTCTTGCATGATACCAGCAGAAGTCCTGGTAGAAGGCAGGTGTAGTTTGCTAAGGAAATCCTCTTTATCAGGTGTCTGGATGCATCAAGATGTTCTGCCCATCATTTCAGTTCAATTTGCAGATAAATCAAAAATATTTAAACAGGTCAGAAGGACTAAAGATTATGTGGATTTTATTACATTGACTTTTTCTAGCTATGTTGCAGGAACTGTGTTGCATTAAGGCCTCTAATTAATTGCAAAGCAAAAACAGGGAAATGGGGGGGAAGGTGGTTGTTCCCATAGATCAAGTTTTAACTAAGATAAATGGAATTTATTATTAAAATTGATTAATTCAATTTCACACTTGCTACATTTTCATATTTTAATGAAAGCATTTGTAACTTCAAGAAAAAAAATACGGGTATGTGAGTGCACTGCACTGAACTAGCTGTAATTTCTGATTTAAGAATCTTAAAAAACTTGAAAGAAGCCTTTGCTGGAATGGGAAGGTTATAGTGCTATCTTTGGTATTTTACCTTGGAAGACAAAAATTCTTTTGGTCCAGTTTAATCTCATTCTCTCATGGACAAATCCACAAAAATTAAGGCAGGGAAATTGTGGATTTCATTGGGAGTTTGGTTTTGTTTACTTAAAATGCACCAACCTGGGTGTGCCCCTGCTCTGAGAAATTTAACTTAGTCAGCTCTGTGCTCTGGTTATTTATTTCTCTGGGGCAGTGGGATCCCAGCCTTCAAAGCACCCAGTCGAGGCTCTGAAACAGCTTCACAGACAAGGGGCTTGTCCCTCCTCGCCACGTTCCTTTGGCCGGGCTTTCTGTAGAGACAGCTTGCCTTGCCTCCCTAATTGCTTCCTCTTGTTTTCATTTTGTACATTTTTACAGGGATAAATAAAGGGATGGAGCAGCCACAGGTCATCCCGGCGATTCCTGGCTCGGTCACACACTGCACAGGGCCCTGCTGAGCCCCGTTCTCCTCTCTCATTTCCCAGGCACTGCCTCTCCTCTGCTTTTTCAGAAAATACTCTCCAAACCCTCAGTTTCCTCCCTCCCTCCTTCTTGAGAGGGTGTTAATCCCCCACCCCACGTTCTCCCTCTCTCCTCTTCCAGCGTACAGAAGCACGCCTGGTTCCATCTGCATTCTGGCCCTTGTCCTTATGGAAGTGCTGACTCATAATTAAACCTAAATCTGTTAAAGCACAAGGAATTGCACATTAATTTTCTTTGTGTATAAGGTGACTGTTATGGTTTACTCTGCTGACAGAGGGCAGGGTTAGATTAGATATTGGAAAGAAATTCTTCCCTAAGAAGCTGTGGCTGCCCCTGGATCCCTGGAAGTGTCCAAGGCCAGGTTGGACAGGTCTTGGAGCAACCTGGGCTGGTGGAAGATGTTCCTGCCCCTGGCAGGAGTTGGAACTAAACAAGCTTTAAGGTCCCTTCCAACACAAACCATTCTGTGATTTTTTGACAGCCATCCCAAAAAGTTTATATGGTTAAGCCTTATGAGTATCTCATTTTCTTTAGGAATAAAAAAAGCCTCTCGTTTAAATGTGACACATTTTCCAACTAATTCCACGACCTGACCTTCACATCCTTGGGTGTGTAAGTGCTCCAAAGCAAATCCCCTCGTCCAACTGATTTTCCAACTATTCCACGACCTGACCCTCACATCCTTGGATGCGTAAGTGCTCCAAAGCAAATCCCCTCGTCCAACTGATTTTCCAACTATTCCACGACCTGACCTTCACATCCTTGGGTGTGTAAGTGCTCCAAAGCAAATCTCCCCGTCCGACTGGCTCGGCTCTGAGGTGGCTGACGCGGTCCCCGTCCTGAGCGAAGTCTGTCACGGCTGTCACCATCACCATGGCTGCTGCACAGCTGCCTTCTGAGCAGGGCGCCGGCTCCAGCTCCACCTGGCATGCCGAAAGGACGATGTCTGGGAACCCTGCAAAGCTGCTGCCTGGAAGGAGCACGAGCACAGAGTCTCACAAGGGTTCTCCAAACACTCGCCCCACCCTGCCACCGTTCAACACCAACGCTTCGTGTTCCACGCGCCTTGAACTGGACGGGCTTTGCATGAAGACAGTTGTGACCAGCTGGATCTGCCATCCCTCGGCACGCTTTACTGGGCCTATTTTTCCCCCCCAACGTGTTACAAAGTTTGCTACGACTCCGTGGTGCTTATTTTTTCCACAGGTGCTAATATTGCTGGAGTGACAACGACGCCTCTGTGGGTCCACGCACAGTGAACAAAGACAAGAAGTTCCCATGGCAAAGAAAGGGATGAATCTGCATTTCTGGAAAACATTTTTCTTTCACTACTGTGTTCAAGGAGGTGTCTGCTGGGAGCTCTTTATTTTAAAATAAACAGATTTTTTTGATGTGGAAAGGGACTATCCTTGAGTCAGTTTTTAGTGAACTGCGGATCCATAACAGAAAGGCAACCGCAGCAGGTCTGTATTTGTCCTTTTAGCTCAGTTAGGTTGTGGTGTTTTAATTTCCAGTCTGTAAAATGATGGTAGTTTTAATTGTATCCTTCACAGAGATTTTTTGAGGATAAATTCACTAAAATAATGAGAAAAAATAATAAGTTATGGAGGTATTTGCTATATAAGTACCTCTGGTGAGCAGGGAAATGACGGGTGGTGGCAAAATCAGTGTGACAACGGCAGCACAAGTCACTAATGCAGCTCTGCCTGAGCACATTGTGTCCTTCCTAAAGGGACCTCTGCAAGCAGCAAGAATGGTAATGCCCACTTCTCTTGGGTGCTGGCCCTTCCTGCTCAGGTCTCAGGTAAAGGGCAAACCTGAATTTTTAGTTCAACAGACGTGTTTTTACTTGCAAACACCAAATTATAACAGCATTTAGTTCGGAGCCATCTGGTCTGCATTACATATAGCGTGTATCTGCTTCTCAAGAAGCCACCCAGTCTTTCATTAATCCTTTGGCTGATAAAAAATGAAATTTTGGTCCTGCTGAAGCCAGTCAGAATCTCAGTGCTGATTTCAAGACTTAGAGGAATATTTAGTTTTCTGCCCTAGACCATTAATTATCATCTGATAAATTTCTAGAAACAGTGGCAATGCAATCAAATGGACATGAAAATAAGTGATTTTCTGATATTAAAAAAAGTGATTTTCATATAATTTCTCCCATTTGTAGAATTGCTTAATAATTTATAGAGATGATATTACGGTATTTTAAGTTGACATTTCTAACACAATCAAATAATCAATGTTTTATTCCTTATGGAAAAGTCTTATGAAATATAATTTAAATTAACCATATAGAGTACTATAGGAACAGAACAAAAATCTACAGATATTAATAATGTATTATCTCTCACATCAAATCTTTAAAGGCTGCTTCACCTCACATCTTATTGAAAAGTTCTGGCTCATATTCGAGGTTCTTGATTCAATTAAATTGGAGGGTTCCATGAGGAATAGTTATTGCCATCACAGCCCCATGAGCTGTGCCCACATTCCATAGCAAAAGCTTAAAATAAAAAAAAAAAATTATCTTGTCAAAATAGTAATGATAAACTTAAGAGAAGCCCAACTCCAGTGGCCCTGCTGTGCCTCGGCATTCATTATGATATTGTCTGAACTTGGAGAGATATTTCTGTGCTTGTAATTAGCTTCCTTATCACTTATTCCCTACATAATTAGCACAACTGTGTTGTTACATGGATTCAGTCAGACAAGGAGCTTGTCAGTTAATTTATTCAGTACAGATGCATCTCAGCTACAATGGTTCTTACTTTTAATTTACAGCCCTGTGGCCGGCACTACATTTTTCAGAAGCTCACAGTGTTCCTTCAGATAAACTAAACGACCCTGAAGACAATAAAGGCTCAAAACAAACCTGTGGGTTGTGCAAAGATCCAGCAGCAGGTGCTCAACCTTAAGTATATACAGACAACCCCATTGATCATCAACAGCCCGAGTGCCATCCAAGGAAAGAAAACAGGGGCTAGAGCTGGGTTTAGTTTAAGCAGCAGAAATGAGTTGATTGAAACTAACAGAAATTTGCCACTTCAGCGACAACTTCCTTCAAAGATTAGTTAATTGGACGAGTTGTGCCTTCATCCTGGCACCTCTTGGCACCGGCACATCAAGCCCATTGACAGCTTGAAAACGGAGCTGCTTCTGCAAGTCTTGTATCTTCTCTTTCTTCCAGTCCCGTGCACACTGTGGGATTGGAGAAGCCCCTGGCGAGGGGTCGGTCTCAGTCCAGTCTATCAAGCTCAGCCTCCCCCACCCGAGGGCTCCTGTGCCATGTTTTCAGTGCCCGTGAGATTTCAAAAGACTTTATCGGTGCCTAAGAAACTGTGAGTTAAAAAAGAAAAATGACCTTGACTGGGACGGATTCTTATTTGATCCTCATGACAGTCAGTGCCTAAGTTGCTGGGAGTCTGTGGGGACGTCCCACCACCCACCAGCTTCAGTACCCTCCATCCATGACGCTCTTTGCTACCTCGATGTCCAAGACAAAGCGTTCCCATGAGCTCAGCGGGTGTTTTCCCGACGGACCAGCACAGACTCTGAGCCAAGAGCAACACGCAGAGCTGAGCCATGGGGAAATGCAAAGCACTCCACGTCCAAGAGCCAACACAGCTGCTGCAACCAGAAGGTGCTGCTCGGTTTAAGATCGTTATGTTATGATACCATTCAAATTATTTTATTTTTTTTCTCCTGTCTAAGCACTTGGCTGCTGATAAGGAGAGTTAGGAGAGGGATTAAAACAGAGAAAAATACCAGGAACTATCTGGGCTTCGCCAAAATTTTTTAGAGATGGTTTTTTTTTGCAGGTAGAGACCCTGCAGCTGTAATCATATCCCTACACATTTCTCTCACTGAGACAGTTATGGAAGAGAAATAAATACCATGTTAGGAAAAGGCTTGTGTGTTTTATTTAGTGCAAATGGAAAGTAAACAGGAATGGTAGTCCATGCGACTGATCTGAAGAAAGCATTTATTCACTAAAGAAGAAAGAGTTTTCTAAGTGGCTTTGGCAATGTTTTCAAGTTTAAATAAAAAGTTTAGAAAGATAATAATATGTAAGAATAAAAGTTATTTTTTCATTCTATATTAAGTTAGAAAAAAACTACAAGCCAGCAAAAGAAAGGACATATATTTCCTGAATAATAAATCTACAGGGGAACCTTTTATTGATAATTAATGAAATTATTCTACCTAAGAACATTGCCACTACAAAAAACTTAAAATGGAATTTTACACTCCTGGAATTTAAAATAAGTTCTTCTAGTCACAGTTATTTTATCCATAAATCTCAACAGACTACTGTTCAGGTTGTTTCTAGGCAGATTTATGGTTTTGGTGGGGGTTTTTTTTGTTTGTTTGTTTTGTTTTGTGGGGGTTTTTTTCCCCTCAAAAACCTGTCTGATATTACCAGCTGTTTTATTTTACAGATAAATATATGGCCTAGTTAGTTGATTTTATGGCTTCGGCCCGTTGATATTATTTACATATTATGTTTTCCCATGGAATTCATTTTAACTGAAATACCAGAAAAAGTAACCCCACTGATCTGATGCCAATATGTAGAACTCTTACCCAAATCCTCAGTGCTCAGCTGCAAAGTAATTTTGCAGGAATCAGCCTGCCCAGGACAGGCAATGGGTACTGTGCTCACAACAGTCAAAACGTGCTCTTTGCCATCCTCTGCAATTTGTAGGGATTCTGGTAAAAACTGCAAATAAGAAAACAATTTCAAGATAGTTTTGACATGCAAGACAGATGACAGATTAATTAGGCAATACTGATATCTATGAAATTTTAAGTGGTTTCAATCAATTATGAAGAGGTATAATTGCTTGCAAAATAATAATAATCTTTATCATAATCCTTTTAATAATAATTTTCACAGTAATGATCTTCAACTTTATAAGATAAATTTGTTAATACACTTTAAAATTCTTAGCAATTAAGAAAATGTTTGCCATTTCTTTATATAGTGTATAATTGCTTCTCATCTTCAAATCTCAAGCCAGGCTTTTACTAAGCTTGAAAACATCAGGGTACTGTAGAATTTATTAATTTTTAATATCTGTGGTTTAAAGGAGCTTCTATTCCAATTCATTGGGAGAAATACCATGGCTTAAAGTATGGCCCAACCTCATGGTCATGGACTCTCTGTTTGTTGTCTGTGACAGGTGGAAAATAAGTGCAGTTTTTGATCACTCCCCTTCCCTGCTATGGCAAGAAGAAGGATTTTTCCCCATGTGCTGTGTTACAGTTTAAGGGACTCGTGTGCAGCGAGAGAGCTCAGGTTTTGGCATCTCTGTCTGTCTGTTCCCCCGGAGGAAGGGCAGAAACAGTGCTCAGGGCTAGTCAGAAATGGGAATTTCCTTTCCCTGGGAAACCCTGACAGTTAAAAAACCCCGTTCTTCGGATATCACACAGGATGGGCAGCCAGCTTTTCCGAGCACCATTCACAGAGGCATGAAGCTTAGGCACTCAGAAGATCTCCAAACCTCCCGGACCGCCAGGCTGACAGCCTAATCCTTGAGTGGGATTAGACCTGGTTCTTGCACTCAGCGTGAATTTATCTTCAGCAGATTCTATTTCATAATGCCTGACCGTAAGAAGATGATGGCTAAAAAATTGGGGGTTTTTTTGTCTTCATTTGTTCTGGTTTAGTGACAACAAAAATTCTGCATCCTTGCGGGTTTCTAGCTGTGTCTTCCCATGACACGTAACCACCAAAGTGCTTTGGGGCACACGAGAACCACATCCTTTGGGGTCCACACACGGTGTTTTAGGGTGTTTTACAAACAAACTGAAAGTCATTGTCTCAAAATGAACATCAAAGCAGCACTGGTTATGATGAACAGGACTTATGTTTCTGCTTCCTGGCTTTCAGAGCCTGTACAAATATTCCCTAGTCAGGAAATCAGGGCCATCAGCATTACCTTAATCCCGGCATAGAAACCTTTGCTCTCCTCAGGCAACCAGTGCTGCTCAGGAGTGGCCCTTGCAAAAGCTGTGACAGTGCAAGAGACCTGTAATCAATAAATAAACAGCACATGTTATATAACATTTCTTGAATGACATTCATATAATTATGTGTCTTCCTGTTGCTCTGAATTTTTAAGATCTCTGTCTACTCTTGAAATGTATTTCAGGGATCTAAAATTTAAGAATATTTATGCAGAAATCTTGAGGTTTGGACGACTTTTTGTTTCATTTAAAAAGTGAAGAAACATGGATTGTTGTCTCAACAATAAATAACACCAAATGCTTATAAATGGGGTTTCTTTTGCAGATCTTCAAGTACCTTGGTTTGTGATTTTAACTCATTTTACTTAGGGAGAATTACATTGTTCAAAAATGTTACTGTCAGGATTAGGACATTTGCCCTGGGGTTCCCAGACTTCAGTCTGTCCACTGGATCAAATATCCTCCCTCTGTACCATGTTTGTAAGCAGTTTATTTTAAAATTGAAATTGGTTTGACAGTTATCCATTGTCAGAGACTGTGTCAGCAATATAAGAAGTTCCTTTTCTTTCCCTTATTGAATGATAAAAGATGATGCAGATACGCCTACAGGGTTTATATAATATAAAAACAACAACAACAAACAAACAAACAAACAAACAAACTCCCACCCAAAAAAAACCCTCCCCCAAACACAACCTACTGGGACACTTATGTTTTGTTCCTAGCACAGTCCCACACCCTTTATCTCCGCTGAGCTCGCACACCATCTGCCATCTTAATGTTGCACTGGTTTCAGAAAAACCAAATTGCTAAAATCATTTCTAGGATCATAAGATTAAAATACAGACGTTTTCCTTAAAGCACATGACAATAGGCTCTGAGACTGTAGTTCTAAACATTTTTTGGGCCTCTTCTCGGAAATGGACTAACAGATTGTGACATACTAAATAAAATTACAAATTCTCAGATGACATACTTGTAGCTACTGCCTTTTTCAAGCCTCAAGTAGGAGGCTTCATGAGGAAGAACTGGACCAATCCAATTTTTTTCCATCGTGATAAACTCCTTTGGATGGATTTTCCAGCATCATTCACCGGCCATGCTGATCTTGGTGGATCTCACATGCTGGCTCAGGCACAACCCTCATGACCACCAGCTACAAGACAGGTTCAGACCCAGGATATTCCCAGATTCATGTGGTAATACAGGCAAGAGTTGCTCAGCAGCCTGGAATAGTTCTTTTACAACCCTAAAAAAAACCCCTTCCTTACCATCAAATTGAAGGATCTTCTTCCCAAACTCATTTGCGCACAACAAAAATTGCCCACCAGCAATACAGGGTCGTTTGTAGGGCTATGGGGAAAAACAAGTGTTTTCTGTGCTCTTCAAGTGGATTATTTCCAGTCCAGCTCAGTCCCAGGGTGTGCCTTTTGGGATGTTTTTACCTTCACAATTTGTCTCACTCTTTTGCAGACAGCTCCAGCCAGTTTGGCCCAGTGAAAATGGTGCCATTTCTTACATTAATGAGATGGAATCCTTGAGATCATGCTGGATGTACTGGGGGAAAACCAGACCCAGACCTCACCTCACAGAGGCGCTTTGCAGTTAAAATTCCTCAGATATTTCATAGTTAGCCAGTTTGCCTCCAAAGGAGACCAAGCCATTGTCTGTTGTCCCTGTTATCATTAGATATTTATTATCTCCAGTCATTCCCTAAAGGCTCGTGCTCAGCTTACAGGCTTTTCAAAACACTTCTTCTGCTGGGAAGGCAGAAGATGAGCATTGATCATCCTCCTGCAGCTTCTCCTGCAGCTGCCACAGGGAGAGGCTGCAAAATCGTGATCTGACAAGGTGGTGATAACAGAGAAAGGCTTCAGAGAACACGTATTCCCTCTACCAAAAAATAACTAACACCGGTCCCCTCGCAGAGCTCCTGGAGCACATCACATGCACCTGCATTGTGGGTACTATATTTGCACTCGCTGGGCTCTTTGCACTTTGGGCTTCAGGGCTTTTAACCAAAAAAGTCCCCCCCGAGACCTCCCTCTGAGCATCCCATGTGGAGCATTTGTGCCGGGCAGGGAGCGGCAAGGACAGGCACAAGGATGCCCAGCACTGACAGAAACTGATCTTCCCCAAAGTGACATCCTGGGAAATAGCAGAACCCAGCCCTGTTGTATGTGCTCTCATACATATTTTAGATGTATATTTTATTGGTAAAGCATTGAACACTCAAATAAAAATCTACTCCATAAGGATACACTGAAATACTCTTAGACTATCCGTCCATTCCAGCTCTGTCTTCAGTGCTCTGGGAGATCTTCAGTGCTTTTGGAGATTAGCACAAACTTTGCCAACTCAAGATGTATTGACAGCCATCACAAGTTACATTTTATTTCTGTCTTTTGTATCATCCCTTCCCTTATAGTACCTTTACCTTGTTAGGTGCATGCTTCACAATCAGCAGATGCGTTCATTGGCTACTGAGCTACAGGTTGACAGTTTGTCACATAATTATGATGATAGTCATTCCAAGAAGGTTTTTTTTTTTTTCTTTTTGCCTTCAGCTAAACACTTGCTCTTTTTTCTCCAGTTCAGTAATCAAATTTTTCTTTCTCTTTCTCTCTACCTCCCCCACCTCCCATCTCAGGATGCAGCCTTTTTAAAGCAAAGAGATAAAAGCATCACTGACAGCAGTATGCTGATGGCCGTGACAAGTTAGGCAGTGTTTTTCCACAGACTCATAGGATCTGTTAAAAAAAAAATCAAATTACTATTTTTCATCATCCTTTTTAAAGGGACAGATATGCAAGGGTGCTCTCAGACAGGATGACTGGATTTCTTTTTAGCATGGGCTGCTTCCCTTTCTCCATGTGCTGGCAGAACTTTCCATAGGGTAGAAAACTACTTTTAGGCACAAAATTCTGATTAAAATAGGCCCTTTTAGCTAATAAGTGTCTCCTTTCCTGTGTGATGAGGCAGATTTCCCTCCTTCCATGGAGTCAAACAAATTCCTTCCCATTTTGACATGAATCCCCTGAGCAGCTTATTTAGCCAAAAGCAGAACTCAGTCATAAATTTGGTGAGGGTCAGGTAGCTCTGGGAAACAATTTGGGAGAATATTTCAATCCTCGGAGCTGTCACGATCCCCAGAGAATCTCTCCCTAACAAAAGCTTTCAGAATTCCAAACTCCTCCAAATCAGTTGTTTATACTGATTTTGACCATAAAAACGCCTCAAATGTCACCTTTTCCTGTGCCCCTAATTAGGTCTGAAGGTAGTGTGGGGAGTGCAAGCTGAGGGATGGAGGGGCGTGTCTGCCAGTGCATCCAGCGTTGGATCTTCCATCAGCCTCTCCCACTGGGCTTACACCAGGGTTTGGGTTCTCAAAGGCCAAAGAGGAGTTACTTGTGTGCTCATCAGCACCTCTGAAGGCTCCTGGGTTTGCCAAAACATTTCAGGAAGTCTCAGAAAGATGCCAGATGCAGTCACAACCTTCTCAAAGCACTGGCAGAGACGGTGCCATTATCCATCTCAACAGTTGTCCCAAGAGCAATGACATCTGTCCCCAAAACGGGACGTGTTGGCAGTCAGGAGTGCTGGGTTTGTGTTCATCCATCGGGATGGCTTGAATGTTTTACCTAAACAGCCACCAGAGACAACAAGCCAATGCAGGTGCCAGTCCCTGGTTGCAGTCCCGGCTTCCTCTCCTGGCCCTGTCCTATGTCCCAGGGGTGGAATTCTCCCTTGGGAAGGGCAGGACCTGTGGGCAGCTCACAGCTGGGTGGCTAAGCTACTCATTCACCATCTCTCCAGCTGCACTGTAGTGACAGAGGCCACACAGTGACAACAGAGGTGGCTTAAAGCTGAAATATTTACTTTTCCAGGTGGTGATGATTCAAAGACCACATACAGCCAGATACAACTTAGGAGTGGAAAGTCTGGATTCAAAGGTAGAACGAGGCACTTTTCTGCTCAGGATAACCTCCTCGGAGGTGTGGGAGTTCAGGGATGCTGATCCAGCCAGTAATTTACATCCTCCACCTGTGGGCAGCTCCGTTCCCATAGCAGATTGACCTTGGTTGAACACCAATGTTCTCAACATCACCTTGTGTTTAGGGTTACCTGCTTCTTCCCGTTCACCGGGCAAGGGAGGTCTGGACGCTTCTGGGAAGACTCAGGCGCCTAAACGGGGAGTGATTATTAACTCCAGGGTTGGATCTACCCTCCCACAGCGACATGGCTGGTGTCAGAAGGCAGGCGGGGGCCGCGAGGGTCACAGTCCCCTGGTGGCACTCACGGCTGGCAGGTGGAGCTTGGGCAGGGCGAAAGGTGCCTCAGGATGGCTGTCAAGGCCTCGGAGCTGCCATTGCCTGCTCCATTAAACACTAATGGGCTGGGGTGAGAAGAACCCGGGGCTGCCAACCTGCTGGGAGCTGGGAGCTGGGAGCGATGGGGGGAGGCAGCCGTGGTTTACAGCCTTGATGAAAAGAGCAAAGGATGAGCAGACCTGAAGGATGACATTTCTAGGGAAGCCAGAGGAAAAGAGAAACCGTCCTCATTAGCTGGAGGAAATGATCTGGCTGTAGGTATTTGCAGACAGGGGTAGGAACAAAGTTTCTGGAAAGGCTTTCCAGAAGGGTTAGCAGGAAGGGGAAACTAGGGAGAATCTGACTTTGATTTAATTAATGAACTAGCCCTTAGAGCTTTAGAACACAAATCGCTCCCTGTGAGGGGCCGTTGGCTGCGGAAGGAGGGAGCTGGAGCAGTGGCGTGACCTGACACTGCAGGCAGTCCAGCTCTGCTCACTTTGTTACTCGCTGCAGATAAAGAAGGCAGCTCTTTCCAGTTGTCAAATGGCCCAACAGTGTGTGGAAGCTGACTGTAGGTCATTATTCTGCTAAGGAAGGAAACTTTCCCGGGGTAGTAGTAAGGTGTTTTATCATCTGCAGAGTTTTCCTCATCAACTCTCTGACCCTTTCTGCTTTAAAATCTCTGCTCAGGTTCACCGGAAGTTCTGTTTCTGTGGGGATGTTGCTCATTTTCTATCTGAAGGTTAAGAAAGAAATCATAAACTCAGGTGTGACCAACAAACAAGCGGTTTTCCTGTTTCTGTTCTTGATTTTGACAAGTGCAGTGGTTGGGAGGGGATTCATATTTATGTCGGGGGAAATGCCACTTTTTGTCACTTTGCAGTCCAGATGTCAGTGCAGACATGTGGACTGTGAAGTGACAAAGTCTGAGTTGGTGAGAGCTGTGCTGAGAGCACGAAGTCACTGAAGGGGAGAGATATGAGTGTTGGTGCTGGCTGGGGGTTTGTAAGCTTAGAGCTTGCTGTTTTTGGGAGAGGAGAAGGGACAAATCCTAAAGATGGCCTTCTAAATGCTTGAGTACATACATAGGTAGAGACTTAATGTGTTTTAACATTTATGAGCCCTTATGCCAGGGATTTTCCATCCAAACCAAATGCAAAAAACTTACTGGATCCACCATCATCTGGTATGGGTTTCTGCATGAGATCAGCAACTTCTCTTCCAGGAGCTGAATTGGGATGTCAGTGCTGATGGTAAGACAAAGATCCTATTTCTCTGAGAGATGAAACCTAAATTCTCTTCAAGATCTGGCTTTCTTTACCACCAAGAACAACAGGGCAGTAGGATGTCTTGCCCCATCACCGGAGGTGTTTAAGGCCAGGTTGGATGGGGCTTGAAGCAATCTGGTGTCGTGGAAGGTGTCCCTGCCTATGGCGGGGGTGTCAGAACTGGATGACCTTTGGGGTCTCTTCCAATCCAAACCATTCCATGAAATTTCATACCTTTTCCCTTGTGAGTGAAAAATAGTTGGTTTATATATTGAGGTCCTAATTTACAATTTTTTTGTCTGGGGTATAATTTTCTGCCGTTGCTAAGTTCCATGCAAAACAACCCCTTCCATCACAGAGCTCAGAAAGGCTGGTTTGGCTTCAACATTCTTATTTTTACAATGTGCATCACGGTTTATGTGCAGTTGCAATTGCTCCTCGCCGTGTGAACTTTTGGACTGCTGTGCTGAGCAAAATCTGCACAGTTTTCTTCTAAACACCTTTCTTTCTTAGCATAACTCGTTACTCACAGTGCACTGCTATAATTTATAGATGGCTGTGCCTCGGGGAATGAAATGACCTCTGTCACTGTCACATAAATAAGGTTTAGGAATGCCAGGATTTTCATATCAGATGGAGTGGGCTTCTTTCAGAGTTTATGTAGAAATAGTGGCATGTTATAGATTTATTTAAGGCAGCAATAGTCTCGTGAACATTATGCTGCCAACATTACTGTCTGAAATAACAAAACTGGAGCCCAGAGATGGGGGGGAAAAAGGACACATGATGGCTATTAAAAAATAACTGGCTGTTTAGTCAATACAAGTTCAGGAATGTCGGCCAGTAAATCTCAGTTCTTCTCTAAGGTTTGACTGTGTATTAAAATATATCAATAGCTATTCTATTATGTGACTGGCCTGTCACCTGAAGACTTTCTTACAGATAGAAAATAGCATAGATATCAGTCCCCTAAAAGGTGATTAAAAAAAATCTTTTTGCTTCGCTGTAGCTTTTTTATCATGAAATGAACAAAGACCCTGATTTCAGACCATGAATGAGTTGAGACCAAATGCAGGTAATTGTGCAGGTAGAGATGAAGAGTTAAAGAGGTTTAAAAAAGCAAGCATTTTTCAAAGCACTGCAAGTTCTGCACCCTTGTGGGGCAAATTCCGTGCCTGCTCTGAATGCCCCCCGTGCACCCTGGCAGTGCATACCTGGGGGTGCTACTGCTGGCCTGCGCATGGAGAGGGCAAAGAGAACTCTTAAGTGCCCCCAGGTCTTTGTCTCCTCTCTCTTATGGCTTTTATCTGTGGGAATCTGGCCTCCTTTTCCTGCTGCCTGAGAGAAGAGTCTTCCACGGGCATCTTTCACGGGCAGGTGGAAGCTGCCAGCTGCCTCCGTGCAGCAGAGCTTGGCACCCAGGGTTTGGTTCTCCTTTTAGTGCCATCACCTTTCCTCTGGGGTGTCCCTAACAATGCCAAATGTCTTCGGATTTACACCACTGGAGGGGAGAGTCTTCTCCTTTGTGTCCCTTATTAGACAACCAGACCGGGATGGAAAACATGGTGAAATGGTTTTTTTAATCTTTACTCTGTAAAAGCGAATTCTCAGTTACAGCTGGAGCTTCATCGCTTGGTTTTCACCTGTGATGATTTATGAATAATTATAATTAGTGAAATAGGCGATGAAGACCTTTAAAGAAATCTAATGAGGAAGGGAACATTTTAGTCTCACTAAACTCACTAAATTAAAAACATAGTTTCAGCAGAGGACAAGGAAGGGCTTACTGAAAACTGAAGATAATAAAAGTGGTCTTATAAAGATTTGGCAATGTTACTAGTTAACAGAACCATATTTTCTCTGAATCCCTCAGGACTGCTAGAACTAGATTTGAAGTGATTGCAAGTGAAATTATTCGAATAACCTTATCTCTTCATAACACAAACTTGTCTTAAACTGGCAGAATTATCTGTCTCATAACATGTGAGGGCATCATCAGTCAGGTTCTGAACTCGGGAGACATAATTATGAGGGAAAATGGCAAAAAAAAATCCTGTCTAGATTGTGCTACTCTTATAAATGACATCTTTTCAAGAAGGGGAAAAAAATTTTGAATAATTCCTTAAATATCTGTCTGGGGAAGGACGACATCCACCTGTCTGGAAGAGACAAGGGAGTCTTTGGCAGCAGTGTGGACAACTTGGTGATGAGGGCGAATTCTGGTTAGACACATAAAGGAGTTTTTTTTCCACAATGCGATCAATCAGCCATTGGAATAACCTCCCCAGGGAAGTGATGGATTCCTCAACAGCCTTGTCTAGACTGTGCTTTTGCCAAGAAAGTGTAGACCAGATGAACCTTGAGGTCTCTTCCAGCCTGGTATCCTGTGATTCTATTATCTCATAGAGGAGCTGCAAAATGTCAAGACTATTTCCAACCTACTTTTAACACAAGACCATTATCCCTGTTTATTCTTTCAGTTTGTTGTAGCATCACTAATGGCACTCTGCCTATAAAAGTTATGAATCTAATTTAACTTTAAAAGTCTTGTTTCTGTAGCATGAAAAGCCGTGAATTCATACACAAGTCAATTTTTTTGCACATCTTGTATTGGTTTCTGTTTTGTTGTTGTTGTTGAAACTAGATCTGTGTTGTTGTGTAAGCCATCAAACATACTTCTTAAAGATTGTTTTGTAATGAACTCTATCTTTCAGCATGCTATTGAACCAAGAATTTGGAATCAGAGAGGCAGAACACCATGAAAAAGACCATAAAATAAACTTCCCTCTATTTTAAAATGTACAGTCTTTTTTTTTTTTTTTTATTCCTTTTTCTGTGAAAAGATGTTATTGTGTCTCTGATCCATGGATATAAAAATTACTAAGTGCATATAACTGAGCCTGCCTCCACTGCAAATTCTCACCCTTAGAAGATACGAAACGTACTAAACGAAAACTGGCTCAGGCACATGTATCTACCACTTACAGGAACTTCACAGCAATCAAACTGTAATGCGAGTGCAAATATTCAAGTTGGCTTTGGAAAGTAGTAAAACGCTTTCCATGAACTCACTGTGACTCAAAGAAATGTGACAGGTCCTGAATCTGGTTAATGTTATTTAATAATTGTGTCATGAAACAGTTTTGGTACTTTCTAGTGTGGTAGCTGCGGGTACCACAGGAGGAGTGAGGAGCAGCAGGAGCAGCACTAATGAAAACACAACAAAGATTTAAAAAAGGGATCCGATTCCCCCCACCCCCACGGGTGTCTGAGCTCTTTTTGTGGAAGGACAGGTGGCATTACCGTGTCTCCCAGTCTGAGATTTGTGCTGTCCATCACTATGTAGGAGAACGACTCCAGGGTGGTCTCCTGGTGGATCTTCTCTCTCTTGCCAGGGCTGGAGAGGCGCGACCAGAGCCCCACGTACTGCAGGGCAGGCTTGGAGGGAGGGGGGCTGTAGGTGCACTTCAGGTGGACACGACCTTGCATGAGCTCGGGAGTTATCACAGGGTGCAAAGACAGGCTTGTGAGTCTGTCTGGAAGAGGGAAACAAAAGAAGAGTGTAGCACAAAATGCTATTTTATCATCACAATTGTTCACCTGACGAGAAGGTGGCAACATAACTGAATTTGAGAGAAACGCTGCATTTAATGTTCCTGTGACTTGATTATCAACTGTGCAAGCAGGAAAATGTAGTTCATATGAAATACAAAAATTGTTAGTTGTGTACTGACTGCCCATTGTTGCTATAATATTTGACCTGCTTTTTTATGTATGTGGGTTTTTGTTTTGCAGTAAGAAAATTTTATGGAAATGAAGCACCTAGATTGATACAAATTAATTAGCCTGGCAAAGGCCATCAGCTTTGCATTTCCCTGAAGCACAGCCTTTTGATCCAAATTCTGCAAGAAGCACAGAAAAGATATGAGAAATTATTATGTTGGAGAGGTAAACCAGCTCTCAGAGAGCACCCGGCCCATATTGCCATGCTGTGAAGATCCTTTCCAGGCTGTTTTGGGATGTATCTAGGCTAGCTCTGCTCAATTTAGTCTCCTTCTGCCCTGAATAATGCCATTGCTCTAAAAATACTGCCTGCTTTCTGTGGGCTTCAGCAGGTAATGAAGTCTGAACCCTTTCTTCCTGTTCAACTCACCTCGAAAGTAGAAACAAAAAGATGCCTAATAGTGCAGGGGGCTGTTCTTTCATCTCCAGAGACACAGACTCAAACAGAACATGAAGCTGGTTCAGATGCCTTGAAAGGATAAATTAAGTAACTTTTTTTGGAGAGAAAATGCTACGGGGGCCCAAGAGGGTAAGTTGTGAAGCTGTTACAGCAGAAGGGAGAACCACCGTGTTAACATCTGCCCAGAGCAAACAGCAAGAGGACAGAGAAAAGAACAAGTTACGTTAAATATGAATAAGGACCAGTTGTTTATATCTTTTCTTATTTCGCTTATAAGAGAAGCTGCCCCAAACCGTGGCTCACATCATGACTTCCTGCAGGAAATCATCCCAGAAGGACAAAGTCAGGCGAGCAGCTCATGGGAGGATGTGAGCGGAATTGTGAGCACAAATGCTGTTGCTCCTGGCCGTGTCCTTTCTGACAAGTTACGAAGCTTTAAATTCATTTCGGTTTGCAGCTCAGAGGTGCTGACCAGTGTCCTGTACCCAAGCCTCGAGCAGCAGGGGCTGGGGAATTGACCCTAGCACGAAGCCGTGACGGTGCCAGCTGGACTTGGCTCCGGGGCTGCGTGGAGGCTCCTGTGGTGCAAAGTTTACAGCTGAATTTAAGACAGAGAGGTAAAAAGCCCCAGTAAAAAACTTCAGCTTTGGGTGCTTTCCATCCAGTGCATGATACTGAAAAAACATCCCAAAGATGAGAAGTTAAAGAGTTGTGAGGACTGACTGGACCTCACTGAAACATCTGGAAAAAGGGGGGAAGTTTCAACAGCGGTGGGAAGGAAAAGGCAGCAAGTTGTTGGTTTCAGATAGATGGGAAGGGATAAGCTCTCTTTTGTGAAAAATTCGGGCTGATTTGCATCACTAAACAGGTATGAATCAACAGAAAGGGCAAAGTTAACCACCCAAAAGGTATTGGCAAAAAGTTCTTTGAATAAGGGTAGCGGAAATCTTACAGTTTATAAAAAAGCCAAGCTTAAACTGAAAAACTGCTCTATTCTGTTAAAAAGTAATTTCTGAGAAAGAATCAGTTTCATTTATTTTAATGGATATTTTTAAATTTCGAATAGGGAATTAATCTCATGTTCTTTGAGCCTTTCTTCCTCCCTCTTCTTCATGTGAGAATGTTAAAATATTGATAAGGATAAGAAAATAGTTATCTTTCTCTTTAAAATTTATTTAAGTTTGGATTTGGCTGGATTGAAAGCTGATAACCCCAGTTTTTCAGTGTGTCACATCTCCGTCCAAAAACACTAAAAAGGAAAGTACGAAGGTAATTTTTCCATTTTGAGAAAGAAGTGTCTTTTCTGCCGAAATCTTTATGCACCTGAACATGCTCTAAAGTTCAGAAGGTTTAACTGAATGAGCAATTGCTTTCTGCTTCTCCTTTGTTTCCTAGCTACCAAGCAGGGCTTGCTTCTTTTGTAGCGGGCTGAAAATTATTTCTGATGAGAACAATTATATAAATGTCATGAAAAAGATGTTATCAGTTTGTGTTTTGTTTCTTCTTTTTCAGAATAATCTTTTTTTTTTTTTGGTGGGAGGAGGCAGGGGAATACTGGGTTACTAAAGATAAGAACAGACTTTAGAGACATTACCGTGGATACAGTTCTTCAATACAGCCGAGGTGGCTCCACTTGCTGGCTGTGTAACTTCAAGGCAAAGTGGAGCCAAAGCCAGCTGGAAAGGTTACATGTGAGCCGTAACCAGGCAAAGAACGCTTCGGTAACACACACCAGATTACATTTTGCACTGCTAATAAGAGCTATTCTTCAGGAACACCTTGGACTGCCACTGATTTATTTTCTACACGCTCTGCATCTTATTGGGAGTGATGCTTGACTCGCAAGGTCACCGAGAGCTGCGTGGCAACACCAGACCTTTGAACGCCCAGCCTGAGAGACACAAGTAATCTTATTGATAAATACCTTACCCATGCTCACCTTCTGCACAGTAGCCCATGCATCCTTGAGTGGGCTGCAGGAGATACACAAAGAATTCCCCGCAGTTCCGGACGGCCATGGGGATCCGAAACAAGCAGCAGTCCGTGGTGCCCCCAAAGGGGACCTGCCAGGTGGCACAGGCCGTGAGCTGCTTAGTCTCACCAGGAGCTGGCAGAGGTTCAGACTTCTGGGACAGCCACACTGGAGCTTGTGTCCCACATTTATTCACCTGGGGATGCACACAAGAGAAACTGTTTGCAGCGAGCGCCGTAAGACCCTGTGGAGTGTCACTAAAACCCAAAAATCTGAGCAGGGTGAACCTGGAGGGTCAGTGGAAAAGCTGTGTGGGTGGGGATGAAAATGCCTTGCTGGGTTTAGAGAGGTGACTTCACGCAGATAAAACTCTCAAAGGGCACAATGACTGGACTCCCAAGGATTTTCCTCTGGTTTTGGTGTGTTTGTATGAAAAAGATGAAAGCCTGTAAACAGGTTGGGTCCCTTCCCTTGAGCAGCACCCCATCAGCTGGCTGCACACACCCGTGCTTCACGTGTGTCAGAGGAAAGCAAAGGCTGACAGAACACAAGGGGCAAGAAGTTGTTAGGACCATCCTGAAGCAGGACACGTGCTCAGAGCTCCACCAGCATCTGCCTCCAAAACAGCTGCACTTTCAGCTGCTGTGGACCTGACACCTCCTGCCCTGCCCTTCCAGCATGTTTTGGACAGAGCTTTGGGGCCTGAACCTCTCTCTCGTTCTTAAAGAGAGACACACAGGCAGGATGTACAAAACACAGGTGCAGGATGTGCATGACTTAATCAAATTTTCCAAGTTTTTTTTTTTTGGGAGGGAGTTGTTGCGGGGGGGAGGTTTGTTTGTTTGTTTTAGGTTATGGTTTTGTTGTTTCATTTTACTATCAGGCTTTTATCTATTACCACATTCCCTGAATACCCTGAACACAGGAAGTCCCAAAGCAGAAGGTGTTGGTCCCAAGTGGTTTAAATTATGGCTTTTTGAGTCATGGCTGAGAGAGTCTGATTTCCCTTTCCCAGCTTACAGATGGATGTTCAGGCATCTCAGATCTGTGCTGCCCTCTGTACCTGCTCTTTCCACTGACTAAAGGAACATGATTCTGCAAAGCTGTCTTTAATTTAAGTACCTCAGTGAGGAGATTAGGTATAATCAGAGCCTTATTAAATATACAAAGCCAATTACAATGGTGCCTCGTTATTCTGCACCATTACCTAACATTTGCCAATATGCAAAGCATTGAGGTATTTGAGTTAAAGTTTGAGAATTACTACCAAATACTGACAATAATTTAGTCTCAGGCATCAGTCATAGTCAGCAGAGCGTGACTGTTGCTGTCGTTTCACATTTCTTCAGCCAGTGATAATGAACCATCTCTACTAGTCTGACTCGAGGAGCATCTTCCTCCCAGTGTGAACATTTGGCTATAAATCACACTGAAAAAAAAGAAAAAAAAAGGCCTCCATTTTTTTTCCATTGTCCCAGATTTGCTGCTTCACTTTTAAGATCAAAAGTTGTTTGTGGCAGCAGAGGAAGAGGTGAAAGTCAAAGCATAAATTTATTAAGTCATGCACCATTCAGAGCTAGTTATTGTGAGGCTTCTAAAACAAGGATTCCAGAGAGACACCACTGAAATTGCCCAAAGTTTTTGGCCTCCTGAAACGTGGCAGCAGCCGAGAGAGGGGCTGACCCTGCCCCCCTGTTTGGTGTCCTGGTGTTCCTGCAGAAGGCACTGGAGCTCACACTATGCAGCAAGTCCCTGGGGAGGAGCAGTGTGCCAGCATTGTGCTAGCAAAGGGGAAGAGAGGATCAACATGAAAATGCTTTTAGGTGGAATTTTAGACCAGTCCCTTCCCTTCCTCTCTTTAAAAGTCGCACTGTGTGTAACTTTTTAAGAGGTTTGTTCTATTTATTTATTTACAGCTTTAAGGGACACTCTCTGTGCTGGGAAATGTACAGATGACAGGATGGTTGCAAACTGGTGAGCTTTTGACCTAGAGGGTGAGATCTGGTGAAGTAGCATGTTTCCAAAACATCTTTATGGGCAACACTTGTAATAATGACCCAGGAAAACAGAGGAAACAACACCCAGAAGAGATGCAGAGGAGCAGAGAGAAGGATGGGAATTAGAGCTCAGTGGTCTCTGCTTCATACTCATCTTCTCAATGAGATATTTACACCTGGAATTTCCTCATACTCAAGGAAACTGCAGACTTCAGCACCTCTGCATGTGCGAGTAAAGACTGCTGGACTGGCACATTGTTTTTGAATTTACACTAAACTGCAGGGATCAGTGAGTGCACCTTGAGGGTGTTTTGGACCTCACAAGCCAGGGGGAAGCAGAGCAGCAGGGATGAGTGAGTGCTGGAGCCCGACAGGAACGTGAAATCGCACAGAACCTTGAAGGAAATGGTTTGGGGAAGGGGACACAACGTAGCCCACCCATTCCTCCCGGGGCATTCCTCTGCTCCTGCTGATCCCATGGTTGCGCTGGAACTTACTGTCCAAGGAGGAAGGGGAGAAGGGATGCCGGCACCCCTCTTGCTATGGGAAGCATTCCCAGTGCAGCTGCCACCATCTATTGATATTTGGCTGCTCAGCAGTGATTTTCATCACTTTGAGGCGACTCCATCTCCTGAAAACACCCATGTGTCAAACGTTTGCACCCATTGCTCAATAAACTGAAAAAATACTGTTAGGATTTTCTGTAAAAGACACTTTGCTGCTGAAAACAATCACCATGTCCATCCGATGCTGCCTTGGCCAACGTCACTGGTGCCGATGTGTCAGTGCTGTGAGTGTGGCTGCCTGGCTGCCTCCGGGGCAGGCACAGGCAGTGCCTCAGTTTCTCTGGTTGCTGCCTGGCCTTGGGCAAACAGCAAAGCACTCTGTCTGTGGGTATCTCTCTTCCTTATCTCTATGGTGAACTTGCCACCGGCTGCCGCAAGAGCAGAGCGCCAAAGAGGAGATACAAGGCCTCTCTAAAACAGTACTTCAGCCTTGGCCATGTTGACTACCATCAATGGTCCACTTTGGCCTCCAATCAGGAGGCACGGAGACACACCATCTATAACGCTGCTGATTCCTTTGAGAACGCACACAGAATCAGTCTGGAGGAGAAAAAACAATGCAGAAAGAACCGTGCCCACCAACACCGCCTATGGAGACTTTCTGCTGGGCCTTTTGCAACCGGCCTTGCCTATCTCGCATCGGCCTCTTTAGCCATCAGCGCTGGCAGCAAGCGTGGGTAGAGCCCTGCCCAAATCTTCGTTGGCAAAGCCCAGCCATGATGATCTCTCAACCAGAGCGGGAGGTCACTGAGATGGTGACAGCACTGCCCTGCCGTGCAGCAGTGCTGAGGAGGTAATCCATTAGTGAGACACCCGCCTATCTGCTGTGCTGTAGGCCGTGGAGATACATAAGCAGATGTGAGTTCGTTCTGACTGGGACAGAAGACAAAAAGCAATCCATACAGAAAAAAAAAATGGGTCTGTATCCCTTGTTAACACGGTGAGGGGAAGAAAAAAATAAAATGTTGAAATTAGAGGACGGTGATTTTCTCTCTCAGTATTTATCCTTGCCACATGTCTGTGAGCCCTTTCAGTGCTCCAGGAAGTATGGATTAGCATGACTGACGTCAGCCCGGCGCTGTGTGCAGGTTCCTGATAATCCCCTGCTGGGATCTCCGGCACCCTGAGTTTGTCCTGGCAAATCTTGCACTGAAGCCTTTTCAGCGAGGTAGTTCACTGTGTAATGCGCACAAATTACAAGCAATAACCAACCTTTCCGACGGATTCTGCACCCAGGAAAAGTCAGGCTGTGAGACAGCAAGTTATTGTAACAAACTATAATGCAGCACTACAGGCTGGCCAAGGAAGAGTTCTGGTATAAATCAGGTATTTCTGTTTTCCTGGCAGCTCTATGACATACATGAATTTATTTTCTTTTATGAGCTGCCTGCTGTCTGTCTGAGTCAGACAAGTTGTCCCACACAAGCGAAAAGGATTTGCTGCATGAGACCTCTGTGAATTAGAAGACAGTTGGAAATATAAAGTCCAGGAGAACAGGTTTTCAAATTTTCAAGTCACAGATGCGGCATAATTAGCATTAAATTTTGTAGCTGTCATATGGCACAGTAACCGGAAAATTAAATACAGAGGTAGCAAATGATTGGCATTTAAGATACAGCATTTACCTGCAGTACCTACAGTCACTGCTGCTCCAAGGATATTGTGAAGCTGTGGGAGTCTCACACCATCAGCATTTCCAAAAGGAAGATAAGGAATTACACAGCTGCCTTCACAGAGGAGCAAACTCCACAAGTTTAGATATCCAGTGACCCAACTTGCAAAAAAGAGAGCTGCTCTTACACAAAAGGGAGATTTTAGGCAGTTGCCAGGCTTCTTTAATATCCTTGCATACTTTATCCAATTAAAATTAAGTGGTGTTTTTAATCTTCAAAGCATTTTGTAAACCTTGCCTAATTAATCTTCACAACGCCTCTATGTAGCAGGTAAGCATTCATTAAGTATTTTTGATTCATAATTAGTCACCAGCTAATCAGTTAAATAATCCAGTTTAGAAAACCTAAATAAAAAAATAAAAATGGTTCCCTCTTCGCCAAAGCAAGGAGACAAACCATTATTGTTTAATGCAGTGATGTCTCCTTCCATTGGGTTGGGGCTTGGAGTATCAACAAGTTTGATTGATTGTACGCTACGATTCTTCATAATTGCACAAAGAAATCAAGCTTGATTGTTCTTGTCACTTGGGTATTGCTGAAATTATGCTGTTAAAAATAAGTAGCGCCATATGTGAGAAAGGCATTGTTTTAGTTGGATGGAGATGGAAGGCTTTTTGGTGTGCTGCTGGTAGGCAGATAAAACATTGTGATTTCGCATCTGTTATCCACTCAAAACTTTACTTTGCCTTAGTTTTTTTTTCATCTTTCTTTGTAGTAACTTAAAGTAAATAAAATTTTTTATTTCAATCTGGGGCTGAACTCCACAGAAACCAGTTTACGTCAGGAATATCTGTAGAAGCAATTAAACTGGTGCCTGTCTTGTGTTTTCTTTTAAGCACTGAACAACAGAGGCTGTAATTGTAGTTTCTGCAGAAGGCTTTTTGTGTGTCTGAAAAACAAACAAGAAAAACAAAGCCTCTCCCTACCTACCATTGTGATTTGGAATATTCACGTATGTGTGCAAAAAAGAGAATTACGGAGGAAATAATACCTTGAAAGTGTCGCTTGCTTGTAAATTCATAGAACAATTGCAAATCAAAGTAGGGTTGGATTCAGAGCAAAGCAAAAATTGAAACAAAATAGTAAATTAATATACACAGCTGAGATACTGTGTTTTTATTGTGAGTATAAAATGTTCTACAACAGGTTAAAGAGAAGGGAATTAAACTGAGTATGGGAAAAAGTAAATCTCCTCCCTCTCCAGGGGCTGAAATATTAAGCATCATAGGCAGGTTAGATTGGAAACGCTTTAACATGACCTTGTTTTATACACCAAAGATTAGCATTTAAGCCTATGTTTCAGCCTAGTGTATATATATATATATATATAAAAGTAAATTTGTATTGTTGAAAATGCAACTGTTGAGAAAACACCAGCCCTTACTGCATAATATGTCCTTCTGCCTGCACATATAGAGTGGTACATGCATTTAGAGCACGTATAGATTTGGAGATGGTTCTGCTCATTTAGAGGATCACATTTCCCAAGAAGGGTATTGGAAGGAATATTAAAATACCGTCACAGGCAGGTATTGCTGGGCATTTCCCAGAGTGTCATATTCATAACTGAGCTGTAGAAAAGCTTGCTACAGAATTGCTTATGCCAAAAATCACAGTCACGGGGCTGGCTCATGGGAGAGAAATGACTTTAAAGTCTCGTACAACCCATGTCTGAATGAGAAGTCCCTGAACCAAGGGCTGCTGGAGGTTGTCGATGTGCCAAGATGAAATTATTCCCCCGTTCCTGCTGATCCCTCTAGAAAAACACATTCAGCTGCTGGTGAGGACAAGCACCTGGGAGGAGTGGACCTTCCTGGTGGTGCAAGAGGTGACTTGGGGCCACTGCCATGCCTGTCAACAGGACTGCAGGAAGCAGAGGGAACCAAAGGAGGGGGCTGCCTTAAGACCGGGAGGAAACCAAGAGTAAAGCAGTGGCTGCTCTGAGAGGCTGAACTCGAGCTGGCAGGACCTGGCGCTGGGCGTGCAAATTTTGCCTCCTCAGCACTGGCTGTGCAGTGGCTTTTTGTGGTCAGTGAGGTAACATTTCCATTAATCTCTCCACCCAGGGAATATGGTGCCTGTTTCAGAGGACAGGTGTTTTACAGTGGAGGTTGTTCCACCAGTGATTCAGGTCTTAATCCCTTCCTTTTTAGCTTATCATTTGCTGCGTGCAACTGGCTGCTCAAAGCTGAAAATATCAGCATTCTTTGAGAAGGAATG
Source organism: Grallaria varia (assembly GCA_013396735.1). Classification (NCBI taxonomy): domain Eukaryota; kingdom Metazoa; phylum Chordata; class Aves; order Passeriformes; family Formicariidae; genus Grallaria; species Grallaria varia. The sequence goes on from VWZG01009088.1 coordinate 321,613, forward strand.
AAGCTGACTCGTGTGTGTGGTATCAGGACTATTATTGCTGCCTGCAGAACCAATTACTATTTGCATAATCAAAGTCTTAATTGAAGTTTTTCCTTAAAGTTGCAGAGCCTGATCCTTGCTTTTTTTACCCCCAGGCAAATGAGGGGAAGAAGTGTATTTCCAGCCTCATTTCTGGCTTTATTGCGTGCGTGGTGTGGCATTTGGATTTGCATTACAGGCAGCAGTGTGCACTGCTCTGCTGTAATCCACACATTGATCTTTTATCTGACTGTGGGGCAGATCTTCAAGAACATTAGTGTGTGATGTTCTCTCACATTCCTCTTGAGGGTTTATGCCTCCCATGGACCTTGCCCATATGCACATGTGCATACAGACACAGCATACCCGGTATTATTTTAATTCAGAAGCTAGAATTTCTGTAATTGATGTATGTTTTTCCCATATTGGCTAGTAAATACCCCTCTGTATTTTTAATTGATTCTCTGTTGAGCTTTAATTTTTTATCACCTTTAGTCTTCCTCTGAAAGTCATTTTACTACAAGGTCTAGACATGTCTGTGTGTTCTTTCTTGCTCCTTAGTACACTGCCTTAATCTTCCTAAAGCTTCCCCGTGCTTTCTTCCTTTAATGTCTTTGCCTTTCACAGAGAATTGGGCAGCTCTTGAAGAACAAGCTGTTGTCTGTGGGCTGCAAACAGCATCCTCAACACCTGGGGATCCAAAATTTACAAGTTGGTGTTGCTTTTCTGCTAGGATATGGTTTAAATGGGAAAGTGGCTGTGGCCGAGGGAGCATGCCCAGGATCTGGTAATTGCTGTGCCTCCTGCGGGAGAACAGGGGGAAAGGCAAGGAAGAAAGAGAGGGAGGAAGGTCAGGACCATTCGTTACCCTCCCCACCTCCAAGAAATCCAGCAGGCAAAGCCTAAGTTGGAAAGCTGTTTCAATAAAAAACATTTTGCCACTGGAGGAATAAGTTTATGTACAGCAGTTGGATTCAAGGGGTAGAGAGTTCAGGAATTCAATTAATATTTTCACTTTCTTTGACATGAAAGCTTTTGGATTTTTCTTATTTTTTTTCCCCCTTTGGTAGCTTTTGTGTTTTTCACCTGTCTTTTCCCCCTTTGTGATTTACTTTTTCGTTAAATTAGTGGGTAAGAAGCAGTTCCTTAAGAGCTGTCACTTGGTTTTCACTGTGAAGTTTGCTGTTGCTCTCAGCTGTGACATGGGGGCAGTCTGGGGCTCTCACACCGTTGCATGACCTGGTTCTCCTCTCTGCTGACTATAATCCTTCCTATATGTTATGAAATTTCCTCTACCCCTGCCCAGGAACCACAGTCTGTTCTGGGAGCTCCCCTCCCTCGTGTCCCCCCAGCACGTGCCACTTGTCCTCCTGCAATTCTCTCCCACGCGGGGCAGGACCTCTAAATTTCCATTAGGGTTTAAATCCCTTCTAAGCTCAATTGGGTGACAAGAATCCTTCCCTGCTAGCACTTTGAATTAAGAAGTTAATCTTACCCATCGATGAGCAGCTAATTGTATCAGGCCAGTATCAACAGGCTATCACCAGGCATATATTTTACAAGGTGCAGGAGTAATGTACTTTTTAATTCTCCAGCCGTATTGCCAGGCTTTATTTGGTCTCTTTTCTCTTCTATCTGTTCAGGGCTTTGTCTTTGACTTGTTTAATTAAAATCAGCTCACTCCAGCCAGACTGGAATGTCCAATAATAACTGCTTATTAAGGAGTGAAAGCTGTGCGGTTATTAATTTAAATTATTTTGTTCCAGAGGTTTTGCTCAAATTAAACGGGAAACCAAATTAAACAATGATTTAATTAAGTGGAAGAGATAGAATGTAGACGTGGATTTAGAAGGTGAAGATCTAAAAGAAGCATATTCTTCCAGTTGTGACATCTAACAGATGTAATCCTTCATCAGCACGGCGAAGCAGAGATTTACTGTCATTCAGAGGATAATGAAGAAACCAATGGCAAGAATTATGTTACAAGATAAGAAACTAAACTAATGAATATAGCTCCACAAACTTGAATTAAAAAACTCCGGAGAAAAGATTAAAAGATGCAAAGCATGTATTGTTGGAAAGAAATCTGATACAGTCAAGCATTGCTACATGCTCAAAAATTCTGAAATAAAATGATAAATTAAATAACATTGTAGGATTATATAGACCTATAGAGCAACTTGTAAAAATATGCTTCATAATGCATTGTTATATTCAAGGATGACCTGCTATGAAATTAATATTTCAATAGTAATTCTGTCAATTTATTCATGTTAAATAGATTTATGGTCTGTGTACGCAGTGAGTTAGAAATCCCACAGAAGTAACAGCTATCTCTTAACAGTCCATTAAATGTTAGATTATTAAGAAATGCTTCTGTTGGGACGAGCTCACAGGTTCATTTTGAATGGATATAAATCCTATTTTGATAATTTCGAGAGAGTTCTCCAGCTTGGGCAGCATCACCTGATACCAAACTTCCTGGCACTCTACTTTGAATATTTCATCTTTAAAGTAATTTAGGGTAATTAGTTTATTATTGTCAGAATAATGTTGTTTAACTCTGTGCTTGAAATTATTCTAACCTCCTGCAGCTGGGCTATCTGAGGTGGCAATGACTTTAGTGAAGGGCTCAAGTTGCTCTGGCAACAATGACTGCAAGTTAAACTTTATTGTCATACATATTAAACACACAGAAAAACAGATAATTATTGTTTTGTCTCTTTTAGAGAGTAGTCTTATGTGGTGGAGGGTTTTTTGCTCTAGAAATCCATTAGCATACTTATGAGACTGAAGAATACAAGAAATAGTAATGGCAGAAAAATACTCAACTTTAGCTTTTCTTTCTGTATCACTAATGATCTCTTTAAATAATAATTTTTCTGATTTTTCTCTTCTGATTTAGCAAGAAGAACATATTCCTAACTCACAATAAATTATATGGGGAAAGAGCCAGGTTGTAGAATCCATTCTTAAAGCAATACAGTTCCTTGGAAAAAGTACAACTTCTGGTGACATGTATGGATTATGAAATATCTCTCTTTAGAGTTGGTAAACTCTTGGTTTTATATTTCACAGAATCACAGAATTAACTAGGTTGGAGAAGACCTCTGAGATCATTGAGTCCGACATATGACCCAACACCACCTTGTCAACCAGACTGTGGCACCAAGTGCCACATCCAGTCTCTTCTCAAAAACCTCCAGGGATGGTGAATCCACCACCTCCCTGGGCAGCCCATTCCAATACCCCATCACTTGGTCTGTAAAGAACTTCCTCCTCGTGTCTAACCTAAACCTCCCTTGGCACAGCTTGAGGCTGTGCCCTCTTGTCCTACTGCTGGTTGCCTGGGAGAAGAGACCAACCCTCACCTGGCTATAACCTCCTTTCAGGTAATTGTAGAGAGTGATAAGGACTCCCCTGAGCCTTCTCTTCTTCAGACTGACTAACCCCAACTCCCTCAGCCGCTCCTCACAGGGTTTGTGCTATGATATTTGATTATTGTCTAATCCAATTGACTATTATTTAGTCCATAGGGATTCCAGCCTCTGACTAATGCCCTTGGATATGACAGCACTGCTATTGGTGTTGGTTTTATTGATGTTGTTGTTGTTATCATTGTCATTATCACCATTATTATCACTGCTGAGTGGTTTTCTACCACTAACCTATCCCCGTTGCAGCCTACTGGTTACGAGACTACAGAGATGGGTGGAGGGGAAACCTCCATCGTAGGGTTTGTTCAGGTTGCCCCAAACTGCATCAAAGGGGTTTGTTTAGGTTTGTGCTCGGGTTTTACTGACTTGGATGCACCTCGTGGGCATTCGGGCGGGCCTGCCGTGGATCACGAAGCGGTACCATGCCGGGGGCAGCGAGTGGTCACACAGCAGCTCCTGAGCTGCCGTCCTCTGCAGCTGCAGGGAGTCGACGGCGGGGCTGCGGTTGGCCTTGCGGAGGATCCGGTGTCCATCCGGCGAGCACTCGGGAGCTGGCAAGGGTGGGAAAGGGCAGTGATTAGACGAGTTAAGCCAATTCAATTGGATGCTGTTCATAGGCAATTGGAGAGGGCTAAATCCTTTTTATGTTCGGATTCAGTTTAGGGCTGGGCTAATTTTTGAGGCAAACACCAGGAAAAGATCAAATTCGGAATTAAATATACACAATCGTTAAGCTCAGTAACATAAATATTTTAATTATCTAGATTCTCATCAAATCTGTCTCAAGACCAGAAATCTTAACCTTTTAGCATGATTTCAGCCTAATTTTAGTGATTAACAGTCACTCCTCCTCAGAAATCAAGCAATGTTTTGAGGTTCCAAAGCCCTATGACCTTTGAAAATACAGGGGGGGTTAATTTTAGTTTAATTTTTAATTTTGAGTTTAATTTTTAATTTAGTTAACTACACTCATGAGCATTTTAATCACGATATAGATTGGTGCTCAAGCATGAAAGTGCACTTCACATACTTTTAAATACGTTTTCAGGAGAATGAGAACAAGAAATGCTAAACAGTCGTTGAGAAATGCAAAACCAGCAGTACAGGGTTTTTAGAAATCGCCTCAGGTTAGGCTTGCAAATATTCAAGCCACAGGTCAGACTCACTGGAGGTGTGAAGCCAAAGGCATCAGAGCTTCTGGGGGTGCATCTCAAAGTCGGAACCAAACCCGCTGCCCCTCGACGTGCGTTTGTTTACTCGCCTGCCCTGCTTATTTTCATCCATCTCTTGGCCTTTTTGCATAATATTCAGTTATTTTCTTAGCACCTAATAAAAAGGAGCCTTGCAGCGATTCTTGTAGAGGTCGTTAACCTTCAAAGAGCTGATCACGTAGAAAAAAGGGCCTTTTCTTGGTTCCCTGAGCCCCTTCTTGACGAGGCCAAGTGTGTTCTCACTGTGTCAGCACTGCGGAGAGGGTGGCAGGAGGAGACCGAGGTGGAGCTGCTCTGCAGCACCAACAGAAGGCTCAGCTAATTTCTTGCTGCAGTAATCTTTAATTGCTAATGATGATGTAAGAGCCAGAGGTCACGTGGCAGGAATTGCACAACCTGGCAGTCGGCAAAACCCCTCTTTGCACTGTAAATAGAGCTTATGTGACAGCACTGACAGAGAATAAGAGCCCCCTCCCCGTAACATAATTTTTCAAGTGTCACTTTTCAGATTGTGACTCTGCTTCAATATTATGCCAGTGGCACTCTGAAACACATTTATCATTTTTATTTTATTGACAAGGTATCAGAAGGTCAAAGTCAATCCATTTATGGTACTATTTTTAAAGATTATTTTGATTGTGCCACAGGCAAGGCAATGGTATACAAGACAAATGGGGACAAAATGTAGCGTAACAGAGCCTTTATTGCAATTTTCAGGGAACCAAACTGTCAAAGCCATTGCAATTCCAATGCAAAATTCCGCTGAATTAATACAATTGCCTTTTTAAATAAAAAAGAAGTGCCCTAAGCTTTTCTTTTCTGTAGGTGAGAGCCATTTTAGAGAGCGAACGCTTGGAAATATTGCACCTCTAATTAAATCTGGGAACTGATTCCCTCCCTCAGAAGTCCTTTCTGGGGACCTCACGGTGACCGTACTTTCCTAATTCCAACCCAAGGGGAGAAGTGACATTTCAGCAGACCAACTATTCTACGCAAATGAAAAGTTTACCCTATATTTAAAAATCCTTAAAAATATGTAGACCCTCGCTGACCCCCTCAATATCACTTGGTGCTTCAGGAGAGTTAATGGGAACAGAATCTTGGCTTGTGATGCCTTTTGCCTTCCTGAATTAGCTCTTTTCTGAACAAAAGACAGAGGAGTCTAAAAGCAAACAGCTCTTTGCACAGTACTGCCATGGGAATCCTGCAAAAACATTGCAATATAGTTAATTGCGTTCATTTTCTCAATAATACTAATATCAAATAGTGCCTTTAAATGTAATTAATAACCTTCTGCTTGATACGTATTACTTATAATCCAAATTCACACCACATGTTGTAGCCTTACCAATGATTAACTGCTCTGTCTAAACAGTGTAAATATATTAGACGCTGACACATGACTAATTATTTTCCACCCGTCACATAGATTTGTTTGCAGTGGTTTCTCATATGAGCTGAAAATGCTGTTTCTCATATTAAATGAGAACTGCCCATTGGACAGGCAAAGGGCAGGGAGGGACCCCAAGGAGCACAGTGGGGACACATCCAAAGTCCCCAAGGAGAGGAGTGTTCTCCCATTAAATGTAACAGGATTTGGGACTAGAGCCATGTGTTGGGTCCCCAAGGAGCACAGTGGGGATGCATGCAAGGTCCCCAAGGAGTAGGGTATTCACCCATCAAATGTAGCAGGATTTGGGACTAGAGCCATGTGTTGGGTCCCCAAGGAGCACAGTGGGGATGTGTGTGGGGTCCCCAAGGAGGACAGTGGGGATGCATGCAAGGTCCCCAAAGAGAGGGATGTTCGCCCATTAAATTTAACATGATTTGGGACTAGAGCCATGTGTTGGGTCCCCAAGGAGCACAGTGGGGACGTGTGTGGGGTCCCCAAGGAGGACAGTGGGGATGCATGCAAGGTCCCCAAAGAGAGGGATGTTCGCCCATTAAATTTAACATGATTTGGGACTAGAGCCATGTGTTGGGTCCCCAAGGAGCACAGTGGGGACGTGTGTGGGGTCCCCAAGGAGGACAGTGGGGATGCATGCAAGGTCCCCAAAGAGAGGGATGTTCGCCCATTAAATTTAACATGATTTGGGACTAGAGCCATGTGTTGGGTCCCCAAGGAGCACAGTGGGGACGTGTGTGGGGTCCCCAAGGAGGACAGTGGGGATGCATGCAAGGTCCCCAAAGAGAGGGATGTTCGCCCATTAAATTTAACATGATTTGGGACTAGAGCCATGTGTTGGGTCCCCAAGGAGCACAGTGGGGACGTGTGTGGGGTCCCCAAGGAGGACAGTGGGGATGCATGCAAGGTCCCCAAAGAGAGGGATGTTCGCCCATTAAATTTAACATGATTTGGGACTAGAGCCATGTGTTGGGTCCCCAAGGAGCACAGTGGGGACGCATGGAAGATCCCCAAGGAGAGGGGTGTTGTCCTGTTAAAAGTAACAGGATTTGGGACTAGAACCATGTGTTCAGTCCCCAAGGAGCACAGTGGGGATGCATGCAAGGTCCCCAAGGAGTAGGGTATTCACCCATCAAATGTAGCAGGATTTGGGACTAGAGCCATGCGTTGAGTCCCCAAGGAGCACAGTGGGGATGCATGCAAGGTCCCCAAGGAGAGGAGTGTTCTCCCATTAAATGTAACAGGATTTGGGACTAGAACCATGTGTTCAGTCCCCAAGGAGCACAGTGGGGATGCATGCAAGGTCCCCAAGGAGAGGAGTGTTCTCCCATTAAATGTAACAGGATTTGGGACTAGAACCATGTGTTCAGTCCCCAAGGAGCACAGTGGGGATGTGTGTGGGGTCCCCAAGGAGCACAGTGGGGATGTGTGTGGGGTCCCCAAGGAGCACAGTGGGGACGCATGGAAGATCCCCAAGGAGAGGGGTGTTGTCCTGTTAAAAGTAACAGGATTTGGGACTAGAGCCGTGTGTTCAGTCCCCAAGGAGCACAGTGGGGATGCATGCAAGGTCCCCAAGGAGAAGGGTATTCACCCATCAAATGTAGCAGGATTTGGGACTAGAGCCATGTGTTGAGTCCCCAAGGAGCACAGTGGGGACGCATGGAAGATCCCCAAGGAGAGGGGTGTTCATCCATTAAATTTAACAGGATTTGGGACTACAGCCATCCCCGAGGGGCACACATGGCTCAAACAGCCACCGCCTCTACCAGCGTTTCCCCCCCGTAGTGGCTGTCAGGGCGTGTTTCTGTACCTGTGACCGGGTTCAGCGATGCTTGCAGGCTGCCATCCAGGAGGCAGCCGGGCACGCTGATCCGCTGTCAGTGCCCCTGGAGTCAGCTGGACGGATTTTGAGCTCTCCGAAGCACGTGGAGCCGATGGCACAGAGCAGGAGGGAGCACGAGAGAAACCTCAACCAGGTTTTTGCAGCAAGCCATGAGCAAAACAGCCCCTCAATTCCCAAGTTTCCCTTGTAAAACGGTACTTATTGTGGCCCTATGACAGAATGACTGTAAACTTCAACATGCAAATTGCAGGCCATGGTACAAGTTAATTAGCTCTGGCTTTCTTGCAGGAATAAATGAATCACCATAATCAGGCTACATTATAAAAATGTTATTTAAAACCAACAAGAAGACACAGATAAGCCCTGTTTGTTGCACCTGTACCTTAAGGTGGTTGCAGATACACTAATCAGATGAAGCCTTCCTGTTAATTTCTAACTCTCGACAAAGTCAGGTGCAGATGTCAAGCTTGTGTACAGTGATGAAGTTCTCGATAGCCTAATCATCCCCCCTGCTCTGAGGAACAATAAAAGTCCACATCCATGGAGACACTGCTACTCTGTGGTATGCAGACCAGGTGGTCTTTAGAAGAAAATATTTATTTATTTACAGAAGAGAAACTTATACTTTTAATTCAGCTCTATTCCTGTAATTGTATTAAAGGGCTTAGGAAACAAATTATGGTTTTTCAAGGAACTGGGTGTTCTGACTGTTCATGTTTCCTTCAGGAAGGACTTAAACCATGGAGTGAGATTTTTTGGCTCTCAGTCCAGAGCTGTTGGAATTAAATGCTGAGTGGTGGCCGGTGCTTAGTGTCCTGCAAAGAGCTGCTTCTTGAACCACCACCACCCTTGATATAGCAAGGTGCTGTTGCTAAGACAAAAAAGATGTTTTGCTTTCCTAGACTTAAAAGCTTTTTTATTTATTTATTTATTTTTAAAACATAACAATTTTGCAGCAGCAACTTGTGGCAAAGAGACACTGAGTAGCTCTTTTCTGACACGAGAGGCAAACAAATAATAATACTTGTTGTGGCTGCTAAGTGAAAATGGCATCTGAGCGACTCTGGTGACACGATAAAGCAAGTCCTAGGGGGAAAAGCCTGTCTCCATTGAAGCCCTAAGGAATCTTGCTGTTAATGCCTGGGGCTTGAGATTCACACAAAGTTAATGTGTGGGAAATGAGGGCCAGCCAGTGGGCACGCTGGGAAGAGGAGAGCTCCCCGCAGAAGGCAGAAGCATCCAGAAATACCCAGGGAAAAACGAGCAGAAAGTGAATATCTGAACTGTTGTTTCACACTGAAATACTCCTGTGGACAGGGGGTTTGGCTCGTGGGACAACCAGGCATTTGCTGAAGGTCTGTCCGTCCGGGCTGATGCTCATGGCCATGGGTGAAAGCATCAGACTTGTCGGGGAGGAAGGCAGGAAAACTGGAAGGAAATAATTTGCTAAACCTTCGCTTTGATTTCTACAGACAGGTGAGTACAAGTGTGATAGAGCTTTACCTGTCACTTTTGCTCCCAGTAAATATCAGTGGCTTACGTGGAGGAAGGTTTAGGAAGCTGTGAGATTTCGTTTGTTTGCTCCCAATAGCGGCTGCAAATCAAATAATATCAATATAGGTGATGGCAGCAAGAAAACTCTGAAAGAAATATAGTCCCCAAGCCTTAGGTGCATGTTTGCTTTGGGCAAAGTGGTGCCAGGCATGCAATATATAAAGGGCATTCTAAAGCCTTGTGAAATAACCAGCAGATCACAAAATAATTTTTTCGTGGAGGGTGAAGGAAGACACAGTGAGAGATCCCGGTAAAACTAACCAAGAGCACCATTTGGCAATGGGCAGTAATTGTTCTGTAACATGTTCCCAAACCCAGGTTTCTTTCTTGCCATCATCTCCTGCATCGTGGAAACCCATCTGGGGCTTACCCCCAAAACTTCAGTTAAGACTGGGACGTGATGCTGCCCAACAGCTTTCACATGGCTTTGCCCTAAGGCAGAGCCGGGAGGTGCTGGGGAGACTGTAAGTATGACATCTGACAACATACATGTAGGTGTATGTAAGTACACATATCCGTGTGGGAATATATGTATATGATTCAAACTATGTGTAAGAGTACTCGTGTTTCTGACAGTTGTATGACACACAGTGAATTTTCCAAGTCGCTCCCTCCCTAGCAGATTTTTAGATATCCATTTTTTGTTTCTTAAAATCCACAGTGGAACAAAAAATTTTCCAGAGTGTTTGTCTTTCCCTTCACAGGAAAATTATGGCAGATTTTAATTTGGAAAAATCAGTCTGAAATGCCGAGGCTATTAAACCGTAACTCCAACTAATTGCAGACAAAAGATGTGTTCACTTTTTTTCTCTTTGAGCTTTACAGAAAGGAAACCTTTTAATCACCAGGTCCTTCCATGCCCAGGAGCTGCTTTTCTCTGGTGCAGCAAAGCTCAGGTGAAACCTTGTGAGGCTTTCAGCTCATCAGTGCCATCACTTCCCCATACTATGATTTACCACACGTTGAAATAGAGTTTGGGTGCAAAAGAAAAGCAGATGTTGGGAAAGGGAAATTCTTCCCAAGCTCTTAATGGATGCGTTCAAAACAGCAGTAGAAGCCAAAGATCTGACAGCATTCAAAAATTTCTTTTGGGGGATGCAAGTTCCAGGTGAACAACCATTTATTAACAGATAAGATGTTTGTGTCTGACAGTTTATTAAAGACAAAACTTGCTGCCTTTTTTCACCAGTACTTACTAAGACTTTGATGCAATTATTCTGCCGGCTGATGACAAAAAAATTTATTCCTAGCAATATTTAAAGGCAGAATCTTTTTGTGAATGTGACAGTGATCACTGAATTAAGATGCTTGAACCATGCATGCTCCTCTGGCAGATAAAACATAATAATTTTATAAAAAATCCCTGATAGCTAATAAATAAAGCTATTTTCAAAGAATTCAGAAGCAGAAGAACCTCCTACTGAACCGAAATGATAAGAAAGCCCATCATATAAACACTACATACTCATAATAGCGAGGTCTTGAGCAAGTCATAAAGCATTCATAAGGCAAAATTGATAGAGATAAATGAACCATTGTGCAAAATGAAGGTAATTATAGAAAAATTGACCCAGGAAGAGGCTTGGCACCTGCTGAAAAGAATTAGACACGTTTAAGACATGTTATTTGTACTGGCTAACAGACAGAATTGAGAAGAAATAAAACCAAGCCAAAAAGGAGCATGGTTTTCTGCTTAAGAGTATCCCTTAGAAGTTTTTTAAAATTATCCCTTAGAAGTTTTTTAAAATAAGTGTCTTCTTGTAACCCAAGGATCCTCTATACTAAATCCTTGATATTTTTGTACTTGTGGTACACGGAACTGAAACTCTTACTAGAGTTTATGCCTATCGGGAAGCCTTACTGAGTTTCTTCCCTAATTCTTAGGGAGTTCTGTTCTTCTGTACAAAGGTAACAGCATCAAGCCCTGTTGGAAAGTATAGTTGAAAAAAACCCTCCTGCAATCTGAAAATGTTTCTATGATCCACCTGAAAATCGTTTGTCTGACAACAAGGTCACTTATCACCCTGGTCCTCTGTGAATTAAAGCAATATACTATTGACAGACCAGAGGCCAACATTCAGCTCCAGAGCAAACATATATTTATTCATGCGGGTATCTCTTATCTTGGCTTGCATTTCTATTTTTATCTTGTGGTTTAGTAAGGAGGAATTGATTATGGGAACCTTTTCTTCTGGTCTGTGTATCCCCTGCATACTTTGCATCATAACAAGCTGCATACAGCTCACCCAGGAGGGTGCAGGGACAGGCAGACAAACATTGTGCACAGGGCCAGGAGAAGTGTCAAGAAGGGCTGACAAAATAGGTGAAACCAAGGAGTGCCTGTGAGAAGCATGAGCAAAGTCTGAGGAACTTCTGGGCAGCTCACTGTGGGGTTTGGAACAGTCACAGGAGATGGGACAAAAAGCACTTTCTTCAGTGCTCCATAAATAGAAAGGATGGAGGAACTGAGTGGTTTATTTTCAGGGACAATGCATGTGTGGCCAAATGATGTGTGAGCCAAGAAATTTCCAGCAGAAGCTGCAGTCCTTTAGAATGTTTCAGTCTCCAGGACTCACAGTCTGGCATCTCTCATCAATGTGACAATTGCTCATGAATAATGTGCTGGACGCAACAGGCACTGCATACATCACATGGATAAAAAGCCATGGGCAGCTGTACAGGACAGGTGAATTTGGTACTTTGTGAAACACAGACTGATCTACTGAATGTGCCAGTTAGAAAAAGCAACAAAGCCAAATCATGTCAATAGTTCTATTATATTTTATTGGGCCTCCTCCTTGCTCATTCTGGCTCAGTCTCAGACACAAGCAGGCTGAGAATCTGAATACAGAAATCACTTATTATTGCTGTGTCAGAAAAGAATTACAAAACTCATAAATTTCCTCAAGTTATCTCGAAGTTACTGATGATGCCTTTAAGGACTTCTGAGCAATCAATAAAAAGAAAATTATAATTATTGTTATTGATTGGTCTGTTTTCCTCGTGTCCCTTAGAATGAAAAAGTGAAAGCAAATGAAAAGGTTCTTTCTTACCTCCTAATCTCAGTTGTCCATACAGTCACAAATGTACCTTTCCTAAATAGCAGCAGCAAAAAACCCCTACATGTTGTGATTTTAGAACCCACTGGGCTCTATTCAGATGGAAATTTGATTTCCATGGTTTACCCCTCTGAGAGCTGGAGCTGTTTCTATACCTCAACCACGACGCGGGCTAATTATGATTTGCGAGCCACACATTTTTCCAGACTGCTCCCATGGCTAACACTGAATTTTGGCCACATTTTCCTCCCCTTCTTCAATACAATTATGTATGTGGATGATATTATGCTGGGGAAAGTGTCACCACTAACTTACTGTCAGCGCACCCGGGATGCAGCAGAGACTGGAGAATAGATAAGGGCACTCAGACTGTGGGCAGCTCAGCGCTGCCAAATGCCAGACCCGTGCGTGTGTCCTGGGTGTGATTTAGTTCCTAATGTATGCAGGGTGACGAGGCAATTTTTCCTCCTATTGTTTTGCTGTTCTCCATCACTATTATTCATTCCATTCACTGGCACAACGGTGCTTTTGGTGGCCGCACGCTCTTCACGTGCTTATAATGGGCTTTTCTGTCACGGGTTTGACATTTAGGATGAATGGTTGGCTTTTCTCTTGCCTTTGGAGTAAGGCTTTATTCATTACTGTTCTGCAGGAATGTATATGGACGTTCTCCCCTTCCCAACTATGGCACAAACCTGGAAGGACCTTGCCACTTTCTGCTAAAATTTAGGTCTTCTTTGACCCTGTCCTTCAGCCCCTGTAGGCTGCCCGCTCTCCAAACCTGGGAGAGGGTTGATACAAAACAGGCTCAGGCTCATAGTGGCCCCTGCTGCGGATGCAAAAAGCTCTTCTCATGCATTACAGCACTTTGGATGGATTTAAAAAATATTGAAATAAAAGGTCATGAGCTAGAAATAGCCGGCAGCCTGCCTGGCCAGTGTGATAAGATAAAGCTGTGTACTCCCAACCGTGGAAGTGCGACATTAAGCCTAATAGATTTCTAAAATCCAAATTTATCAGCAATCCTCACTGCTTGTTTCTTCAGCATTGGAAAGACACGGTTTCTGTACATATAGTCATAATATCTTCAAAATTAAAATGCATCATTACCTTTCTTCTATAGAAGCTGGATGGTCACAATTCCAGCCAGCAGTTTTCCCCAGCCATCGTGATGTTCCAGGGGTATCTCACATACCTGCTTGTGTGGCTGGCACCTGAGAGGAACCTATTGAAGCCCATGCCATGTAAGAATAAGGCTTTCAGTTCCTATATAGGAAACCCTTCAGATAAATGCATTTGCTATTTTCATTTAGTGGAATTTAGTTCCCAATTCACTCTTCTAACAGGCTCTAATTTTCCTTCTTGTTTAGGGTTGTCTCTGCTTTGGGTGCTCCACAGATGTCTGCTTATTAACCAGTAGTAGTAGAAGCATCAATAAAAACAGGAAGGTTTCAGGAACCTATAAGGCCATCATCAGCTCCATGCTGCTTTTCGATGCATACCGAAACTCAGCTCGGTTGGTATCAGCTGAGTCTTCATCACATTTACAACTGCTGCCTGCACAACCTCTCAGGATGGAATTGCCATAAAAAGAGAACACATCTCCGTAATTATACGTGCGCAAAGCAAAATGCCTTTCTGTGACCATCCAGCCAGAGCTGCAGGTACAGATATGCACGTTCCCAGGGATTAGGGAGGCGCTGGAATACACAGGACACAATTGTTGCCCCATCATCATGGCTGGGCTTCGTGAACGAAGATCTGGGCAGGGCTCTGCCCACGCTTGCTGCAAGCGCTGATGGCTAAAGAGGCCAATGCGAGATGGGCAAGTCCGGTTGCCAAAGGCCCAGCAGAAAGTCTCCATAGGCGGTGTTGGTGGGCACGGTTCTTTCTGTGTTGTCTTTTCTCCTCCAGACTGATTCTGTGTGCGTTCTCAAAGGAATCAGCAGCGTTATGGATGGTGTGTCTCCATGGCTCCTGATTGGAGGCCAGAGTGGACCATTGATGGTAGTCAATATGGCCAAGGCTGAGGTGTTGTTTCAGGGAGTTCTTGTATCTCCTCTTTGGGGCGCCTCTCTTGCGGCAGCCGGTGGCGAGTTCACCATAGAGCACGATCTTAGGGAGTGGTGCATATTACAGGCAGATGTGTTTTGATCAGGATCAGCCATGCAGAAGGTAAACCAACTGATTTTTTCTCATTTACACTGTTAATTTGATCACAGTATAGGTTAGTGTGCTTTAAAGCTTCTGGTTGCTTTAAAAAGTGTTCTGGGGAGATTTGTGTCCTCAGAAGGTCTTCTGAGCCAGAAATGGGCTCTGTCCCCCAGTGGCTGGTCAGGCTGCCTGAGGGGTTCCCATGCAGGGATGGGTTGGGATGGGATGGGGATTTCCTCCACCAAAGTCAGTGTGGTGCTGTTGTTTTTTACAGGAGGTGCAGCACTGAAAATTTCTAGTTCTATATTAAAAAAAAAAAAAAAAAAAGAAAAAAATTAAAATCAGATTTCCAGGAGGAGTATTTCCAGTGGGAACCACTCTCCTCAGATGCTGATAGCACAGTACAGTTTCTTCTCACCAGATGAGATGAATTCTAGCAATTTTTTATTTCCATGGAGCCACTTCCATGCTGAGCTTTCAGTTCCGCTTTTCCACCTCTTTCTCGCCTGATAACAGTGAGAGTACACTTCCAAATTATAATATAAAATTTTACATTTTATTGAAAAACATGATTTGAAAAACAGCATTACTGAAGGAGGAAGCAAGCAGATCTTTATTCTTTTGCTGGGGAATAATTCAACAGAAAATTTTAAATGTGTATCCCCATCCATAGGTAAAGCAAGGTGATTACAGGCAGACATGCACTATTTCAGGTTTTCTTCCATCTTTCTGTTATCAAAACCAGACTCAGTTTTTCATTCTTAGTTGGTAATTGGCTAACAACTGTAATTTTCATCTTAAGAAGATAGGCTAGAAACCAGTATTCAGAAAACCCCAACAATATGACAATTGATCAATTCTTCATTAGACTTGATATGTTCAGTTTACCACAGTCATTTCATTTGTAATTTGAGCTAAGAAAAAACAATCGGCAAAAATCTAGTCAGGCAATTTCAGATTGGAAAGCCATAACACAAATTAGAGCACAAAGAAACAGCAGGCAATCAATTTATCATTTGCTACTTTATTCTTTAGCAATTTGCAGTCATTGCTGAGTTGCTTTTGAAACTTGTAAAATTGGATTATGTGAAACCTGGTGAATGTCAGGCTTTGGTTACTTCTGTGTTGTGTTTTATGAGTTGTTTTATGACAAAAGGACATAACCTCAAGCTGTGCCAAGGGAGGTTCAGATAGGACATCAGGAAAAATTTATTCACTGAAAGGGCTGTTAAGCATTGGAATTGGCTGCCCAGGGAGGTGGTGGAGTCACCACAGAGGGAGGTGTTCAAGAATTGACTGGACAAGGTACTCAGCGCCATGGTCTAGTTGACAAGATGGTGATTAGTCAAAGGTTGGACTTGATCTCGGAGATCTTTTCCAACCTTAATGAGTCTTTGATTCTGTAATTCTATTCCAGGAGTTTAGAGAACAGAGGGTTTGTATAGATCTGCCTGGCATCTACCACTACCCTGCACAAGCACACTAACAGCTAAAGCTTAGCAAGGAAGCCCTGGTTTGTTTGGGGTTTTTTAGGTTTTTCCTACTATTAACCCAGTTCAGAGAACATTTAGTTACCCCTAACTTCAAATGCCACTTTAAAAGACACCCTGTGGACCTCCATCTGCAAATATTGCATGGGTCAGCTGTGGTCCCATGTGAGAGGGACTGTCGCCTCTCCTCCGGTACCCACTGTGTGGGTGGAACAGCACTGAAATGTAATGATGTTTTTAACCCCGTGGTTTGGAGAGCAAACCTACCAGCCCATTCATAAATAGGGGTTTGCCTGTGATAGTCTGAGAAGTGGGGCTGCCACAAGCTGCTCTTCACATTTATTCATAGGTGACCCCAAGAACACTTTGCTTTTTTTATCCCCCAACAACGTTTGTCTTTCCGCGTTTGGAAATGAGGGTCCCATTAACCTTTTTTTAGCCTCGATGTTGAATTGAGCTGCATAAACCTCATTTGGGAGCAGTGGATGTGCTCAGACAGGCACTGAAGGTGTTTGGATCACAGTCCGCAGGGTCTGCCCAGCAGAAGAAGAACAAAAACCATATAAACAGGCAAGGGGAGGGGGGTGACTTGGGAGCATCTTCTGCTGGTTTTGAGCTTCATGGGCAGGTTTGGAGCTGGTTGATTCTCCCTGAATTGAAACCACCACTGCCATGTGCTGGGCAATGGCCTGAGCACTCGGCTATTCCATGGCAGATCTCCTCCCAGTGAAACCACACTCTTTTCTAGTTTTATTACCAATTCACTATAAACAAGAATATGCCAACTTTGCCAGCTGCCAGTGCTGTTTCCCTTCCTTTAATTTCTCTTTGCACTGATGCATATTCAATTCTCTTTTATAAAACACATGATTTCATCAAGAAAATATACAAATCTGATACAAAAATGTTCTGCTGGCACATGATATCCCTGTGGAGCAGAAACCAGGGAACAGGATATTAAAACCAGTTTCTTTGTCCAACCTCAGTTTATTAGCTGTAATGAGATGGAAAATATCTCTTTTTTTTTATTTTATTTTTTTTAATTTTTTTTCTTTCGGCCCTAGGATTTCGGATGGAAGCTCTTAGCTGTGGGAGAAGGTTTCACAGAGGAGATTTCTGAAGTAGCTGATATGGATGCAAAGTCTCTGAAGGACAAGGTTTAGCTGCTGTCCCTGCTCCAGACTCACTGGGGGAAATTCAGGCATCTCCCTGCTCAGTTTCCTGGTCATGGTGCTGCTGCCCTCCTGCCCATCTGGTCCACATGCTGTGCAGCAAAGGAATTGCTCCTAATGGGCTATCAAAGCTTAATTGCCTTGGATAAGGGCATTTCCTTGTTTTAGAGAAGGGCCAGGTCCTTTATTCTGCACTGCAGTATGGGTAAATGTCCTTACTGGGCTTTCACTCTCATCCCATGTTTTTTAAGCAAACTTAACCTTTTGGCAGCAACTGCAACTCTCTGTGATGGTCTCTCAGTTCTCTCAATGATCCTTCCAAATCAGGATATTTTAGGACTCTGCTTTTACCCCACATGTACTTTCAAACATGGTGTAAAAAGAAAACCCAGGGTCCAAATTTACTGTGAAGATCTTTGCTAACTATTCTTTAGCCTCTCATTCCTCATCGGTGATGCCACTGTAAAATTGCGAGCTAAAATCAAGTTTTATTTCATCCTCTCTATTAGTTGCTGAAATAAAAATGTCTAGTGTGAAGGAAGGCACTCAAAACTAAGTTATTCCTTACAGAACATGTAGATTCAGTAGCATGGCTCAATATTAATAACAACCGAATGGCTAAATCCCTGCAAAGTGGGCTAAAAGTTTGCTCCTAGGGATCCAGCAAACACACTTAAACCGGAGAATATCTGAATTCTAAAACAGCCTTCCAGCAGCACCACAGGGTCAGGATACACTTTGGGTTATTTTGCTGTATCTGGGATTTCGAGGCTATTCCAGAGACATGCAGGCACAATGAAAAGCAGAGCTGGACAAACATGTGAAGACTCGAGGTATAAAAGGATTAACAGATGCTAATGTTCTGCATTTTTCTGCTGCAATAATATAAGTACAGTCAGCACCCAGAGCAAAGCAGAAAGGAAAAGACTGCATGTAGGAGGGACAGAAAGACATGGCTGTAATGCTGTGCTGCCATAAATTTTGTAAAAGGCCACTGTGGAACAGATGTTACCAGCACGTGGAAAATTGAGTAAGTAGATGATTTGCAATTCATCGGTCCAGTGAGGAAAAGTGACTTGTTATAAAATGGAATCTTTCCATTTTTTTCCCAGAGAAATAGAATCTCTAAAATCACAAAGAATGATTGATAATATTGACATTCAGACTAAACTCCTCTTCAACCTAAAATTAAATATCTTGGAAACAGGAGGCATCAAGTCATTTCATTTACAAAGACATTGAAAGGAAAAACTTCAACTTTCAGGAAAATATGCCTCTTTTTCTCCAGGCTAAATAGTTTGTCAGATTCAAAAGGAAACTATGGCAGATCTTGCTGATGCGGAGAAAAGTGTCGCCAATACCATTTTAACCCTCTGTTTACCCAAAACATTCTCCTGAGGGTGCTCACAGCACCGGGTTTTCCCTTTCTCCACTGCCTTCACTCACATAGAAGCATAGAATTGATTGGGTTGGAAAAGACCTCCGAGATCATCAAGTCCAACCCTTGGTCCAACTCCAGTCCATTTACTAGATCATGGCACTCAGTGCCACATCCAATCTCAGTTTAAAAACCTCCAGGGACGGTGAATCCACCCCCTCTCTGGGCAGGCCATTCCAATGCCTGATCACTCTCTCTGTAAAGAATTTTTTTCTAATATCCAACTTAAATTTCCCCTGGCGGAGCTGAAGCCCGTGCCATGGACCGCCCTGTATGACGAGCTCTTGCATTTTCTTCTTTTTATTCTGACTTTGGGACGGCCGAATCCAAAACACAAGTGTTCTGCAAGACGCCCATCGCATTTCAAGGTGGAAGTTACACAGCCCTGGCGTCAGGAAGGTGATGCCTGCACACAGGATGAATATGTAGAGGAATGAAGTGTGCCTTGGCATGGCACTCGTCCTCACCCTGATTATCCCGGGTAAGGAACACGGAGGCATCCTGCCATGAGCAGCGCTGGAAAGAGGGGCAGCCTAATGTTTTTTGTGATAATTCTTCTTATCTCTTAACTCTTCCTACAGCATCTGCATGGGAGCTTCGGTCTCCTGATAGTCCTTCTCTAACAGAAGTATTTCCCTGTCCCCTACCTCAGGCAAGGATGTCTAATTCTGATTTATCTCCCAGACTGTAATGTTCAGTCACATAAAGGAATGACTCCCCTAGATGCTCTTCCAAAGCACTCTGTGTCCACGTCTCCTGCAATGCTTTTACATATTCCCTCAAGTGCAAGACATAGTCTTCACACATCCTGAGTGACAACTGCGCTTCCTCCAGGTTTGCACCCTTTTAGACTGCAATTCTTCTTCACCACAAAGCAAATCTGTGCAAATCTGATCTGCCTTTAAAACCTCAGTCACCAGTATGGATACAGGATAAGTCTGACTCACAGTGGCCATCAGAACTACTCTATTCCTGTATTTCTCTCAAACTCATTTCTGGATATTTGTTACTTATCCATTATGACTCTTTGACCACAGAGAGTACATCAAAGTCGAATATTTCTCTTTAATCAGGGACCAAAAAGCATTAACACTCTGATCATAGGATTGCAGCTTTCATATTTTCTTCTCAGACCTATCCTTGGAATGTGTCCCACCATTTAAAATCCCCTTCTAAGGCAGGAAAAATGACCTTTTCTCTTTCAAGGCAAACCTTTTCTCAGGATAGCCCATAGACTTCATGGATATATGCCAAGAATGACATAGATTTTTATACAGATTGAATCTCACTCACAATAGTAATTCACAGTATTTTCACATCGCCAAAATCCCTTCAGAGGTTTTTTAGAACAGCAGGTTATTTTGATTGCGATTCCACAAGAAATGGCAGTCCAACTCTTTGAAAAAGGCTTTGCAAATAGTCATTAAGCTAAATCTCCTTTCCCACGAGAGTGGCATGCAAAGAACTGAGATGTGATCATATGTATATGCATATGATATATGAGGAGAAGTCTGGCTTTCCAGCCTTTTTATAAGGCAACTGTATATATATATATAATCGCTAAAACAAAAGTTGATGTTTTTCTGCCAGCTCAAGCAGGAGTTGGACCTGTTAACAAAAAAAAATGTCAAGATTAAAGAGAATAAACAAACAAATTCATCACTTCTTCTAGCCCAAGTAAAAATAACACTACAGCTGAGTTAACCCCTTGTGCACTGACGGGGGATATAAAATCCCTCTCTACAAGGCAAAACCTTGCCAGGAGGAGAAAGAGAGAAACACCCTGGGAAAAACAGACCGTCTGTCCCTGCTGCCCTGAGGTCCAGCCTGAGCCAGGAGCAAGGAACTCCAGGCAAATGCAAGGGAAGGTCATAGCAAATAGGGCAGGGAAGGACCAGGGAAGGTCACGTAACACACCTGCATTCAACGACACACAGCAGGGATTGTACAGTCCCCTCGGTCACACCTGTGAACTTTAGAGATGCTACAGTTGCTTGGTCTCTGCTCTTACAAGAGTGCATTGCTTTGATGCAGAACTTATCTCTCTGAGCAGCTGCCAGAAATCCCCTAAAAAACTTTGCCAATTAATTTGCTCTGGGCCTCAGGTGCTGCCCTGGGGGAATATCTGCAGGTCCCTCTGAGGAGGGGGCTCCCCTGTTTCTCAACAAGGGAGGCTTGTTCACACCCTTGTCTATTTAGGGCTTGGCATGGATTTTACATGCTTGTTTTACTCTCTTCCCGCTAACAACTTGCCCCTGAGTGTTTGGATTCAGTAGAAAGCAAATAGAGTGAGATACCATATGTTAATTCCAATATGCTTTTTGGCTGATAAAAGTGAAAAGTATGAGCTCTTTGCAAGATTATTGCTTATAAATGGGTTAAGGCAGTTGCATGGAGAACCTAGCCAAGAAGCAGCTTCACCCATTAAGATTTTATCGAAATGATCCAATGTTATGAAGGAAGGGAAAAAAAAATAAGTAGAAGGCTGGGTAGCAAGATCAAACCACCTAAAAATCTGATCTCTGGTTGCGCAGAGATGTTGAATGTTAAACTGTTTAGTATGTCTAAGGGATGCTTAGGCTGTGGTGGTGCATCAGAACACTTAATCTCTTGCTGGGGCCAATGTGAACGTTTTGCTACCACACACATTGCTCGAGCAAACAGATAGAAGTGGCAAAGAAAAGGACGTGGCTCCTTGACACAGTTGTTCTCCTGACACCTCATACTATGAAATACACTCCAATTTCCCAACGGACCGAAACTGAAATGATGAAGAATAAGATTGACTGAAATGGATGACAGTATTTAAAAAATGTTAGCTAGTATTGATGTTTGGGAGAAAAAAAAAGAAATACCCACTCGGAGCATGCTGCCCCGAGGAGGTGATTGATAGGGCTGCCACGGGGGCCAAGGTCGTGCTGGGTAAGTCACTCCAGCCACGTCAGGGGTGATCATTACTTTTATGCCCCTTGTTTTCTGGATGCCTGACTGACGACCCTGATATGCAGAAATATGAGGCACTTAAAGCTCAGCTGCTCCCGAAGTCTTGATGTCGGAGCTGGCTGTGAGCTTCCTGATGAAAAATCTCTCTGTTGGAAAATGTTGACTCGCCACAGCTGAGATTGTCACAGAGTGAGTTTTCCCATTGAAGTTTCCCTTGTGTGATTTTTAGTAGAGAATTGCTGGAGGGAAGAAAGGGAGAAAAGAAAAGGGAGAAAGCTTTGCACTTTGGAATAATCAAAGCACATGACAAGCCACAAAATGAGAGGCTTGGGCTCTGCTCTGGGTCTGCCCGAGCAAAACTTCCCAAATTAATGTCACTATCCCCTGGCCCAATAGCTATTAGGGGGTTGGGGTGGGGAGAGAGGGGAAAGAGAAGAGGATCTTTCTCCCTTTCATTGTCTTTCTAAGTGCTTTTACTAAACATTTCTAAGGAATTTTGTTCCATTGCAGTGTGAAAGAGCAGAAAAAAAGTCTGTGCACTTTTCGTGAAAAGGAAGAGCAGCTCCATGCCTGGCTCTGCTCTGGGTCCAGAGATCAGACACCTCAGCAGTTGGGACACTTTTGGCCCTATTTCCTTGTCTCTGCAACCATTAACTTGTTGTCCTGTAGGTGTTGAAGACAGGACACACCAAACCTCGCGCTCGCCTCTCACTCACTAGACTCGTAATGTTGCAAGAGAAGAAAACCAGCTCCTGTGGTGCAGTTGGCTCATAATAATCCTCACCAATCACCTTATTGATCCCTTTTCTGAGGAGGGATCTAATATTGTTAAGCGATTCCTCTGTGGGTTTGTCTATTCCCTCCCTTTGCCCCATCACTGCCGCCCCCTTTCTGAACCACCTCTAATTCATGCACCTTTATTTCAGTAGGATGACCAAAACTAGCCATGGTCCTCCAGCTGTGGCCTCTCACATCCACGTGCACAGGTCTAAATGAGTTGCTGTGCTTTGTGTGCACTGCACTCAGTAACACATCTCATTCTTAATTTTTCCCTAATAACTCTGCAAGCTGCAAGTCATCAGGGACCTGCATGGAAGGGAGTCTGGCTGGTTTGTGGGTTCTCAAACGATCCTTTTTTTTTTTTTTTCCCACTTTTTATTGTTGGGCACTGAATTTTTGCCTCTGATTTTGCCCTTTGGATCTTCATGATTTTTTTGAAGGCAACTTTTAATGATTCAAACAATGATTTGGGTTTTACTCAGGGTAGATTCAGCAATTACTGACTAGCTGGGTATGCCCATTTTTAGTTCTTCCACCTCTTTTTCTTTTTTTCTTTTTTTTTTTTTTTGTGCTTTGTGTTTCTGTTACCGTCTTGAGATTAACTGTGCTAAATATATGATTGCAATGAAATGTCTCTGAGAAGGATGAAGCAACAAAGACTCCTAATGCATCTGTAATCCTGTGTCATTTCACCCGGTCTCCTTCCCTGTTGATGGACCTGCACTACTTTCCTTTGCCTTGATAACACTGATATTATTTGCCCTTCACCCCACACAGGCTGTGAAGGTAAATTAATGACTGCAAATTAAGTGCCCAGTTAGTATAAAAAAAAGAAGGAAAAAGCCGATCAGGAAACCAATGGCATTTCCAAGATGGATTTTGCTACTTTGAGCAATACCTGCATTAAATCCACATGTCCACAGGTAAGAATGACATGCAATACTGGCTCGCTGCTCTGTCACGGAGTGCCATCTGTCCTGGGCACTGAAGGAAGAGCCAATCCTCGAGGAAATCTGAGTGTGGTGTTGCCACAGAGACTGGATTAGAATCAGGAGGAGCAAATTGCAGTGGTGCAAACAACTGTAGCTTTGTGAGTGATTCTCATTGTGTGTTGAGAGATGGAAGGGGAAATATCTGCTCTGCCCCCAGCGCTGGGTAATGTCCTGCCAGGCTCTTCAAGGCACTGAATGTTTCCTTCCCTTGGAAAGTTAGACCTTTCCCTCCTGTCTGGGAGTGTAACTTGCATCTGTTACTGTTCCCTGCTTTTGTAGTTCCTTATCCATGATCCAGAATAACCCACTCTTAGCAACTACAAACATGTATAGAAATTTCTGTTGTTGTATTTTCTGATGTCTGTGTGATTGTACCAGGCAGACCTGACGCCTTCTGGGGACATTTGGAGATGGTAACTGTGACTTGTGTAACTCTCTGTGAGCATAAACAATGATGTAAATTGCCAAGGGAATTTATTCTGCAGTGAAGTCAGGCCTCAAGCCAAAACATGAGTATCTCAATGACACCATAAAGTTGTCACCTTAGCAAGTCACCTTTGCCAGCTTCCTGTTCCCCCAACGTATTTCCTTGAGTTTGCTGGGGACCAGGTTACACCCTGGTGGGATGTGAACCCCCCCAGCAGCCTCTGCACCAAAGTGCAGGAGTTTCTACGGAATATTTATGGATCATTTTGTCCTTGGAGAGCACTACAGTGCTGAGACCCTGCCTGCCCCATGGCTCATATGACCATCTGGTTTGTGATTTGTATCTTGTTCTACCCAGAGGGAAGAAATTAAACTATGTTGTCTTTGTACCAACCGAGATTTCCTATAATAAGGATAGTCTTACCTTGTGGCTTGCAGCAGAATTAAGACCTTATTTTCTGCTGAAGAGGTGTGAATAATCACTAGAGTGAGCCTAGACTTGACCTTGGTTTTCTCCCAGATAATTTTTGTTTCCTTCTGTTGTCCAATCTGGCTGCTGGGGATTTGACTCACAGGCTGTCATCTGACCTTTCTGCCCACGACTGTAAAATTAATTAAACATACTTCTCTCCATGCATGCTCACTAAACAGACTGTCCATTCCAGCACCAGTTAGCACGGTGTTCACATCAATATTAACAGGAATTCTCTGAACATGGGGCACGAAATTTTTGCACTCTGCCTGCTGTACAAGCCAGCTCATTGTACATCCTCTCTGTGTCCTGTATGCGTAGCCTTTTGTCTCCTGTGTCCTTTTGACTTAATTTTACTTTGCCCTCTGCTTTCACCTCCATTACTGTGTTATACATGGGCAGTTGGCTGTGTGACTTAATCATATCAGCCTCCTCCCGCTGTTTTACTTCAATCATCTCCAACCTTTCTCCACTGAACTGACAAAGGTACTTTCTCCTGTGCCGTGAAAAACACGATCTAAACCAATGTGACAGCGCTGGAGTTCTGCATGCGTAATTTCAAAAACGTCCCATGTAACCAGTCACCTGGCTGGGCTCTTTTAATGGAATCACCCTTGTTATCAGCCTGTTTTCATTCAGTTCTCACAGAAGGATTGCTCACAGCATGAGTCATGCCAGACATTTCAGTATCTCTCTCAGGAAGACAGTGAAGATAATAAAAAGGTCTAAAAGCAACAAAACCTTTGGAAATACAACATTTAAGAGCAGTCATGTTGCTGATAACTTTCAGCCATTTCGCGGAACATTAAGGAAAATAACAACCAAACCCCAAAAGTAACATTTTGTTCATTAGTACTTTTGTATTTCTCCCCACCGTGTTTACTTGCGCCATCGTGTAACTCTAAGGGTTCCAACTTTATTTTTCATTTTAAGGTCTTCTGCTCTCACAACTTTCTTCTCAAAAGAATAGCAGAAAGCTCAGCAGGGGCAGCCCAAGTCACTCGTCTAATGATGTAAGTTTGGGGACTAACCCTCTGCCAGGGCTCCAGGGAGGTGGTGCCCTGCTGCTGTCCCCTTTGGGGACACGGGTGAACACTGGGACCTCTGGCAGGGGAGCTGCTTTCTGATATCAGTCCCCTCCCCTCTGAAAAAGAAAGGGAACACTGTCACATGCACACAAGTGTACGCTGATATCATTGGTCAGTTTTTGCCTGAAAAGTACATTTTTTTGCAAAGTCAACTGGCAATATCTGCATTATTCTGAAGCTTTCCTGGCACTGCATCTGCTGATTGATGGCTGTGAAAATGCAACATATTTTCTTTTCTTTTCCTAGACGTGAAGCCAGCTGCTGATGGTTTTCCCAGGGTGAAGCTGGCAGCTGCAGGATCGGGTCTCAAGGCTCTAAAATGCACATTTTCAGGAGAGCCACCTGGGCTTATGGCTGTTTCATTAGTGGCCATTACTGCTGGTAAGAAGGGATCTGAGCACAATGGGTGCTAAGCCTGGCTGTAAATCCCGGGGTTTGATTTGGGAAACCACAGTCATTACCATAGGATGGAAGTGATCTCGGTGATCTCAAAATCTTTCTGTACACAGTTAAAACTTCCATCGCCTGCATCCAAAAACGTATTAAGTCCCACAGTCTAACAGCTGACATTTATTTAGTATTATTCATCTGCATCTTCAAGTCAAATGCAGAAACTAATGCATAAGTAGCACCCTTTTTATGTTAATTGTGAGTGCTTGCCGAGGACTGAAATAAAGCGTGAACGCCGGAGCATCATTAGGCTGAGCGAGATGAGACTGTGGCTCTCACAGACACCAGACAGCAATAAGTAATCTCCTACAAGTCTTGAATAAAATTGTTGGCTAATTCACTCTAGAGAAAGGCCTCTCAATTCCAACATGTTTATATTTTGGCCAATTTCGTACACAGCAAGGAGCAGGGGACTGCAGTGACCGCCCAGGCCATGCGGGCTATGGGATTGCTGTCCTGCTGCTTCAAGCCCCATGAAGTACTTTCTTTTTTTTTTTTTTTTAATGTAAAATCCCTCCTTGACTATGAAGAACGAGGTAGGATTGACTGGTCCCTCCTCGGTGCGTAGACTGCGTGTTCTTCTGGGAGGTGGAGGCAGGAAAACCGCACGGGCTCTGGCAGCGCTGAGCGTGTTACACCCCAAGATGATTTGTAAGGAGGCAGGCTGGATGTCTTATCTTTCCTGGACTCACCAGGGTGCCTCGGGGGAAAAAAAATCAAAGGCAGAGCTGTGAAGAGATTCCCCATCAGTTTTGGAAGCCGCTGTCAGGCAGGAAACGGGAGGACCTGCATTTGCATTTACATTTTATGGAGTGTTTCACTACAACTTACATGGGGAAGAGCAAGGCAGAAATGCTCCTTTGCGCTGGAATTGCCGAGAGCAGCAGGAGGAGCTCATAATCACTCAAAACCACGCAAGCACAAATTTTGCATTGTTGGGCACTGACAGAAAATTGACCTTGACGTGCACTTGAACCATTTTAAATGGGAGAAATGGCTTCCATGAGTAGAAATGCTCTAAATCAGAACCCTCCTCCCAGGTGGGAAAGCCCTGATGGCTTGATTTCTAATCAAAATTATCAACAAAAAGTATTCATTATTGTTAAGTGGCTGAAAAGTGGGCCCAGAGTGTACATCCCTTTCTCCTGTGAGGCTCTGTGGGTCGAATTCTGTCTCCTCAGCTTGTGCCACGGAGGCTGCAGATAAGGAGCTGGTGAAGAATAGCTGAACACTGAAAGTTATTATCTCTAGAGTCTGGTATTTACTGGATTCCTGCTTTTTACCTTTCTAGCTGAGTCACAGAATTTCCTTTGTTGCTGCACATTCATTTCCCTCCTTTTTCTCACAAATACCCTTGAATTGAGCATGCACACATCTTATATACTGTTATCTGGAATTATCTCCAAAACCCCTTTTAAGTCCTGTTCACATACAAATGAGGCTTGAACACTTCCAGGGCAGAGCAGTACATTAGCAAGCGCCAGATTTAATAAGAGAATTGGGTCAATAAAAGAAGGATATACTATCTGATCACAAGGTGACTGTTCCCACTGCAGTATGAAAAGCTGCTTTCGGTGCTGAAAATGCAGTAGAGCAACAGTTAAATTAGTGCCACTGTACAGAGCTCATTTGGATCCCTGCGTACGTGCTCTGATTTGAGCAAGCAGAGGGAATGACTGTTAGGCTAATCAGGAGAATGAGGAGCTTGCTTTTAAAGTAGAGACTAAAATTAATTTGCTTAGCCCAGCAAAAGGGAGATGAGGATGCACTTTGTGTTGCTGATACAAACATAGCAGGGAAGGGGACTCCAGGCTAAGGGAGAACATTGTGAAAACATCTGCTTCAGGGGCAATGTCTGTGAAGGTATTTGGGATGGAAAATAGGGAGTTTCTGCCTTCTTAAATGTAAAATTTTAGGTGAGTCAAGCGAAATATCTTTTTACCAGGTGGACTAGATAGCTGCATCTATAGCAAGGAACTTGAAATGAGAAAGAGCAATGGCACGATTTGTACAGCAGGGGCTTTTGTCGTGTAACTGAGGGAGCTCTGCATGGTGGCATTTGCCAAGTCCTCTTTCCAGCCCATCTTCTCAGAACACGGGTGTGACCAAAACAAGTCCTCCTCTGTGCATCAGGAAAAATCCCAAAAGACATGCCCAGCCACACTGGCTGGACGGACAGGTCTGTCATACCAACCTCCTTCTCATGTGGATACAATACCCAAAAACCCACCTAGGGACAGAGAAATAAGCAGGATGCCCAGAATATCCAGCCCAGGTTATCGGGTCAATTTGATGAAAAGCAAATATCTGCATATTACTGCAGCTACTGCAGCAGCAAAGCTGGAAGCTTCTGGATCAGGGGATCAGAGAGCTCTGAAAGTTTTGAAATGTTATTCTTGCCCTCGCCCCCTGCATATTTGATTGAATGCTTAGAGGCCACATTATTTTTTATAATATTTCACTTCTTTTGATGCAAGAATTTTGAAACCTGTTATCTATTTTGTTATTTTATCACCAATTATTGAATTATTGCTGGGGAAGGTTTATACATTCGCCATCTCATCATAAATATCCTGGAATATAAAAATATCTGATTTGTAGACTCTTACTATGAATAAATTAAGTTGGATTTATGAGACTTATGGCCTGTTCTTCCTCTGTTCTTTGGAGGGCTTTGTGGATGTGCAATGAGAGCTCTTATTTCTTATTATGGAATTTTATAGCCACCATGTAACTGGGTTAATATAAGAAGTATAAATAAGGATATGCATTTGCCTGTGAGAGGTTTTAATATGGAGAAGAGCCTCTGAAGTTCAAAAAAATATGAACTGAAGTGCAGACTGTAGATCTTATTCTGTAAATAGGAAAAGAAACCATTTCAAGCGCTGGAAAAAGAATGGAGTGCGTGAGAATTGTCCCCTAGGAAAGGTAAAAAACCCATTGGATTTTTTTTATTTTTTTTTTTTAAAGCCATCGTGCTCTACTCTGCAACTACATTTTAGCAAACATCCCAAAATGCTGCAGTTTCCCCCTCTCACCTGCTGGTCTCCTGCACAGACTTTCATAAAGGGAACTCAAAGGCAGTGCAAGCAAGAGAAGCTGGGAAGGTCCAACAGCCAGGAGGATACTGTGCCTCCCAGGAGTTCCTCTTCTCTTTGGTCCAGGGGACCTCGGGTGATGTTAATTCATGCAGACTGACACACCAACTGCATCCCCTTTCGGAAAGAACTAAAAATTGAGACGCACAAAATGCTCTTTTGATTGAGGAGTTCAGGCTAAATCCTGTGATTCTCTCTCCTGCACGTGAATGAAAATAATCCTCATTTATCCCCGCGCCATGTTCTTATCCTTTACATAGTTCAATGCTATTTTAACAACGGTAATTTGGCAGGGATGCAGGTGATGTCCACACACACACAGGAAGGGAAGGCAGGAGCACGTTGGCAGCAGCTGAGGATGGAGCCAGCACAGCTGTGCCTAGAGAGAGAACAGCTGGAAAGGACTGAGGTGGCCACCAAAAGGGAGAAGAGCTGGAAAACCAAAAAAAAAAAAAAGAAAATAAAAAGAGGTTTTAAAAGAGGCCCACACAAACTCGGCTTAACTGAGAGGAGCAGGTGTTGGGTCTGGAGGGGTGAGATTGCCTCGCAGGCTGCAGGAGCTCTGGGCAAGGGAGGGCCCTGGGAAAGGAGGAATAACAGGAGATGGGAAGGAGAAAGGGGGGTTTGTGCTTTACACAGGTTGGGGGAAACACCTTTCTAGCAGCTCTGCATCTTTGGGCTGTAGCAGCAAAAAGCCATGAGGAAGGGATGTGGCACAATAGATTTTTTATTTTTATTTTTATTTATCTTCAAAGCAAAAAGTCATTTTGGGAACCTGCTGCTACCAAAGGGCTGCTTCTGCTCTCACCACTCCTGAGCAGATTCCTGTCTGCTGCCAACAGGATTTGCTGTGGTTTACTGTAGGAATGGGATAGGGATGAGTTCAAGCTCAATATTTTGGACTAGGCATTCACCGCTCTTTGTACAATGCTATAGATGAGAACCTTTTATTCTCTTTTTTCAGAGTTAAAAGACCCATTTTCCTTTGGCCATAAATGTGGAAGTTCAACAGGTGTTCTAAGAACAACAGGCATTTTATTTAAATGGTCAAAAATCACCCTAGTCTAGAGCCCTGCTCCTCCCTGCTGAACCCATCTTTGCTGCTCTGGGGTATCAGACAGAGGGCCAGGAAGTTATGCTGTATTCTGCTTTGCTGTGAAATCCAGTCAGATTAATGACTTTGGGGTCACTCGAGATTTACATGATTTATATCGGTGACTTGCTGTTTAAAGTGTTTTACAAAATCAGGAAATAAATTGTGGGTTTTATAAAAATATCATAATTAAAAATTGACTTGTACTAAGTGTTGGCTTCAGGGACGTGGATGAAGTTCAAGTGTGATGGATTGTTTTGCTCAATGAAAACCATAAAAAAACCAGGAGAGTCTTGTGATGATAAAGAGCACTTCTTTTAGGTGGTTATTATCAATCTTTATATAGAGGCAAATGCTGGTTGCATTTCTTGTGTGCATATTTTATTGACTTCACTGTGACCCACTGGGGAAGGACAGCAATATTTGTATTACAGTGAGGAAATACTGTCACATTCAAAATCAAAATGTTTTCTTGAACCAAGTATAAAACTTCAGAAGGCAGAAATCACTTGTTTTTGATATGCCTTTAATATGACTTAATCATGCCACTACTCAGCTAGCTGCAATAAATCTTTCTGCTATAAAAAGAGAAGGGCAATTTTCTTGTCTATTCTCACATTAGTAATACAAATATTAGAATGGTGAATGTTATTTTCTTAATAGTTTAATTTAGGAGGAAAAAATGGAAAAGTATGCAAGGAGGAGTCTGTGACCTGTAAGTCTGGTCACAATGGGGTTTTTTTATGAAAATGGGTTTGAGGGCAGCTGTTACAATGTGAAAATGAGCCAAACTCTGCCCTCTTTGGGTGTTTTATTCCCAGTGAAAATCAGTGGAGTTGGGCAGGACCAAGGGCCTTCAATTTCACACCGTGTTATTGGGTTCATAACATGAGATCCCCGTGTTAAAAATTAGGCACACCATTCCATTTTATTTAACATGGAACCAAAATTCAACAGTTTGAGCAGAATTCTGAGGAATGCAAAAGGACTGCTGAAAACATCAACTTCTACTGTGTTGCAGCAATTAGAGAAAGGACTAAGAAATGCTTTTCCACCCTTTTCCCCTGGAACAAGGGTTCAGGGAGAGATAAAATGTCAAAGTGCCAGGAAAAGACTGAGCAGGAGCTGGGGATGGGGAACAGTAGATGTTGGGATGGGGTGGGCTCTGGGCAGGGAGGGAGGGAGCCAGAGTCCCAGGATGGGGACAGATGACACAACAGCACCAAAACAACCTGCTAAAGCTCATCCTGCAGTTCCTGACTGGAGCAGAATGAATGGGGCGGATGAAGGTCTCTTATTTGTATGAGAGCAAGAGGCAAAGAGGCCAAAGCAGGGAGACACGTGCAAAGCCTCTCGATGGTAAGCACGGCGTGCAAGTGGTGCCTTCACCCAGGAGACTGATTTTGGGCAGTGGCTGTCCTACAAATGCTCCTCTCCTTGGTGCTGTCTGGCACTGCCAGCTCACGAGTTCCTCCTCAGCGCTTGGGTTTCAAATCAACAACCACACACTGATGAGTTTTCCGGGCGTTTGCTTCCCTGTACCCTGAATTATGGGCTAGAGGAAAAAATCACACAGATAAAATCTTCCCGATGCCTTATCTGTGTTTCGGAAATAAATAAGTTGTTGAGTTTACTCTTGAACTCTCACAAAATACATCACTAGGGGTCACCAGAAAGAAGCGAAACTTTGTTATTTAATCTGGAATGCTTATGAATTTCTACAATGTCTTTCAGCTAATCTTTTAGAGGGGATAATTTAGTTTTCAAAAACCAGGACAAATTATTTTTTCTATAGACAACAGGTATTTCCTGCTAATGAAAATGTCATTATAGAAGGCCAGTGTTAAAAAGAGAAGGGGGAAAAAAAAAAAGGCTCATGTGCGATTTCTCACTCCCATAATTGCATGCTGATGCTGAATAGACATTATGATCTGAAATTCTACTCCAAGCTAAAATAAGATGCTTGCTTTTCCAGTAACCTGTGTCAGAATACTGGCTAATATAGCAGCCTGCATTTTACTTGTTCAGCTGGGCTTTAACAAAGCACTAATGCCTTGGTTTGGGTAAATTGTGCCCCAATATTTTTAAGATCATAATTGCAGAAATACAGGTTGCAGCTTTTTCAGGAGTTGTTCCAGCTCTATGCTTGTAAATCCTAGAAAATATATGGCATGAGGTCATGAGGAGTTTATCAGAGGATGCTTGAAAGGACAGTCTGCTCAGGTAGAAAGAATATTTTGGTATCCTTTGGGAAAAAAGAGCAAAGGTAGCGTGGGTGGAGTTCAGTGGGAATTTGAGAAGGAATTTGTCTCAGCACTATTTTGGTGTTCTTTCATTCATTCTCAGTGCTGGGCAAAGGCAAAGTTTTCCTGGGAATACTCGACCCGTGGTCAGTTTGGCTTTAAGAAAAAACTGAGAACAAGTGAAGAAACACATCACTTATGAAAATTCATATATTTCTGCATTATTCCAGTTGCTTGATGCCTGTCACAGGACAGTCCAATGTCTTGTAGGAGTGTTTGGATGCCATGGGAGCAGAGATCTGCCCGTGCCCAGCAGAGCTGGACAGTCCCTGCTCCTGCCAGGGCACATTGATGCATATTCTCCCATGCTTTGCCTTCTCCTCCATCAGTTTGGGTAGAACTGCTATTCTTTCCCCCTCCCTTCTCAAACGTATATATTTTATAGCTAATGAAAAAGCTCAGGAAATATAACTGTCTCTCCTATTGATTTTGCTTTTATGTAGTGCCTTTTCCCCAAATGGATGCCAGAAGGCACTCTTAAAATCAAACTATATAGAACAATAATTTCTACCACAATGGAAAAAAACATGGCAGCAGCTTAACAGAGCACTTTAGTGCGAGGCAACACTTTAAGAAATGAAAGGTGGCTTTAAAGAGCAGGAATAAGCTCATGGCCTTGAAGAAGTTACTGGGTATGACTATGGAGCAAGATCCAGAGCAGCCTTTCTCCCTCCCACTTGCCTGCACTGGATGCAAGGAATGTGTTGCCAGTCCCTTCCTCAGACCATCAGATATAAGAGAATGAGTGTTCCTAAGCAAGTCTTAGAGGCTGAAATATTATTTGTGAGTGCTCTTAAGATGTCAGATATGAGTTCATGTAGCAAATATCACCCAGCTCTTCACGCCGAATTTCCTCAAATATATTCATATATCCCTGTCTGGCCACCTGCTGTGTGCCAGTGGGTACCTGCTGCCTCAGCTCCAGGGCCCTTAGCAGAAGGTCCAAAATTCAGGAGTCCTTTGCCTTAAGCAAAATTATTATTTTTGTAAAGAAAAATCAAGTTCATTTTATCCTCTTTTTAAAATGCAAAATATCCCTTACGACCTCCCTTAGACATGAAACAAGAGGGGATACAGGATACTCCATGGCTTTCTTTTGGAAGGAAAGGACCTTTGATTAAATCAGTGTGCTAGGGCATCATTTCCCAAGCACAAACGAACATAAACAATCCCTTTACACGTTGTTGGGGACTCACAAACAAGTATCATAACTGATACTGAAATTTACTGCCCCCTTTATTCAGCTTGTTCATTCTTCTAAAAATAAAGGTATGCTTGGGTTAGAGCTGGTGAGGAATTTTGAGTGTTGATTGTTTTATATGCTGTTAATGAAACTTTTCACAGAAATGTGGAAGTTTTGAGAAGACCTGTACTTCTTTGTTGGTGTAGGTTTTGTATTAGGAAGGGAGGAATTTGGAGGCTTGTGCACTTGGACATAAGGTTTTGATCAAAATAACGTTTTGATCAGTTGACTGATTATCTAATCATCTAACTGTACTGGAATTGCTTTATTTTTATTTTTTATAAATAGTATATATATATGTTATGCCATAGAATGAATAAAGCTGCTGTCCATCACAGGTATTTATACCTTTACAGGAGATGAACACATGGGAAACTGACACTGAAGCCCTATTTTCAAGATGTAATTAATGAATAATAGAAAGTGAAACAGTTCAAATAAGAGATCTAAAGATATTCTCTCTGGCATAATCAATAGACCAGTTCGAGGGCACTTGTCTATGACAGAAAAGATTGATCTGGCTCCACTACCCTAAAACACATCTTTCCTGTCAGCAGTGATTAACAAAATATCAGAATATCACTTAGCACTTTGTGGTTTGGTTTTCTATTCCTGGCCATGTCTCAGTGGAAAAGTAAATTTTGAATTGTTTTTAATTGTTAAAGCAATCAAACAGAAGACAGCCTTCCTGTGTGGATCGACAGCAGTTACTCATGCTGGAGCAGGATATCTCTGGGAAGTCAAATAGTCCATAACCCCTTATGCAGATAATCACAGTGAAGAGCTGGGCTATAACAGCAGTGACGGAATTCAGAGGCAAAAATCCAAATTAATGGATGGATTTGCGTGGTGTATTTTTTGTGACCATCATGATTTTTCTCGCAGCATTTCTGCAACACTAATTGTAAGGATAATTACATGAAGCAGTGATAGCTGTGGCGGCCAGAATGTTATTTTCTGTGCTTATGTACACACGTGGCCACTTGTGCTGCCTTTCACAGGATTGCAGCATTTTACTTTTACACAACATTTAGCCCCGCTGAAAGAAACGTAAAGTTATCTGCTTAAGGGTCTTAAAAACATAAAATCTGATGGAAACAAAAAATCCAGGCTTCGGGAGACAGGTCGTTCTCCAGCTGATCACTGTGTATACAGGTAGGATTTAAAGTCTCTGCCACCAGCTTTTCTGACAGGTCAAGAAGCTCCTTCCTCCCTTCCAGCAGAGTTTTTTTGCCCTTTTGAGTGTGTCTGTGCCGGGGTCCTCGGCAGCAGCACAGGGCTGACCATCCTCACATTCTTCCAGCACTTAATGGGGCCGCTCGGTATCCTCGGGAGACAAGCTGCGAGCTCAGACCAAGGGCAGAAGATGGAGCTGTTTGGAAGCAGCAGGTGAATAATATTGTCAGAGGTGGTGTATTAACGAGAGAAAGTGCCTCCACCCCCACGAGGAGCACGGGTAATAGCAAAGAGG
This sequence comes from Grallaria varia, assembly GCA_013396735.1. NCBI lineage: Eukaryota > Metazoa > Chordata > Aves > Passeriformes > Formicariidae > Grallaria > Grallaria varia. The sequence continues at coordinate 356,753 of VWZG01009088.1, forward strand.
GCAGGAAATGTGAGTGGATAACAGACATTAGGAAGCAGCGGGAATGACTGCGGGTGATTTTCATGGCTAAGACGTCAGTTTTTGGGAAAACATGAAGAAGAAACAAAAGACTGGGGATAGGTAGGAAATAAATGATTTATGTCAAATCTGGTTGTCTTGCAAGGAAAGAATCATGTCAAGAGGAGAAAATAGTTGTGAGATTCCTCTGAGAGATGTACAGGTTGTGCTGGGATCGCAGCCTGCAACCCGACTGCAGCTGTCCTGAAGCCTAATGCTCACACAAGCCCTCGTCAGGGACAGGGATCAAACCCCATCCCTCCCCATCCAAGCCCAAGAGCTTCCACGTGGACTGCAACACCCTAAGGATGTGCCAAACCTCCCTTCCTCCCAGGCGTGGGGCAGTGGGCAGGAGACCCCTGGTGCTGGGCAGGGACGTACATGGCGTGTGGGCACCAACGAGCTCCGTCTGCTGCTGTTTGGGCAGATGCGGAGCCCCAGGGCACTGCAGGGCAGGTCCTGGCCCTGAACGGGTCCTGCCATGCAAGGAGGGCAGGACGAACACAAGGGATCTGGGAATGCTACCGAGGGCTCCAGCTCCCCCAGGGGACCTGTTCACAGTGGTCTTATTTTATGGGATCAGTTGGAAGAACTAGACCAGACAGAAGACCGAAAATTATCTGCAACTGCAGAATTCGGATATTCAACAATTATGAGTGAGGCTTTTAAAGCATATTCGTCATCATGGCCGGGCTTCGCGAATGAAGATTTGGGAAGGGCTCTACCCACACTTGCTGCAAGCATCAATTAAAACAGGAAGGTTTCAGGAACCTATAAGGCCATCATCAGCTCCATGCTGCTTTTCGATGCATACCGAAACTCAGCTCAGTTGGTATCAGCTGAGTCTTCATCACATTTACAGCTGCTGCCTGCACAACCTCTCAGGATGCAATTGCCATAAAAAGAGAACACATCTCCGTAATTATACATGCGCAAAGCAAAATGCCTTTCTGTGACCATCCAGCCAGAGCTGCAGGTACAGATATGCACGTTCCCAGGGATTAGGGAGGCGCTGGAATACACAGGAGACAGTTGTTGCCCCATCATCATGACTGGGCTTTGTGAACGAAGATCTGGGCAGGGCTCTGCCCACGCTTGCTGCAAGCCCGCTGATGGCTAAAGAGGCCGATGCAAAATGGGCATGTCCAGTTGCAAAAGGCCCAGCAGAAAGTCTCCATAGGTGGTGTTGGCGAGGCACGGTTCTTTCTGCGTTGTCTTTTCTCCTCCAGACTGATTCTGTGTGCGTTCTCAAAGGAATCAGCAGCGTTATGGATGGTGTGTCTCCATGGCTCCCAACTGGAGGCCAGAGCATAAAGCATATTACAGGAGAAAAGAAGACCCCAATGCTTCAGGAATATTATGGGGTGTGGATGTCCAAGTCCCGCTGGCGCTTACAAGACTCTGCCTGAGTCAAAAACTTCTGGGGTGGTTATGGGGTAGCGAAGGGAAAAGGATAGATTTCTCATACCTTTATTTTTATTCTGCTTTATGCACATTCAGAGGATTTAATGTGCACATATTTTAGCACTTGAAAAATGAGTTGTAAGTACAGTGGAGCAGGAAATAGCCTTCTCTTCATTTTCCTTGTAGTTCTTGCAAAAGAGAAACAAGGAAATAATTAGATTTCACCCTGTTTATGTCTTTGTTGCTAGCTCTAATCTTAATGTCTAATAGAAGAACAGAGCAAATGGCTCTGGGAAGTTTTATATATTTTTTTTCTCTAGTACATTAAGAAAAGAATAGAGCTGATGATCAGGTAGCCTGAGTGAATCAAAGCATCTATGCTGGGTTATTGCGGGAGGCTGAGTCACAGTCAACTAGTTTTATAGCATGCCCATAGTTGATTATAAAGTAAATAATTGGAGGAAAGGGACAGAGAAGATGATTAAAGTAATCTCTGAAAGATGTTTGCGAATCTCTCTGTTCTGGTAGCTGGACCAGATCAACGAATAACACATCTGATGAATGCAGGCTGATGAATGAAGTTTAATAACGCAAATTCTAAAGAAATTTTCAAGTTATTAATAAAAAAAACTTTAGGTTAGCTATTAAACAAGCTACTGACTGAATGTTCCCTTCCTTTACTCTTCATATAGGTCTGTAGAAAACCAGTGAGATAAAATTCCTTGAAAAATTTGCATGACAGTCAAACATCAGCAAAATACAATTTTAACTGGAGATGAGAAGAGAGAAGGTGTTGACATAAAAAAAATTCCTTTCTGGCAAGAAATGATCTAGTTCAGATTTCAAGTAATTTTCCACATTTACCAATTAACTCATTATTCAGGAACTTCTGAGAACCCTCCTTCTTTGAATCATCTAGATTCTTTTTCCACAGACTTTTGCCTTCTGAGACAAACTGAACTTAACTTGATCAGCCATTTAAAAAAATGGAGAGAAAGTAAAACTGCGAGTCCAGGATGGGAAATGTTAAGCCTTTTCTCATCAGCACAAGGAGGAGGAAAAGTTGGGATATCCACTGAGCTGATGGGGCATTAGTGAGATAGTCCATGAGGGGGCCTTTGCTGAAACAGTCTGTCAAGGGACAGTTGAGTTTTAAAATGCTCCAGCTACCACAGGAGATGCATTGCATTGTTGGCGTGTGCAGATAAATTGCTACCCAAGTCGTGGAAGCTGCTTTATGAAATAAAATAATAAAACAAAACAAAACAAAATAAAATAAAATAAAATAAAATAAAATAAAATAAAATAAAATAAAATAAAATAAAATAAAATAAAATAAAATAAAATAAAATAAAATAAGGGAATAAGTAAACTCTGTTTCAATCGATGAATTAATACAAAACCAGCCAAAGGAGCAGAGGAGACTCCTGCAATCCCTCAGCTATATTAGGCAATCAGTTTTTTTCCTTTCAATATGTAAAATATTCCCTTGTGGCTTCTCGTGGATGCCATGCAGTGTGAACACAGCAATCAAAGTAATAGATGTCAGAATAGTCAAAATAAGATGTGTCAGACAGAAGCAAATGAGTACATACTCTCATTAAGTAAATCTCCTAAGAGCTTAACACACACAAAACTCTTCCCAGAAAAGCTGTACAAACAATTGGATGCACTAATACATGATTTTATTGGTGTTTCAAAGTCAGATAAAAATATTCTTCAATCTAATCCACATTTTTCAGATTTCACCATAAATAATCTCTGCCTAAGGCAAAACACATACTGTATCTGCCACAATGAGGTTAATAAAGGTCATAACTGAAGATAAAATACACTGCTTTGAGGAACACTGAACAATCATTAAACAATCAACATATGCTACCTATACTGCTAAAGCCAATATTCATTTCTGCAGTGGATTGGGCATCATCAAGGTCCAGCACTGAACTTCAGCCTCTGAGGCAGCAAGGAAGATGTTTCACCCAGAAAGAAAAAAGCCAAAAAAACCAGAACAAACCTTCTGGGACAACAAATTTGTGGACAAAATCAGCCAAAGCATAAACTGGTTGCCTTCAGAACTTTTCTCAGCAACCTGTTCAGAGGTTCAGTACAAACCCAGCGAAGAAATCAACAGAATTGTACTTCCACAATATTCCCAGCCTTTTGGAGCAGCAAGGCCAGATCATGAAAAAGAAAATGGAGGAAATACATTGGAATGAAAGAGTCATTTCCAAAGGCAGAAATATTTTATTTGGCTATAGAAGTAGTCGAGGAAGAAGAAGGAACAACTAGAAAAGAAATTCTACCTCTAATGAAGCTCATGCAGGATTGTCTTTTCCTTCTACCATATCTGTATGATAAAGAACACAGAGCATTTTGGGAAGTGAATGGATCGTTTCCCATTGAAATTAAAGGGGATTTGGGAGGAATTTCAAGTCTTGGCCACTTAAAACATGTTAAGCAGACTAAAACCCACCAAAAATACTTTGTGCCCACTTGCGTTTGTGTGTGGCCTTTGACTTCAGCGTTTACAAGGAAGATGGAGAGACGTTGAGCGTTTTTATTGTGCTCTAATTGACTACATTGGCTTTTGCTCCGGTTATGAGCCGTGCTACAGTTAACGGGGCTGGGTTGTGGCTCAGGAGGGCCTGATCTCAGCTCCACCCAAGGATTTGCTGCGTGACCTTGAGCCACTTAACGTCCCCATCCCATCTGTAAAACAAAATGATGATGCTCGCCCTGCGCAGGAATCTGTCTTGTCACCTCGGGAGCAAACACTGATTTGTCTCGACGGCGCGCGCGGCTCCAATCGATCGCGAAGGGACTCGGACGGACACAATCCTGCTTGAGGTTTGGCATTTGGAGACAAAATAACCCTGAGGAACCGGGCCATTAAAGCAAACATTTTGGTCGTGCATGTCCTGTACTGTTATGAGCAGCGCCTAATAAATTGATCCTCAATTTTCATCCAGCGCAGAGTAATAAATAGCTGTTGAGGAGTTTCAACAGCTCCCACGTTTGGCAGGTCAGTGGGAAACAGGCAAATGCTTGAGAGATGCAGTAGAAAGGCATCCCTCTCACATGAAATATATTTTTTAAGCCTGTATAACTTTGAAAACAGACATTAATTTTTTTCAGAAGATTAAATGGCAAATGCATGAGTAAAAAAAATATTCCCCTGCTAAATTTTAAAGTCCTAAAATCCAATAGTGACCTACTGATACAGCTCAGGAGGGTCACATTCACTGTAAGGTGAAAGAGGTTCCCTCATCCCTAGACTGCGACAGCTCCTAATTTTGCCTTCTTTGGGAATGAAATGCCAACTACGAATGAACAAAACCCTGTCGTGCTTTTCCGTGTAAAGAGGAGTGGGACAAAAGTGTTATCAGCAAATAGAAATCATTGTAAAACCTCTGCTTCACTTTGAAGACCCAAAAATCAGATAAATTCAGATTTAAATTTTAGTTTAAAAACCAGAAACTGGCTTAATTTGGGCCATTTACCCCGTTTAGTGGGAAGCATTCCTGCCCATGGCAGGGATGTTGGAACTAGGTGAGGTTTGAGGTCCCTTCCAACCAAAGCCATTCTCTGATTCCATGATAATTCCAGACAATGAGGCCATTGGGGTATTACTTGATATTGACACAATTGAAATAAGAGGGAAATAAAAGATTAGCATGTCAACAACTCTTTATATTTAAAAGTAACGTTGGGAGAGAAACACACTGTGAAGGTTGGTCCTCTCCCTTTAGGAGCTGTTTGTCACGGCCGGGGAGTCTTGGTTTTCCTTCCATAGGAAAGCATTCAGTGGGATATTCTTAATTTGGAAATAATCCCTGTGTCATTTCCAACGGCACAGAAATGTCCCTGACCAAACCCCCTCAGGACCTGAGAGCTTGATCCCTGCAGGGCGTTTCCAGGCCAGACACTGGGGATTCCCTGGGGGTCTCCACACCCTTTCTCTGTTCAGGGACCCTGAGGTTGGAAGAAGCCCTGGGGCTCTGGGGGTTGCTGGGGACCTGGGTGGCATGTCTGAGGTGTGACCAAGGGACGGGAGAGTTTGTCATCCATGCGAGATACTTGTAGAAGGTGGGAAAGGTCCTGAAAAGGTCTGGACTGTTCCTTTTGAGACACTCATGAGGAAATGTTTTCTCAGGTCCAAGTTTCAGCATGGACAGTCCGTGGCACTCGAGTTTTGCAGCAAAACTTCTCGGTGAGATCATGGGTTGCTTGTGGGTGCCATACAAACTAAATTACATACTCTGATTTTCATTTCATTCTACTATGGAAAGCAAGACCAGGGCTTATAAAATTGCAAGACATACTGAGTGATTTTTTGCCATGCTAGACTATTCCCATTTACTTTCTTAAATCAAATTAAACTATTTGGATCATTAGAGAACACACTATCTCTCCACGCTGTAGGCACCTAACCTTCCCCTGACACCATCCTCTCTCTTCTTCTTTTTCTTCACCTCTGGATATGCTTCCATTTTTTCTTATGAGTTTCAGAGTTGAGGGAAACCCACAGGAGTGAACTTCGAAGCGATTAATTGTATCTGATTTTACTGCCTACAGCAGCAGCTTCACCTTGCAGTGAAACTCCAGTGGATTTTGTGAGCTTCAAGGATGCCTTTGCAGGAAACTCATCCCCAAATTAAAAACTTTTCCAATTGTACATTCTGAAAAGACTCCAGAGCGGATGGGAAGCAATTCAATCTCACTGGTGATGTTACAAGCAACTATCTATTTTGAGATAAATGTTTTTGTCTAAAATCCCCCTATAAAAATCTATTGTTTTTTTTCTTTTGATTGACTTATTTACAGAATTTCATCTGAGAAAAGTCTGACAAGCTCTGTGTTGTGTCAGCCCTCCCACATCTATGATTCATTGAGTTGCTTTTGTCCCTGATGTTTTACTTAATCTTCTACCAGAGAGCAGCTATGGATGTTGTTGGTAATCCTTTCATGTTTTTCAGTCATGGAAAATGATGCAAAAAGCCCAGATATTGAGAATATCCTCAGTCGTTGGGAGCTTCATTAGCTAAAATAAGACTGCAGAAGATGACAAATTTTTCCTTGGTCTTTTTCATCTTCTCCCTCTTAACAAGACATCTGCAAAACCTCTTTGGTCAGACATTCCTTTTTCACCATTAAATTCTGATGGGATTAGTAGGTTTGCTCAAGTACAAAAATAAACAGCATATGTCCTTGCTAATTTCCTAATACTGTCACAACACAATCTGTCAGAATGTAAACTTTTTTTTTGAGCAGTCTCATTTACTTCAAGTTCACACTATGAAAAAACACCCTATAACAACAAGAAGCCTCCCAAATCTTTATGCATCACCTAAGAGACAGCACACTCATTCTTAATTTTTGTTTTGCGTTCCCAGTTTAATAAGGGTGCCTATACATATCGCCTTCAGTACGAAAACACAGTGGCGAACAGGGTGCCTTAGTTCCTAGGAGTTAAAAGGTCGTTTCCCCTTGACGAAAAGCTTGTTCTATCAGATAAGTAGCTGCTACACTCCATAAAACTGGCAACCCTTCAAAAGGTTCCAGAAATTAGAGGCATTGTTTGAAGATAAAGGCAATAAGGTCATTTGCTTTGTGTTCAGTCCTGCAGAACTTTCCAGGTGACCCTTTGATATTCAAGTGAAGAGGGCTTTAAATTGTTTTATCTTCATAGAGCTAATGAGTGCGGGCTGACAATCACTGTTAAGACTAGTTGGAACCCTATTAGAATTAAATTTTGTGAAATATTGCAACATATTTCCATTAAGGAGGGGGTGCCTCCCTGGAGTTTGCTAAAGCTGAATCCATAATCACTCACAACGCTGCGCTCTTGTCTGACTGCTTTTCTCAGTTTCTTTTATTAACTCTGTTTTCATTACTTGAATAATGTCTAAGATGATTCTCAGTGTATTCCTACAGTCAATTAATAAAGCTGTACAAGCAAGCCACATATGTAAACTCTATGTCCTTCTCAAACTCTATGCCAGAGTGAAACAAGCCTTACATTTCATGTGTACAGTAATAGAGAAATTACTCATGAACTTTTTATTGCCAGAGGCTGTATGGCTGTGTATTATTACATGTGTAATTAAATAATCTATAATGTTGCTCTGATATATGGTGTATATAATTCTTTCCTAGAGGAATAGATTGCTATTTTAATTTATTTTTTTTCTTTTATGCTTCATTTTATATATTTCATTTTTTGGAAAATATTTTATATATTCTTAAATATTTTGCATATTCTTGCATTCTTGTATATTGTATATTTTGGATATTCTTAAATAGTTTTATTTTGTTTTGTTTTGTTTTTTCTAGTAAGAAGTAAGAATTTTCACAGATCGTTAATCCAAAAAAAAAGGTAAAAAAGGAAAGTGAAAGTTCTGCGATGACCCATATACATCATGTGCTACAAGCATGCTTGGTTATCACCGCGACCTTCTTCATTACCTCAGGTGTTTATTTTAACATTGTTTCTGTTCTATGTTGGAGACTCTTTCTAGTAATAGCCCTCCGTCACTCTAATCTGCACTCAAAAGCAAACGTAAGCAGGATCACCTCAGTTTGAAACACACATGAGCCCCATCACCCCAATGACTACCAAACAATTAAAAAGTACAAAATCCTTACCTAATGTCGCTGACTCAGCGCTAATGGCCCACAAGGGAATCCAGCAGAGCTGGGCAAGGAGCTGGAGATGCTGGTGGAAAGGAAAGAGCTGCTGCATAGTGTCCAGGGCAGGCTTTATCCACGCAGCTGCACTTGCTTAGGAGTTAACTTTCAAAGTCCTAAACTTCGCAGGAAAAGCCATCAGCCCTCCTGCCTCCTTCAATTTCTTTCTTTTCTTTCTCTTTCTCTTTCTCTTTCTTTTCTTTCTTTCTTTCTTTCTTTCTCTCTTTCTCTCTTTCTCTCTCTCTCTCTCTCTCTCTCTCTCTCTCTCTCTCTCTCTCTCTCTCTCTCTCTCTCTCTCTCTCTCTCTCTCTCTCTCTCTCTCTCTCTCTCTCTCTCTCTCTCTCTCTCTCTCTCTCTCTCTCTCTCTCTTTCTCTCTTTCTCTCTTTCTTTCTTTCTTTCTTTCTTTCGTTCT
>VWZG01009088.1:365476-381761 GCA_013396735.1 Grallaria varia
TCTCTCTTTCTCTCTCTTTCTCTCTCTCTCTCCCTCTCTTTCCTTTCTCTCTTTCTCTCTTTCCTTTCTCTCCTTTCAATCCACGCTCTCGGAGAGTGGTTTAATGTGTCATTAATCGCAGAGTTTCCAAGAGGGGAGCCCTCCAGCCGCACACCAACCACGCACGAACCGAGCCCAGGTGTCCCTGCAGCCGCTGGGCTTTACCCGCGCACCCACGGCGGGCCAGGACAGTACCTGGGGAGGGAAAGGAGGGGATCCTGCAGAAATGAGGGGGCCCAACCCACCGTGCCTGCTCGGCAGGATTTGGAAGGTCAGGTTATTGCAGTCGTGTCTGCGTCTGCGTCCTGGAAAACGAGACGCGCCTTTCGGAGCGTCGTCTCACCGGTGAAAGACAGAAGGAAAAAGGAGGGGGGATGAATTCCATCCCTCACGTCGCTCAGTGGCACTTTTCTAAAGTTTGGCCTCGCTGCAAAATGCCACACGGGGCCTTTGTGCTACTTCCACTCAGCGTGCCCAGGTCGTTGCACGGCAATGCACGGCACCAGCTGAACGCTAAACTTGGATGAACTGACTATCAGGTCGCACCCCATACTCTGATATTCGTGGTGGTTTATTTAGGAACTATTGCATCCCCACCCACTGTTCAGTGTTTTCCCTGTCCGCCAGCGCTCCTATTCTTTGGCTTGTCAAGGTTGATTATTTTGCGTCTGCTTGTTTAAGTGAGGATATGGTGAATTTTCTGATAAGAGAGTAATGCACAAGACTGTAAACATTGCACACAGCCCGCTGCGAGGAGCATTTCATGGAAAAGCATACACAGAGCTGTTAAAATTGGTTTGCAGTACAGCCAAGGAGTTGAAATTGTTGTTCATTTGGTTTAACTACATTCCTTGAGGAGTTTTACCCCTGGATTCCCTGAGGGAAATATAGGCTATTTAAAAGAAACTTCTAAAACTTTTTTTCTTAGTTTTGATTTTGGATTTTGATGTTGCAACATTACTGCTTTTTGTAGTCTCATTGGATTAGTCATCTCGCTGGACTTGGAGCCCTTGGGGAGCCTTTGTGAGTCTTTCCATTGATCTTGCTGATATTTAGGGTATATTCTTACAAGATCATTAAGAACCCAGTATTTCTGATTTTTTTTTTTTTCATAAGAGACCCGTGTCCATTTCTTGAGTACAAATATATTCAAGAAAGGAATCAATTTGTTTTTAGCAGCACCCAATTTCTATTTTTATACAGCTTTCCCAGTTAATGCTTGAATGTATTTGTGCCAGTTTCTACACACTGGTAAGTGTCCAATCTTCCTTTGACTGTAAATTTTGGCCAAAAAAAGTCATAGCTCGGAAATCTGTTGAGAGCTGAGATTTATTCTTGCCAAAATATTGGCAATCAAACTCAATTTACAACAGAGAAAGAGAACTTTCCACAAACAATCCAGTCTTTGTTGGTCTGTTGTATACAGAAAGCAAAAGTAATCAGGCAATTAAAAAAACCAACAGGTAGGTGGAAGGTGTTCAGGGCAACATGAGAAAAGGGATAGTTTTGTAGACATGCTTATCCCCTTACCTGTTTTCTCCCTAAACAGGTTTTAATCAAGAGGAGCCTTGGAAGGTGGTAATGATGAAATGAAGCTTTCCATTGTCTCAGCTAAGAAGTTTCCCTGGGCTGGATGTGGCTCCCTTCATTTTGGGAAGACAAACAATGCCAGGTCAGACAATGAGGTGCAAATATTCTTCTCCCACCCCATGACAAGACTACACAGAAGTCAGAAAAAGTAGTGAACCCCACCTTCTCTCTCCCTCCAAACACCATTCTAAAAAAGTAACGTGACACTAAACCCATGGGGAACCTTCCTGAAAATATTGGAAAATACTCTCGCAGTTTCCACACCATTAACCTGAGCAAGGAGAGAACCTGAAAGTCCTCAGAAAACTGGTGTAGTCCAGTGTGGGTAATGAACACCCAAAACAATTCACTTCACTGTCTGTACAAAACCCCAACACAACACTGAGGGCCCTGCATCAGTCCTTCTGGGATTAAATCAATTTTCAATGCTGGGGTTGGAGACAGGGAGTCCAAACGAGCCAACAGCCACAGCTGGAAGCTGGCAGCAGCGTTTCAAACTTGGCCCAAAGTTGTCTGATGGATACGCACGGAGGTGTTCCGATGCCTTCGCTTTCTCGGAAAGGGATAGCGTTTGCCAGAACCATCCCAGTGGCAGAGCTGGTGCTGGGGATGGGCTGGAGGGGAGATGAGCAGGGGTAGGAGGAAGGCTCTGGGAAGAGCATTAACAACAACAAGCTTTGCTTTTTCCTTCAGATGCAGAACCAAACCTCAGGGTGGGACTGAATGGCAACATAATGATAAAAATGCAAACAACTGAAAGGCCTCCAGGGATGGGACTTTCTGACCCTTTGTTCCAAGCATGAAATGTTCGGGCTCCCGAGACGGTGTGGGAGAGTTGCCCGCAGAAAGCCTGGGTTGTAGTGGAATTTTGAGTGATGAATCCCATCACTCAGGTACTTCTGAAGGTCACGTGGAAGCATCTGTCCACCTGGGAACCCCAGGAAGGAGAGATGAGTGGCATCCCAAGTTCTGCTTCTCAAAAATTGAGCGTGGCTGGTACTTTGCTTTTGCTCTTGTGCCAGCAGGCAGCTGCACCATCCTTCATTTCCCTCTGCTTCCTATGAGGAATAACCTTAGTGTGAGGCTGTCCCCTGGGGTGGCTTTCCAGGCAGAGGAGAGATTTGTTATTGATGGGTGACATAAAGAGCATGACCCTGCCTGTGCACACACTTTCCTAGTAGGACAGAGTCCTTCAAAGGGAAAAGACATCTTCACTGAACAGTATACTTTTTTTTTTACAAGCCTGAATTTACACATTCTCACAAAGAAAACCCTCCTCTATCCATTTTTGTTTGCTTCCTTTTTTTGTCTGACTGAAAATACCTGCCACGTCCAGTGACAAGAGATGCACTCAGTGTGCTCCTGGGGCAGTCCCTTCGCTGTTGATACGGGCTAGCTGTGTCCACTGACTCTTCCAATCCTTTCTGCGGCTTCCAAGCAGGTGAAAAATTTGACATAATGGATTTTAACTGAGTTCCAGCAGTCTCCAGTAAGGATTCCTCTTGCCACAGGACTTTCCTAAAAGGGTTTGGATGTGATATTCTCTCCCTCTGTGCTGCTGGCTTTTATTTCTTTTAGTCATCTCTGCCCATATATTTGAGAGAGTTGCCAAACACATTTAGTATAACAAAAGTACAGGATTCACACACCTTGTTAGTCCAAACTACTGCTCTTTATCTTTTATTTCAAGACTGCACGGATGAGTGGCAATGAATAGGCAGGACTTCAGCTCAGCTGATGCCCACTTTGGGGAAATCATCAGTGGTCACAGTGATTGGAGCTCGTATTTTCCTCTGTTTCCTGTTCTTGTGTACAGAGCAGAGCATTTCTGGCTCTTCAATAAATAAGACAAGTTGTACATGTAATTTACAGGATCAAGCTCTTCATTTAAGTGTGGGCTAGTTGTGGTTTTTAGAGTAATAATTCATTATACATAAACATATCCCCTTTTCAGAGCTTTGGGAGTAGAGGATATGATTTCTACATTAGATTATTTGGTGCATTTATATTTTAGCTTCTAATTCCCTTGTGGGAGGGAGAACTCTGATGGCTTTCAGAGTATCATTCCTCATTAGCCAGTGAGCCAAACCATGGGATTTCAAACTCTAAAGCAGAGATAAAATGAAGAAATTGAATGCTTATATCCAGATATTTTAAGGGTGGGAAGAGCATGAGCGCTTGGGCTCTGACACGGCAGAAGTGAACCCACCAAGAGCAGTAAATGAGTTCCTTGTAACCATGCTGCCCCTTGGCATGGATCAGGGTTGGATGTGATCCCCCAGCTGACATGGAGCACCCACAGCTCCGGGGGTGCAGGGCCACCAATCTCTGTTTTGCCAAGCATGTTGCTCTGGCCACCTGAACTTCAGCTGGGCCCTTATTAAATCTGCATCGTGCACCATCAGTGCCCTTCTTGGATGACCACCCCTGCCAGGACAGGTGAGTTATCCATGAGCCAAGCACCCTGTGAACTCCAGCGTGCAGGGCACAGTCAGGTGAGACGTGTGAGTTCTTCCTATGAGTTCCGTATCTGCTGGAAAACACCAAATTATTGCAGAGATGTCAAGGTAAATCCCACTGCAATTCACCTCTGCTCCAGAGCGCTCCAAGACATGTCCAAGAGAATGGTTGCTGTCGCTCAGCAGCTCAGAACCAAAAATGATTATTCTATGAGAAGGGGTTGGCAGCTACCAAATATTCATAAAAAGATGACACCCATGTATAAACTGTGAATATTGGAACTGGCTGGACAGTTCTCATCAGAATCCCTTTGCAGAAAAGTGTATGATTTCCACAAAATCAGTATGAAAGAGACACACTTTTTAGAAATATTTGTGTGTGTGTGTGTGTGTGTGTGTTCCTGGATCAGCTCAGTATTTACTTCACTTTTGTGAGCTGCTCTGGTTGCCTGAATTCTTCTGCAAAGAATTGCTTCAGCCTCTGCAAACATCTTTTTTTTTTTTCACAAGTTAAGTGATCTGGATACACAATTAAACAAACAAACTTAATTGTATTGTTCTTCTGCAAAATTAATATTAATAACTATGGAAATATTTTTAAACACTTCTTTGCCTCTTCTCCCAAAGTCTTGGCTTACCTTGTCTCAATAGTAAAAAGAAAGGGTAAGAGAAATGGCTACTGACAGCCTTGATCATGGACAGATGACATGAATACAAAAAAATCACTGTTACTCAGGAAATTTGCAAACTGAATTTTCTCACTGAGGGAACTTTCCATTTAGGAAAGCATTTCCTTTGAAATGGCAACAGAAAAGCATTCCAGTGGAGTTTTTCATCAGGATTAGCAGGAGAAAGGCACGAAGTGGAAAGGTGCTGCTCCTCCCTCGAACCATTTCATTCAGCCTTGTCCAGGGACCTTTCTTTTTGAGGAAATCAAAACCATCAAGGACGACCAGCCCAGCTCCGATCCCCTCCTGGATGTCCCAGCCTGGAGCAATAACGAGAATCAGGGGCAGAACCACCGGGGTTAGGAATAAAAAGGTGGGAATTGGGCTTGGATTAAAACCAAGCCCACAAGCAGCATTCAAACTGCCTGTGTGCATGTCTGTCTTCTCTTCTTTCATGCTCTTTTCCCACCTTGGCCGTTACAAGTGGACCTTGTAGGAGAATCTATGTCGTGGTCAGAGAGAGCTCGATTGCTGCCCAGTGGCCTTAGCAGGGCTCCTCTCGGGCGGACCTGGGGGCTGCCTCTGCTTTTTCAATGCAGGTGTCATCTTTTCAAGTCCCTTAGACTGCTTGTAGGAGAAAATAAAGGAAAAAAGCACACATAGCTGTACTGAAAATATTATATAAATTGTACCAAAATATTTCAAAAAATGAAAATTTCATTTAAAAAAGAAAATAAGTAGCAGTGAAATGCAATTATGACAGTGTAGATCACTCTGCTAGTGTGGTTCAATTGCCTTTCTACATTCATTCAAGAAAGTAAAATATTGCAAATAATTCTTTCTTTTCGGAGATGATAAGTTAAGTATTAATGGGAATATTCCTCACTATCAGATGAGGTCTGAAGTGTTAGCTTTGAGAGATGGGCATCCCCCCAGGTCTGGGAAGGACAGTAAGATCCCTCCATAGGAAGCTCACCATAATATATAGTTTTAGGACCTCTGAGAAGTCTTTTGGAGAAAGCTTCCTGCACCACGTAGAGGAAACCAAGGCATATAAGTGTATTTTTAAGATTTTCCCTTTTCTTCCTGCCTGTGTCATACACAAATAGGAAATGAGGTTTAACAATTATGTTAAAACATCTGCAATTACAAATGTGAATTTTACGCCAAGATCGCAGTGACATATGTTTCACTCTGTAACCTTATCACAGAGTAGATTGCTTTGGAAAAGACAGAGATTTATTCTGAAACACTTTTTTCTTTCATCTCTTTATAGTTCTTTTGATGATTTTAAATGTTTGTGCTATTGGTACTTACATACGGTAAATGATAAATGATATATTATAACAACAACTACATGAAGCTGAATTGCTTTCTTTACTGAATTTAGTGAATTTACTGCCTTGAAAGGTAACAGATTGATAGCACAAGTGAATTAAATCCTCTCTTTATCCCCAGAACAAGTATAATATGGGCATTACAAATATTTTGCAGGCCCATAACTCAGCCACGGTGCCTCAGCTGTCATCCCCAGGGATATGCTGCTCCCTGCTTTTCCCTTGGGATTTTTTTCTTTAGGGATTTTACAGAATACATTGAAGAACAAAAGGGAAGTGGTCTATCTCCTAAGCTTCCGTTTTCTGTATTAAACAATAATTATAAACTCTTCTTATGAGAAAAGGTATGTAGGTAATATGTGAGTTGGTGGTTGGTGTTGCCTTGGAAGGAGGAGCAGGAGCTGCTGAAATACAGGTCATAATCCAGCCATGGGTGGGGGATTCTCCTCCACCTCTTACAGACACTGGATCCAAAATCTCTGCTTTTTTGACTGCTATTACTGTCATAAAATTCTAAGTGGCCATCTTGAAAATACCAGAAACTAGAGAATTGTTGGGAATACAGTGCTGTGCTCTCTCAGATGTATTTTATTTACTCCATTGCTCCCAGTGAAGTTAATCTGATTTATACCCGTCACCCCATGGGAAAAGCAAGTTTCCAGCTGAGCTCTGGGAGACCTTGTGGGAGCTAAGGGTCAATTCATAGCCAGCCCAATAATTTATTTTTCACAAGGTTTCCTCTATTCAGTTTTCTCAACCAGACATTTTGCAAATTCCAGGTTTTCATGTTTTGAGACGGGTAAAAATCAATTCATTACTGACTTTTTCTGAAGAAAATTGTGTGGAGGGAAAAGCAGGTGTTAAATAAAACCAGCAGCACTCCAGACCCATTATTTCAGCTCTTATAAATAAAAGTTGTCTCTTAAATTCATCTCTTGTGAAGAGATCTCATCTAATTCCACTGCCTTTGAAACCTTAGTAATATAAAATTAATGGAATAATATTTATTGTTATAGACCAGCGGCATTTTAGAAGGAATGAAGGTTCTAGAATAAGTTTTATTTCATGAGGTGTTTATTTGGGTGGGTTTTTCCCACCAAGGTAAGCATTCTTTCCAAATATCACATAAACTAGAACCATAACTCTCCGTTACAGACCCGTGTGACTTCCTGGGCAGCAGATAATGGGCTGCCCTTAAATAATTGGGCTGCTGTCTCACCCCATACACAGCCCTCCCTCAGGCAACTTTGGAGTGAGTCCTTTCTTTTTGCCCAACTTTTCTGTTGTTGTTTGTTTTGACATTTGTATTCCCTCATTTTTGGATTAGCTGTTCTTTTAAGGGTCATTTCACCTTCAATACAATAACCCCTGGCTTTTAATATTCATAAAATTCAGATCTTGCCTACAGTAGATTATTCCCATTGTTCCCTTCTCCGGTTGCTTTCTCACCCTTTCAGTTTTACTGCCAACATGAGATTTGCTCTTAACCACCCAAAAACTCTGCAGTTGCTGCTTTTGAAGGCTCCTGAAAACAAAACAAATGCAAGAGAGATGATAGTTCTGGGTTGGGTTTGGTTTTTTCACTGTGGCTCAAACCAGTGCAAGGCAGGTGCATGAGATTGGTGGTCTGTCACAGCAAATCTTATAAAAGTGTTATGTTATTTATTTGTATAAACCTACGAAAAAACCACTTTTACTCTATTAGAGACTTTAATAACATTTACCTGCTTGCATCTCAGAGCACCAGTGTCACAGGGTAGGTTTTGCACAGCTGACTGCCTGTTAATTGAATACTCTAATTCAGCTTCTAATTCTACCTTTTAATGGTTGAAGGCCCATTAAAGCAGCTATTTCTCTAATAGCTGTGTGGGAAAGGTGCTGTTTGCTGTGCCATCCCAACTAACTCTTCCCCTCGTCTTTGGCTGAGGAGTCTGAAGGGGCTGCCCAGACCCTTTCCAGTCCCAGTTCGATGCCAGAGCAGCACAAAGCACGTTGCCAGAATTATCTCCCAGACCTGCCCTGGGGATGTCACCCCAAGAAAACACTCACACAGTGTTTCCCATCAGCACGTGTCACTAAACTAATATTATTTACTAGCCTAAAATTGTGGTTTGCAAATCTCTTTTCAGCACTCACAATACTTTCAAAAATCTAGCCAAGCCCTTCATGTACCCAGCTAGAAAATCTGGATGAAGCTAAATAAGTTCTCCATAATTGCAGAGGAGGAAGGAAAGCTTTTTTCCCCCCGCATGCCCAGAGTTTTATAAAATTCTGGTCCAAGCTGAAGCAGATTTGGTTACAGGCCACTTCTTCTCTGCAGCTATAAATAAAGAAGCAGATGTTTGCACCTGCCAGATTTGCTTCTGACTTCCATGCTGTGAGCATGTAATCACTGCAGGTAATGGCATATCACAAAGAGTTAACTCAATAAGTACCATTAAGGGACTCGGAGCTTATGATTCATTTTGCTACAGCGTTTTGTTGTACACTTAGTAGAACTGACTCAATACCAATGGCCAAATTATGACTAAATACCACTGGCTAAGTTATCAAGGTGTCTGATTTTATAACTCTATCTAAACGTGCTTTGCTCTTTTGTCGGCTCAGGCTCACTAATGTATTGCAAATTGTTCATTTTTAAAAATATTCTAGAAAATGTCAACTTACATCGTTGTTTGGCCTAAAGTCAAATGTACCAAATGCTTTGTTAAATAATTGGTCTAAGACTGGAGAACAAAGTCATCCATCACCAAGTCACAGGTTTTGTTCTGTTTCCAATAAATTCCTTCAGTGCAATTTCCTTCGGTCATAAATCTCAAATCTGTGATATTCGATAGCATTACGCTACATTGAATTTGCTATGTGTGTTTAATGCAGGCTAAACACCAGTCTGAAAACCAAGGGCTTATTACACAAACCTGCGACAGCATTTTGGAATGTATAACGGACGTGAAATATTTAAGATGTGAGCCAACCACTGTTCAGCTGAAGATGAAACTTGTGTCATTCCCCCAGTGCTCATTATCAGGTTTGCTCCAGGTGCTGGGGATGGATGAGCAAATGCAGAATAAGGCACATCAGGGATGCAAAGGAACCTCAACAGCCTCTGCAGGAAGGCACAGTCCATTTTGTAGTGTGAATCAATAAATCCAAAAATCTAATTCATATTATATTTACCTTCCCTATTTTTTTTTTAAATTTATTTAAATAATTTGGAAGGTGAGTCATTAAATCTAAGATTCTAATTCCCATTATATTAACCTCCTCTATTTTTTTTTTAAAATCTATTTAAATAATTTGGAAGTTGACTTCCCTATTTTTTTTTTAAATTTATTTAAATAATTTGGAAGGTGAGTCATTAAATCTAAGATTCTAATTCCCATTATATTAACCTCCTCTATTATTTTTTTTAAATCTATTTAAATAATTTGGAAGTTGAATCGATTAGTAAAAGATTCACTTGTAGAAGCTTGCAGAGACATGAGAGTCCAAGTGGTTCATTAAATCAAATAAATACAAATATCTCTGACTGTACATTGCCTGTGGATCTGGTGGCCACGTATTTCTCTGCAATTGTATTTCTGCCTTAGTACATCCTGGTAGCACTGTTAGTGGGACCTAAAAATGGGCTCATACTGCTAATTTAGGGAAAAAAAGCCACAAGATTCCAGTGAAACCTGGGCAGAGTTTTGGCAAGACAGTCTCTCAAAAAAACTTGTGATAAAATGGTCTTCATATTTCCTCTGAAAATCTCTGAATCATTAAATCTAAGATTCTAATTCCCATTGTATTAACTTCCGCTATATTTTTTTTTAATTTATTTAAATAATTTGGAAGTTGAATCAATTAGTAAAAGATTCACTTGCAGATGCTCGCAGAGACATGAGAGTCCAAGTGGTTCATTAAATCAAAGAATAAATAGAAATATCTCCATATAAGCTCTGGCTTTCTCTGTGTTTTACAATCTAAGAGTGTTTTAAGAGTCAAAATGTTATCAAAAGACATTTTTTGTTGAAATCGTTGAGAACGTTACTGATTCCATAAGACTTTCAGAGGAAATATGAAGAGCATTTTATCACAAGTTTTTTCTGAGACTGTGTTACCAAAACTCTGCCCAGGTTTTGCTGGAATCTTGTGGCTTTTTTTCCCCTAAATTAACAGCGTGAGCCCATTTTTAGGTCCCACTAACAGTGCTACCAGGATGTGCTAAGGCAGAAATACAACCTCAGAGAGCTACGTGGCCCCCAGATCCACAGGCAATGTACGGTCAGTGAGCCTGTCAGGAGATTTGCTGTCATTTTGTAGGGTGAAGACAGGACATCCCTGGCACCCGATACATCTGCACAAGATCCAAGGGCAGTGAATGAAAGCCTCGGCCTCTGAAAAAGGCTTGTCAGGGGTTTCTGGAATACCTGCAGCATTTCAGCGGCGCTTACAAATTGCTAATGTCATTTTGTGACAGACTGCAAACAATTAAAAATGGCTAAATATGCTGCTCGTAAACGGGCTTGTTGAAAACTTTGATCACAGACAAAAAGGAATTCTTTTTAAAAACCTACTGTTAACAGTAGGTAAAAAGTTAATGAGGAACATGTAAATAATTAATTCTTCCTCTAGAGCCAGAAAAGATTTGTTATTGTTGCTGTTAATGGACTCACAATATATGTTGTATTGTCTTTTCTGAAGTAAGCACTGAATTACTTCATCTCCATACAAAAGAAAATAATTTATTGCACCAATAGCTTTATTAGTGTTTGTACTCCCAGAAAACAATGTTTTCCTGAGTTAACTAAAATGGTTTGCCTTGATTATAATACATAGGATGGCACAGCTAAATTGAGACTTCAAAATAATCAGGATACTTTAAATCAAAAATACTGCTTAAGGAAAATTTGCAAAAAATAAAAAAGAAAAAAAAAAAGAATCTGGCACTTGGTATTTTCAAGAAGCAATTGCAAAGCACACAGAACTATTTCAGATGACCCAGTTGTAACACTGCATTTAAATATGTCTCCTTCCTCCTCATGCTGTTCTTTGAAGCAGTAACATCAGGAGAAGCAACACCGTTCCTTTACTGACATGTATAATTTGCAGAGTCATCACAGCCCGAAGGTCATTCTGTTAAAAACACTCGCAGGATCACAGTTGTTCAGGCATGGTCATTCCACAGCTGAACGGAAAATGTCCTCTCCCTACTTCGTATGACAAATATTCTGGCAATGTCACAGTAATCCCTCATTTGCCATTATGATACTCAGTGATGTGATTGCTCTCAGTTGTCCTATTGAAAACAAGATTTCCTGGTAGTTCTGATGAATGTATAAATTTCATGCGAGCTTGCTGACCACTCCCTGCATCATATCAGAAACTGTACTGAAGCAGACACATCTCATGGACAATAATGGTACCCTGGCCTAAGCCAGAGGATAGCTTGGGGATAGGTAACAGGTTTAAACAAAAACACCGAAAAATTTGTCATCCAAGTTCTTTCTGTATGAGATTGTCAGCTCCTGGTACAGCTCCTGGTACAGCTTCATTCATGCGTGACAGACACCGATGATATTTAATCATTATAAATGCACAGGGCCCAGCAATGCTCCTCCTACTGATGGAAAAGTTGCACCTTGGCTATCTGATGCTATTAATTTTCATTTAGAAGTAAATATAAGTGAATAAATATATTAGAAGGAAGGATTTTTTTTTTTCCTGAGAGGGTACATAGGTTTCTGAGGCTAAGGATTTACCACCATTCAGCTGTAAAAATATACATTAGCACTAAACAGAATCTAATCTAAATGCCACACAGGAAAAAAAATCCCAAAAACACCTTAAATATCCTCAGTGAGTCTATAGTTGCACTGATTTTTACAGGAGGAAAACTGCCCTAAGCTTGTGCTTAAACTCAGCATAAAATTTACATTACACTAAAAATATACATTAGCACTATACATTAGCATAAATGTACATTAGCACTAAACAGAATCTAATCTAAATGCCACACAGGAAAAAAAATCCCAAAAACACCTTAAATATCCTCAGTGAGTCTATAGTTGCACTGATTTTTACAGGAGGAAAACTGTTCTAAGTTTGTGCTTAAACTCAGCCTTGCATTAAGGAATATTCCCCCATCTCCAGGCATCGTGTAAGAAAATTCCCAAGTTCCTCATCCAGCCTCAGGATCCTCACCCAGCAGCGTTTCATTGCGTGTGCCACTGTCCTGCCTCCAGCCAAACCTTTGCAGCTCAGGTGGCAAATTGCGTCTCCGCTGGGCACCTCTTCCCCA
This sequence comes from Grallaria varia, assembly GCA_013396735.1. Lineage (NCBI taxonomy): Eukaryota > Metazoa > Chordata > Aves > Passeriformes > Formicariidae > Grallaria > Grallaria varia. The sequence goes on from VWZG01009088.1 coordinate 377,853, forward strand.
AAAAGGAGAGCATTTGAAATTTCGGTGGCATCGAGCAGGAGTGTGAGAAGGTCCAAAGACTTCATCCTACTTTTCTTTTCCAGCATCGGGGGGGCTGGAATAGCAGGAGGCATGGACAGCTTTTATGAGTTTGCCAAATCTCCAAGGGCTGACGGGGTGGGGGCAGGTCTCACATCACTCCAGCAATCCTTCCTCTGCAGAAGGAGGACATCTCACCATCTTTTCACACGAGGACTGTCACCCAGCGCCGTTTTGGGGACCCCAGCAGATTGCCTCCCCGCACATGGAGACACGTTACAGCCTGTTTTCTGGCTCCTGTGAAGACTGTTCTCCACTGATCCAAGCGTTAGCACGTCTCTGGTCATTTGGCAAGGCAAGGGAAATGTTACAGGCAGTACCAGCCACATCATCCTTGTCTGTGCCTCAGGCTGGAGAGGACGATGTGCCTTCCCTGTGTCAGCTGAGCTGGTTGGCTTGTGGCTTCCCAGCTCGTTTTTGCAGGACACCACCAACGTATCACAGATACCTCGAATCACCACTGGAAAGCATTGGTGTCGGAAATAAGCTTGGATGGGGGCTGCAGTAACACTAACACATCCAACAGCAAGAAATCCCACAGCATTTATGCATTCTGCAGCATTTATACACCCTTCAGCATTTATGCATCCTGCAGCATTTATACATCCTGCAGCATTTATTCTTCCCCACAAGAGTCATTTCTGGGTCTCTGCGACGTGCTGTTCCCCACATCTGGTCATGGATGCTGTTCCCCACATCTGGCCATGTCACACACCCCAGCCTGTCCGAGGGCATTGCTATTTCCAGGTATCCATGTCACACACCCCAGCCTGTCCAAGGGCATTGCTATTGCCAGGTTTCCATGTCACACACCCCAACCTGTCCGAGGGCACTGCTATTGCCAGGTTTCCATGTCACACACCCCAACCTGTCCGAGGGCATTGCTATTGCCAGGTTTCCATGTCACACACCCCAACCTGTCCAAGGGCACTGTTATTTCCAGGTTTCCATGTCACACACCCCAACCTGTCCGAGGGCACTGTTATTTCCAGGTTTCCATGTCACAGGCTCCATGGCTGCAGCTGCCTGAGATCCAGCAACAGATCTGAAGGAGCAAATAATATCAGCCCCGATGGGAATGAAATGAATATATTTTTTACAGGGCACAGCTGCTCAACAGGTGCTGTTCCCCACACAGAAATACTGTGAAAAATGTTCCCCATTTCCCTCCTTATGCCATGCAAGACAGATTTATTAATTTTTTTTATTTTTTATTATGTATCTATTTAGCTATGTCTTACATAGAAAGCAGCCTGGAAAAGCATCAGTCAGCATTAATAAGAGAAATAATGAGGAATTACGTGATGAGGGCTTACCAAGCATGTTCTAGCACATACCAGAGAGGCAGTGGCTGCGAGTCCCACACGCTTTCCTCTCCGAGGGAGCTCTTCATTCCCTGGATTTCCCAGCTGCCCAGCAGATGGTGGTGTTATTTCAACTACTTTGCTCTGCGCTCCCTGGGAAGCAGCCAGGCTGCACAGAACAGCTACGGGAAGAGTTGCTTCAGGACTTCACAGCTCACAGAACTGCACTTACAGGTTATTAACTGCAGCATCCTGATATTCCCTCTTGTGGATAAAAATGTTACTGATGGATATCAGCCTCCTAGTACCTAAAGGGGACTTACAGGAAGGGTGGAAAGGGACTTTTTCAAGGGCACGTAGTGATAGGACAAGGGGGAATGGCTTCAAACTGACAGAGGGCAGGGTTAGATCAGATATTACAAAGAAATTCTTCCGTGAGGGTGGTGAGGCCCTGGCACAGGGTGCCCAGAGAAGCTGTGGCTGCCCCATCCCTGGGAGTGTCCAAGGCCAGGTTGGATGTGGTTTTCAGCTACCTGGTCTAGTGGGAGGTGTCCTGCCCATGGCCGGGGGATTGGAACGAGATGAGCTTTAAGGTCCCTTCCAACCCAAATAATTCTATGATATATTAAATTAAACATTCTTACATTTGCCTTGATAAAAATCCTGGTGACAGGAGGAAGATCCCCTTCTCACAAGCAAGAAGAAATATTTCTTCAAAAGATCTCTTTTCCAGCAATTTCAGTCTCCTATGAGCCATTTCAGCCATGACCTGGTAGTGTCATTACCTCTTTCTTGGATTTCCAGTCTACTCCACATCTTACATAGAATAACCTAATTACTGATGCTCTTTACCAGCAATAGCTGTCCCTTTCTTTTTCAGTTCTTGTAACATTTTAGTCTTTGTTCCTGCCCTTGCTGAGCATTTAATTTGATTTGCTGACTCTCTTTTGTCTCTTTTTGGCAGCCTGTATTGTGTCCTTTCCCTTCTTAAGCTACTGGCCATATCTGCAAACAGCGCCTCGACTCCTGGCTGTTTGGCTGTCGTGGAGTCAGATCCCACAGCGGAGGAATTGGGTGGTGTTTCTGCCTTTGGATGGGAGCTAGAGAGGTGAAAGAGCATTTTGAGGAGTCTCTCTATCTGCAAGCACAAGATCAAATTGTACTTAACCTTTTTGCTTACTTTAAAACCTGTTACAGCCATCACAACGTGACATGGTCAGTCACCAGCTGGAAATGATCATCCAAAGGCAATTGGAGAAATTTGGCTGCTCAGTTGGTGATAATCAATCAGTTGTGGCCTGACACAATACCCGGAGACTTTCCACATATCTGAGGAATGACATGTTTCAGTGCAGAATTTTTGAGCTGCTCCTTGAGTGAGCCGGCGTGTGTCTTCATGAATACTTTATATGACCTCAAAGTCTGAAACATGATGCAAGTAATTTTCCCGATGCCAGAAGGAACAGAAATTTGTCATCCTGGCTTAGGTCTCAGAGCTTCCACATTACAGTGCGAAGAAAGCAATAATCGATTATGAATATTTCATATTACCTACAAATGTTAAGGACCAAACTTGTTTCTTGGCTATTGGAACACCTTTAGCAAGATCTAGGAGTACAAGCAAATTCTGGTATGAGCGCCCTTAATGACCAAGAGTGAAAGAGCCCAGCACAGGCACGTATCTATGGCAACATACTTTTGAGAAGGCTATTTCTTCCACCCTTTCATCATGAACTCAGCTGCTGCCCTTTTCATACCCGTGGTGGTCCCTGTCCCAGCAAGACCTGTTGCTGGGTGTGGGTGGGAGGCAGGACTGGCTGGCCATCCCTCCAGGCAGTCTGTCTCAGGCTGCTGCTGCATCCTTCTTCTCCTGGCACTGCAGGGACACGAGGCACACCAGATCATCAGTTCCTTGGGGTCACAGGCTGCAAACAGCAGCTGATCTCCCCCAAAGGGTGTGGCTGCTGCCGTGTGGCTGCAAACCTGCTCACCACTCCAAAGACAGCAGCCAGCATTCTCTCATCACCCTGTAGGGTCTGACAGCTTCCAGGGGTGAGTGTTCCTGTGGTTGCACTGCCTCACAGAGGTCCCACAAGACGTTATCCCTATTCCCTGCCCCTCCCTGGGGCTTCACTCCATGACTTCACCTCCAGCCAGGTTGCTGAGAGCTGGCAGTGTATCGCAGCCTCTGGCGTTCCTGGCCTTAGTGGGAGCTCCTCTCAGAAATCTCACCATTTTGAGCCACCCACTGTGCAGATACAGCTGAAATTTGTGGCCAGGACCCAAAATTCTGTTTCAAGTGTGTTTCCTCAAACGCCCCATCCCATGGCCAAGCAAGGGGGAATTGCTACTGCAAAGCTGAATCTGGGTTGGAATTATCATCACTCACATCCACTTAACCACACAGAATAAGGTATCAAAATGTAAGAGACTTGAGAATGAGACTGCTCAAGGAGTGCAGAGTATATTTTTTTGTAATATAAGGCAATTTATATGGAAAGTACATGTAATCAAAAAAAAAAAAAAA
>VWZG01009088.1:381875-419535 GCA_013396735.1 Grallaria varia
AAGCACCTTAAATACAACATTCAAAATCCGGCAATAACAATCCTGTGTCTGACAATGATAAATCAGCACATTAAAAACACGTCATGCAAAGAGCACACCCAGCTGGTCCATGTCCCCAGCAATGCCAGGATGGGAGCTGAGGAGGTGCAGAAACACCTCACACGGCAGTGTGTTGCTATGGACACCATGAGGACACCGTGACTTCTTCACTGGGGCTGCCAGCACTGTGGGCTTACAGCGCTGGACCTCACTCTGCTCCTCAAGTAATGGATGCTGCTTGCTCTCAAGTGGTAAATTCTACCAAATCAGCTCTAATAAAGATAGTCCTGCACTTTCTTTCTTCTTTCTGTTCAAGCGGTAGAAAATAATTCATAAACTAATCAAGTCTTACCTAACTGCCTTGGCACATGCCAGTTTGAAAAATACCTTTGAATCTTACATGTGCTTGGTCTTTTGGACTTTACTGCACTTCATCTCTACATGGATGATGAGAAGCAGCTTTTCTTATAAGGAAAGATAAACTGAGGAGATCTCTTCAAGTAGAAAATATAAGCAGCTCCCTTACTTAGGGAAAAAGCACCCAAAAAATTCACAAAAGTGAGTGGAATAATGCCCAGCATACAGCCCTGAGCTCAGCCTGAAATAAACTTTAGAGAGCCGTGTAGGAACGGGGACAGTTCAGTCATACAATGCAGAAGACAGGATCACAAGTTAGCTTTTATGGGAATTGGACCTTCATGTATCTTGTCCATGCTGGATTAGAACAGTGGGTTAAAGTACAAGAGCTTTCCTTGTATTTTCCTCTCTCTCTATTTTTTTTTAAGTTAAATCTATTTTCAAAAGGCTAAGATGGAAAGTTTAGATGCTGGAAACCAGCTATGCCTTCAAGCAGCCTCAGTCACAGGAGACTTAAATGTGTGCAGTGTGCAGTTTAACAGGACTATCAGAAACCAATAGTTAAGGTTTTGTTCTACTAAATGTTCACCCATCCTTCGTCAAGTATTTCTAATTACCAGGATTTTAATGGCAATGTTTAACAGCCCTGGAACTCCAGGGTCTTTTAATATCTGCCACAACAGAGTTTTCAATTATCATAATTCTGTCCTTAATTTCTGTCATTATAATTATCCTTCATTACAGCAACATTCTTAAATCTGACTCATCCAAGCAAAATTTTTCATTGTTTCACTTGACTTGTGACTCAAACTGGGATTTAACCTCTCAAACAGTCATTTCACCCTATAGTTTCAATGAAAGGGGGAAAAAAAAAATCAGTTTTCTGTGTTTCCACATGCCACATTTGCTGTGTCTGTGTAGGGAACACACCACCTTTTTTGTCAAAACTAAGCCAAAGGTTGAGTATTTATACAATTCTTATAATAATAACAGGAACAATACAGGGCAAAAATCTCTAATATTTGCAAAAGTCACTGACATCACATCATGGTTGACCTTCAGAAAACCTAGCACGTAACAAAAAAGCATTTGTAGTAGATAACAGCCATCTCTCTGATAATTCACCTACCTTAGAAGAGCAATCCATTCGATATGCTATTAATTACATTAAAAATACTGGGATACCAGTAAGCTACAGATATTAATTTATTTAAATTGCTTATATGCAATTCATTTTCAAAGTGCTTCAATGTTTGCACTTGAAAAATGTGATCAGCCTACCAAAAAAAATTCCGATGTTCTCAGTATCAGAGCCTGCCCCGGCTCTGTCTGACCTCAGTTTGATGGCCAAGCAGGATGGAGTCTGGCTTCCTCAAAAAACTGGCTTTCAAGCCCGCTGAAACAGGTCAGTGCAGCCGGTGGCGCGCCCCTGCGCCGAGTCCTTCCCCGCCTCGCCCTGCGCTCATTGAAGTCAATTTTATTGCTGATTTTGTGGGAACAGACTCCAGCTCTCTATCTCTTTGTCAGTGTGCCTTCAAAGCGCCTTCTGCAGCGCTTCGTCCAAGTCAAGGACTCAATTTTGCACATTCAGACCAGGAAGACCACAAAACAAATATAGCTGCGAGAAGAAGGGAATGATAAAGTGAAAGGTGCAGTCTATTCTATTGCGTCAAGTTCTTCTGTGGTATTTCTTCTCTTAGGTCTCTGTGGCAGCCTCAGCCTAGAAGGTTTCTAAATTAGAACTAGAACATAAGAAACACTACATCATAAGGCTTTGATAGAACAAAAATAACTGGCAATCTCACTGTCTTTAATTGAGAAAAAACCCTGGCAATCTCACTGTCCCCTTCTGTCATTTCCCTCTGGGACGTTGTGTGGTGCAAGGAGACCGTGTGGTGTCAGGGATCAAGCAAGCCCTTGGAGTGGCTGCAGAACTTTGGACCAGCCACTTGACCTTCCTCTGCTTCATTCAGACGAGATGGAAATTTAGAGGCAGGACAGAGCCAGAATGAAAACTGGACATTGCTTAGAGCGGTGTATTTCTGGCAAGGTGAACTGCGAACCGTAATTTTGGAGCAGCAGTTCTGCTCAGCGCTGTAATGTCGGGTACACGCAGGCAGCAGTTCTCCATATGCACAGAGAATGATATAAATTGATGACATTTATAGATGCGTACCTTTGGTTCTTGGCTGTGTGCTATGCACTGAAGACATCTCCTTGCAACTGCCTAATATCTACAGATAATAAAAGTGCAGTCCATACTCAATTGCTAATTAATCTAAGACCTACTCTTTACATTTTTATTAATTTTAATGCAGCTGGTTAGTGGGCGATAGACATGATTTATATAAAGGCTGCAGTTGGCTCATTGCAAAAGCCTTAAGCTCTCAGTTGTGACATAACAGGGAAGGAGGCTGGAAAACTCATTTTTTTTCCCTCCTCTGCATGCTTGCTCTTGGTAATCCAGTGTTGACTGCACGGTCTTTCCAGAAAGGGATGGACTCATTCCTGTTGTTGGTCATTCCTGATCTTGGTGATCATCCTGGCCATTTTTGTCCTTTCTGGTCTTGGGGATCATTCTGCTTCAAGCAGGCTGGAGTAGATGACCTTCAGGGGTACCTTAACTAATATTTTTAGGCTTGCCTGGTCTGCTCAGGGGTGTAAAATCAGCATTCTGAGCATGGGCAGCAGCTGGTCCTTAGGTGCCCTATTAAACCGTTTAAGAGGTTGTCTTGGGCACCTGGAGATCACTTCAGTTCACACTTGCCTGGGAGCCCTTCTGGGGGTGCAAGGCTGGGTCTGGGTCATACTTAGCCCCTCTCTAATCGCCTTTGATCCAAAACCTGCAACTGATGTAAATGGGAGATGGCAAAACATATTTATATAAAAACAAAAATAAAATTCTGGATAGTATAAAATATATTTTCAATCTATCATGATAATTGACCTCAAATAAAATTTTCTGTCTCAGGTAACTGTTTCTGACCTGCTGACAATGCATGAGTAGCATCTTGAAAGCAGTTGTGTTCTTCCCTTCTGGTAAAACTCAGTTGTCTCAAATGTAGCAGTGGGATAATATTGGCACTGAGATCTACCTTTTTCAGATCAAAATTATTTGATTTAAAGTCTATATGTAGCTACTTCATTCATAACTGTATAGATACATATTCAAAAAAATCAAGTACAGCAAATAAATATATCGGAGTGGAATAATGAAGAAAATGTGTGAAAGTATCAATAATACCATATGTTTGTGTGACACCAAAGAAATAAAAAATTACAAGGCAGGACTTAAGTGCGACTACTGTAGTGGGAAAGAAGTGCTCTTACATTACACTGCAATCTAAGGCAAGGATGAGGATCTTTTCTTTCCTGATGGCATTTTGAGAGCCAGCCCCTATACAAGCTGGTGATCCTTAACTTAATCCTGTTAAGAACTGTCAAGATTCAAGTAAATTTATGTGCATGAAAGGGTAAGTAAATGCATGTGTTTGAGGTTACCTGCTTGTTTTCAAGCAATCCCGCTATAACTGCTCCTTGTCTCCAGGAGGTTAAGCAAGATCAAGACTTGACTGCTGCCCATTTAAAATCTTCAGAAATTATTATCTAGCTTAGATAATGAGATGAGGAAAAGTCATTTGCACCTAGCTGGTCTTGGTTTGTGCTGGAACTCCTGAAATGCAGAGGAATGTATAATTACGATTTATCTTATGATGCTTTACAAACAATTTACTGGAAATACTTTTACTCATGCAATGTTACCTATTCCTCTTCAGCTTGGGTTCCTAGTGAAAACATGTTGAAATTCAGGGTTGGTCAAGAGAAGCTGCATAAAGTATTGTCCCAAGCTAAAGTAAATTTATAAGCAAGTTATATCTGTCCAGGATGCCTTACCAGCTCCTGCCAAGCATTGCAGCACAATACTCTGGTTATGGACCATCTGCCCAACATCTTCTCTGTGACTGAAGCAAAAAAATGTCATTCTTTTCTTTACCTCTACTTGGAGCAGAATCAGGGGCTCATAAAAGCTTGAGAAACATCTGAGCTCGTGCTCAGAGTCAGCTGTGCTGGAAAAAACAGTTGCATTGCAGGAGTCCTTCACAGCTGGAATTTCATCCCTGCACATTCCCCAAGCAGTAATCCAAGCCCCCAGAAGAGGCAGGCAGGCAGATTCTACCAGAGGATCCAAATTTGGCTGTGCGTGAAGAGTCGACTCTGGCTTGGGCTGCCTTTAGGAACACGAGTGCTTGTTTCAGTCTCTGCAAGCCCATATGGCATTGGTTGGCAATTCGGCATCCTCTGACAAGGTTGTTTGTCTGCAGAGTCAACAAATACAGTATGACCAACCTTTGTCTAGGTAAAGAACAACTATATTAAAGTTCCTTACTTAAAATTATTTACTTCTCTGTCCTTTGATTACAATAACATACAGGCCAAGCATAAAACCACTGAAGAGACTGGAAAATATTCATCCTGTTCCTGTTTTTATTAGCATTGTTTTGCCTTTTGTTCTCTCAATGTCTAGTCCAGTCCCCACTGTTCCTGACTATGAGACTTCTGAAATAATTTATCAATAAAATAGACACTGCTGTTGAAATGTTCTCTTTGCTATATATTGGCATTTTTCAGACATTTCCCTCTTCTCATATTAACAAGGAGTGAATAAATGTAAAGTTTAACCAATCTCTTCTTCGCAGGGCTTTTTTATTAAATAAAATGAAAATAAAGATTTTTTTTCCAAGTCATACTAAAATTAAGATTTGGTTACGATCATGATTGATAAAATTTAACTAGTTGCATTTGCAACCTTTGAACTAATGTCTTGTCTAATAAATCATATTTATGTGTCCTTTTTCTCACATTTCTGTCATTGATAAGAAGTAGCTACCCTGCAGTGCTAGCAATTGAATCTGTTATTCATAGGCATGCTTTCAAATGAAGCTGTAATAAACAACTATTTTCAAAGGAGCTTTCTTTAACAAAATATTAAATGCCGTTTTTCAAATTAAATCATGTATTAAGAAAATCATGATTAAGGCAAGTATGTCAACAGTCACAGGCCAGCCAGTCCTGCCCTTGACTGACTGAGGGAAAGCTTTCCTGATTTGGTAAATATTAAGGGTAGAGTTTGAAAAACACTAATTAATGTGCACAGTCCCTGTTGATGCTCAGAAAGACATGACTTTCAAGTTCACTTAGCCATTTTTAATTATTTCTTCCTTAGTCTTTAACAGGAGACTCATATCACCATGGTATTCAGGGGGAAAAAAATGATGTGCCTTGTATTAAGAACCACTTTAATGACTGAAAAATCTAAATCTGTTCTATTTAACTATTAAAAACCTTTCATTAGAAAAGATTTGTCTGACATTTGGACAGGGGGAATCCAAATATTCTTTGGGTGCTGGTCCCTGCATAGGTGGGGAGTAAAAACTGTGCAGCTCCCACTGATAATGAATGCAAAATCTGACTCCAAAACACTTTCGCCTGGGCACAAAGTGAACTGTCATTGGAAAAAAAAAATCACAAATAAAATGTGATTTAACTACACATAGCAAATAACATATATAATGCTTTAGTAGCAAGAACAGAGTGGATGACTGCTCATAGAAGAGAAGTGCTGTTGTTATGGTCAGAATCGGAGCAAAAATGAGTGTCCCAGACTGGATTCCTTATTGGATGTAAAAACCACTACCAGTCCTCCCCAGAAAAGCCAAAAAGGCAATAAAGAGGAATCATACGCTCTGCCAGCGGTGCAAACAGAGAAGGCTGGGCACGTACGTCCCAAAATGCCTCATAAGCTGACAAGTGGAACCGATAAACACCCCCAGACTGTTCCTCTGCCCTCCCACTGCTCATCCCAGTACTGCCTAGGGAAAAAGGGAGTCCGGTTATAGGAACACAGAGATTCCTGTGCCGGAGCAGTGGAGAGTCAGTGATGGAGGGGAACACTGAGCTAAAAGCAGGATTTCATAAAGAAGAAATACTTTTATTAGAATTATCATCAAAAGAAATGTGAGTAGCAGGAGGCACACTGTGTCTGGAGATACTGAAATTTCAATTCACCTGCATGATGGAGGCTTATAAAATCCTCAGGTGGAAATACCTGTTGGAAAAAACTGCCCTGGGTCTTGGTTCATAATCAGGACTAAAGGTCTATTTCCAGCTCTGCCAGTAGTGCCACCATGACGCGGGGTGACCCACCCAGCTGTTTCCAGCCCTGAGAGATGGTTTCATAGCGCCCCTCTCACAGAGGAGTTGTGAGCTTGCATTTTTCAGCTGTATTGGGGATGGCGAGAAAGCACCCTGAGATAATTCACTGATGGCCACAGAGTGCTTTGAATGCAAATATCAAGCGGACTCACTTTAATCAGGATTTCTTAACTTTAATTTCCCATTTACAAACATGTGGCAAGTTTCTTAGTTGCAAAAGGCATTTCTTAAGGACGTTTACAAGCAGTAGCACATCAGAAGGTCTGAACAGGTAGGATTTGTTTTGCTTCTTTCAGAGCGACTGTTCGCAGCTTTTACCGCTGAAGTTTCAAAAGTGCAAGAAAACAAATATAAATGCCCATTCAGCTTTAAAAGCATTTGGAAGACTATTGCATGATTGTCTTCTGGCCACATTGAAGAACCCACATTATTTTTGGTGATTTTTTTCTTCTTTCCATTGCTGTCTTAATCTCGTGCTTTCATCGGTTTTAGGCTTTTTTCACTTGAATTTGGTTTCTTCCCCTCTAAGTGCACACACACCTCTCGCTTCCCCGCTCCCTCTCAAGGTATGAAATGCTCTGTGGTTGTCCGGCACTTCGGCTCTCGCATCACTCAAACTCAAAGTCTTGCAGCTCCTGTGATCTGCCACGTGTTTAGATTCGTGGCCGTGGTTGTCACTGAAACCAATACAGGCGTTGTTCTCATTACTCAAATAGTGACCCACGTGCTGTTTCTCCTGGAGAGGCATCGTAGGGTTGGGATTATATTTACACAACAAGACTAAGGCATGTGGACCAAGTCCATTTCCTTTCTACAGGCTGTTGTGTTTTCTGAAGGATGCAACAATCCCTTCGGATGATCCAGGACAAACCTTTAGGAGTTTAACCAAAAGGCCATTATGGATTTAATAGGGTAAAAGACCATTTTAAATATCACACTCTTTAGTGACCCTGATTCAAGCACGTCAGTAAAGACCAGTCAGCTGTAATAATATGCTTTGCCACACGGAAGAACATTGAGTCTTCAACAAAGCTCCCGTTTTACACTGGATTTTCAAGCTCACGTTCTACCAATAGGTGGCACAAGTATTTAGCCTTTGATTTCAAATGGTGATGTTGCTTTTGCTAAATGGAAGCGCTGCTGAAACAATTGTGTTCCTGCTCCAGTATTCTCTGCAGTTGCTTGTTTCCATCAAAACCTTTCCCTGTGATGGAGTGATTGCAGTTTCTTCCAGTTCAGGACCACTGTTACAGAGAGAGGCTGGTTAAAAGTAGTTTTGACGTGCGTGAAATTCTGACTCTTGTTTCCACCTGTCACTGAAGATCTGATTTGGTCTTTAAAATGAAGGGCCACTGTGCAATGTTGTTCCAGAAGGCTTCAAAGTCACTGACCAAGAAACATGAATCCACCACTGTGTGTAATTGGGTGTGAACTGTCATCATCCACAACTGGCAATTTGGCAACATCACAAAGGATGCACTTTTGCTTAAATAGTCATCATAGCAGGATCTTGTGTCTTGGTAATGCAGCTTTTACTCACTGAGAACATGGAAGATGATGTGACATAGCTGCTCAAAGCAGCAAGGAGCAGCCTTTGGGCATATTGGCACTTCAGGTCTTCTCCACCATTAAAACAAATTAATTTATGGCCATAGCATTGAGTAGCCAAGTACTTCCCAAATCAGAATCACTGAACAGCAGCATCCAGAGCTGTCAGCCAGAGATTTTTCAGAAGGCTGTGCATGAAGGCCCATCCATTTTCAGTCCTATCACAGTGTGTGGACAAATATTTGAGCAGACCAACTGCTGCAAAAGGAATATTAGGCAGGAATTTGAACTGGTTTCTTGATCAGGAGGCCTTCTTGGTTTTCTGAGAAGTCCTGAAGCAGTGTTCTTCCTGTTATGCAGATTTTAATCCATAGTTTGATCTTCTTAAGCAGACATTAGAAGTTCAGGTGCTTGTCTCATACTTACCTCCCTCTTACGTGCTCTATTCCACCGTGCTGCCCGCAGAGAATGAAGGCAACCAGTGAGCAAACTCATATTGTTCCCTTTCTTCGTTCCTTTTCTTTATCCCCCTTTGCCTGTGAGATTTGCAGAGGAGGGATTGTGTTCCTGATGTGTGCAGAAATTATCTTTGGTAGCACTTTTAGATGGTGCAACCGAAAAATTAAAGAGAGCAAAACTAGAACAGAGATTGTTGTCAAAACACCTCATTATACTTTCTTGGCTCACGTCAGTCAAAAGGACATGCACAAAGAAACCACACGCACAGATGGCTTCAGAAAAAGGAACATCCATTTGCGTCCTAACCCAAATGCACTTCTCAGTGTTTGACATTACATTCAGCTGGCCTGTGTCTTTTTAAATGCACCTTGAGCTCTTTTGTGACATGAATCCAGTCAATTAAGGGTAGAGACTGCTCCTTTCTCTGCATTTCTCATTATTTTTTTGGACACAATATTTCCAAAAAAGCTATGGCAGTGCAGAGCAGGCTTCATATAATAGGGGTTTCCAATGGATTTGCTCTTAGTTAGAGTAGCACTAGCCAACAGAGCTATGATAAAGAGCTTTATCTGGGATTAAAGCTTCTGGAATTACTCATTAATTGGATTAATGAACTGTAATTCATCATGCATGTCAATCCTACTTTAGTCTAGCTTCTTCTTCTGCCCTCCTTGTAACATTCATCCAAGAAAGACCTCTGTTCCGGGAAAGTTCAAAAGTAATGTTAAGACTTTCATGATTCATTTCAAATCCCTAATGTGGTCAAAACTCTCTCTATTTCTTCCCTGAAAACCTCTGTAACTTTTCTTATATAATACATAGAATATTTCTTTAAAACTCTTCATTTCAGAGCTCAGGTCTGAAATCAGGGGGTTTTTAGCTTTCACAGCTGTAGAAGTGTCTTAATTGTTTAATAAAGTTAAAATCCTGCAAGTATAGATTTTTGGTTTTGTTGTCGTTGAAATACTAAAATATTTACTTAAATAGAATCAGAAAGAGACAGAGCTTAAAACTTACAGTAGGTTGTGGCTAAAATATCTTTGGAATATGGGCTAGCTTTTATTTCCTCACATTTTTTTTTCTTCCTGTGTGCTGATAAATTATCTAAAATATTAGCATGGGGTTTTATTTAGTTCTTTGCCTCAGATAAGCTGTTTCATTTGCACCTTCAAAGGACACTTCACTGAATATACAGAATATACATCGCACCATCGATGACGCTCTGAAACAGTAACATTAGCCCTGCTCAGCTGTCAAAGGCTGAAAAACAGATCCTGCAGATATCACTCCTCCAGAGCTGGTCATAAATTGCCTCCGAGCCTGCTTACAGAAGAACGTGTGCGTGGCAGCAACTCCGAACTGGAAATGAAAATGTTTCTGAAGTTCGGAAGTTCCCTCATCACGCACCTTCCCTTTCGCTCTCCGCGCGTGTCGAAGCCCCTCGGCCTGAAATTCGGAAGGGTGAGGAGATTGTACCTCGGTGGGGAGAAAGAGACGTTCCACTTGCATGTCCCGGCGACTCTCAGTTGGCAGCAGACAGCAGCTCCTGGGGGAAAGGAGCTCTCTGCTCCCCCTTATTTGCAGGGTGGAAGTCAAACGTGGTCGCAGGAATGGTTTGATGCGCACGCACTTTCTGTACGGAGCGCTGGCAGGGAAAGAAGTCAGAATAGACTGAGGGGGGGAGTGAAAAGGGATTCTGCTATTTTATATCTGGGAGCTTTTCCTGCCGCGGTCCCGGGGGGGCAGGGAAAGGATGCAGCGCTGCACAAAAAGGGTTCCCCACGAGGTCTGAGTCGTGATGCAATGCCCTTTTAATAAACATGAACAGGGGTTTTTAAGAACTCTGATGGGGTGGCAACAAAAGTGGGGTGGAACACTCTGGTGGGTCTGGCTGAGCCAGAATTTGTTTCCCCATAGGAGCCCCCACAGTGCTCTGCATTGGTGTCGATAACACACCCATATTGTGGCTATCACTGAGCACAGCACTCACTGTTCAGTCAAGGGCAAGATCCTGGGAGGGGACACAAATAGGCAGCTGACCCACAGTGACCAAAGGGATATTCCATACCATATGACATCAACACAGATATAAAAGCTGGGGCAAGAAGCAGGAAGGGGAGGCACTCCTTGTCTCCGATGGCTGTTAACAAGATTTTAGAAGCCCTGCTTGTCAGACATAGCCGGCCATTGGCTGCTCATGGGAAGTAGAGATTAGTTGTTGCTTCTGCTTTGCACGTGCACACCCTGCTTTGCTTTTGCTTTCTGTATCAATATACACTGCCTTATCACAACCCACGATTTGTGCTGGGGTTTCTTTTTGTTTCCACCCTTACTCTCTCCCCTGCCCAGCTGGGAAGGGGAGTGAAAGAGCAGCTGGGTGGGCACCTGGCATTCAGCCACGGTGAACCCACCACAAACATGAGACACACAACAAGGGAAACCAATTGGGATAGGGACACAGGTAAATGGGGGAGGGACTGGGGAAGGAAGCAGAGAGTCCGGGAATAGGCATGCTCACACATGCCTTGGAGATACAAATCTCAAAGAAACATCCACTGTACATATTCATAAACACAGGATAAAGGTAAGGTTTGCACAATAAAGTCCTCTCGTTCACTGTAGTCTCCACATTTTCCTCTGCCCCCAGACCCCTCCGCGCTGATGGGAGGATGCTTTGATGGGAATGGGGGAAACTGCATCTCTCTGAGGGGCAGCGCAAAGCCTTCCTGCAGGAGGGGAGAGCAGAGACGAGCCAGAGCTGTGAGATCCTCCCAACTCAACCTCTGAATGGGACTCTGCGACAGTGGATTTATGGGGGTTCACGTCCCAAGAATGGGAGGCTGTCCTCCTTTACATAGTAGGGATTTTGCCCTCCATTGTTCCCCTTCACGTGGCCCTCGAGCCCCGGAGAGAGACAAGCAGAGATCACCGGAGAGGGAGCAGAGAGAGCGTTTATTACAAGGCCAGAGGTATTTATAACTTCTAGAGGGATCCTACCGGGTCCAATGAGAAACTAGAAATAACAACCAAGAGGAAAGGGTTGACTAAGGGCCAATAGAAAACTTGAACGGTCTTCTATTAAGGACACATTCTTTCGGTCTCAGCAGGAGATAAGGATCTTCTCAAGGGATTTTGGGAAGAAGAAAGCAGTGACTCAGGGAAAAAACACAGAAACTCCATTTTAAACAATAGCAACAGTGTCAGTTTTTAAGGTATTTGGGTTAGCTTTTCTTCCTTCTCCACCAGCCCATTTCTCACAAGACTTTTTCCATTTCTGATATTGTTTGTTCACTGCCACAGGACTCAGCTCATCAGAGCTGGATGAGGGCACTGCAAGAGAGGGCCAGACTTAGTAAATGGGCTGGAAATGGGGTCACGCCGGTCGCACCCGAACTCTGACGTTACGGTATTCCCTGGCATCGAAGCAGGGACGTAGCCCAGCCGGGGAAGAGGAACAGGGTGGGAGGTGATATCCAAATGACATTTCACCACGTGTCCTTCACTAAATCTCAGGGAATTGAGTTAATGAAATACTGACAATGTTTCTGTGAGTGAAGGCATTACTTAACATTAAGAGAAACAGCTTTTATAAGGAAAGGTAATATCGCTTATTAAACCAACTAATATAATTAGAAAACAGATAGACTTCCAAGCCAGAGTGCCTTTGTCAGTCTGACAAGAAGAAGAGAATTCACCCTAATGTAGGTCAGCCCCAAGAGCACATAATTCAGCCTAATTGTGTTAATCACTTTGTGGCAGAGTAGGGAGGTGGCACATCAGTGCAGGGGGTGCTGTTAGCAGGGAACAAGGGACCATCACCTTAGTTTGGGTGAAATATGAAGGTGCTTAGCATTGTAGAGCGGGTGAGAAGAAGATTGCAATGTAGTGTAAAATCAGAGCTTGTACAGTTTATTATTAACCGGCCGCCTTCTGAGCCTTTAGTTCCTGGCTTGTCTTTTGAAGGTATTTTCCTGGGTCTTCTGTGAGGCTCTGCTCTGGGAAATTAAAGGTGGAGAACCTGCTTGTAGGAAATGCTCTTCCACTGCAAAAATAGGAATTGTGATTCATAAGGCATCTCTGTCTTCCAAATAATACTGCTCACTCTTAACCCTAAGAGTTTCTCTTGGTTTGTCTCAGGGTGGGATTTATATCACTGCAATTTAGCTGCCTTGTATGAGATAGCCATCATCATCCAACCTGCTAAGGAAAAAACACTCCTCCAGAATAAAATTCACATCACTCACCTTAAGGAGAGGCTGATATTGGATTAACATAATGTACACTGAAAACACTGGCACTTCAATAGCTGTCATGTCATCTAAGGCATCCTATGAAGAGACAATGACTCAAGGAAGCCTCAGCTGGGAATGGAAACCCACCAGGGTTATCCAGCCTGAACAATTCCTGACATTTCAGATGTATTTTTAAGATACGGATCAGCCTTTACAGGTGGAGAAAGAGCACCAAGATAAGAATGTTTAAGCAGCTACCTTGCCTGTCTTGCCATCCCAAGTTTAGTGCAATAATTTCACTGTTTGAAAATAGAGTTTAGCAAAATATTATTACTCCTAGGAATTCATACAGGCTGCACAAGCCAGAAGGAGTGGGGTTTTTTTAAGGGTATCAGCTTGGGGTTTGAATCTGGCCCTTGCTGTTAACAGCAGGATTGGAAAGATTAAATCTAAAGGCAAGAAAGCATGGAAGGCATTGGCAAAAAAAATTAAGTACTTTTTTTAAAAATTAGAATGATAAAAGGAAACTGTTTAGAGTCACCAGTTGATCTTTTGTCTTTCAGGAAACCTTGGTTTGTTCTGATTCATGCAGAATGTTGGGTGTTAGAAATACAGGTTGATGCCAACACTGATGTCATGCTAAGGTGCAGCATTGTGTGGGCTGCAGTCAGGATGTTCATGCCTGAGCTATGGGAGATTAAAAGCTGCCTACAACTACCAATAACAGAATCAGACACCCTCACTCACCTTTTGGAGTCTGCAGGCTCCGGGGTCTGTCTCTGGTACCCCCATGCCAGCAGGGACTCTCTGTGTGTCCCTGAAGCAGCTGACTCAAAACTTGGGTCTCTCAAGGCAAAACCATCTACCTCGAACTCAAAGCTGGAGCAATTTGCATGAAGTTTGAGACACAGAGTTCAGGCCGTAGAATACAACAAACGAGCACTGAGTGGAGATGCCACTGCACAGATGAACATGCCAGAGGAACATTATGCTGAGCGGGAATTGCATTTCTGGCTGTGATTTCCTCAGGTGAGAATCAAGGTTGCACACCCATTTGTAAGAGACCTCTCTGCTGAAACCCTCAAGCAGACTAAGTACCACCTTTTCTATATTGAAATCAATCTCTATAACTTGTCTTTTTCTTTATTCAAAGCAGACACTGGGGGCTTTTTTCCTACCACGACTTATAAGCAATATGCTGCGCATCCATTGCAATCAACCCACGTGGTTTTGCTCTCTGAACCAGCTAAGCACTGATCTCACCCTGCTCCGGGATCACCTCTGCCCTGAGCTTCGTTCTGTGCTTCCCAGAGCTGTGATTCCCATTCTGAAGCATTGCTCCAAGCAAATGATAACACTTTATTTTAGGAATATAGATTGGGGGAAAAAGATTGCTTTTCTTCCGCTGTTGCGGAGCTTTTCTCCAACAAAGCTGACACCACTTCAGATCAAACATTTTCAGATGGCTGCCACAAAAAAACCCATCAGACTCTTCTGTGGAGTGTAACAGTCGATGCCTGAACCCCAGGAAACACTGCTCAAATTACCATTTAAAATATCAGCACTGACTATAATGAAAACTGAATTTTCCACTGCTCCAAGAAACACACTTACAGAGGGATTTTTCTAGAGTTTTGATAATTCTGTGGTGTATGAGGCAGAAAACAACATTACATGTATATAAATTAATTTCCAGAAGGACAGATTATGTTGCATTATTATTTTATTAACACTTAATGACTGGGTCACCCTAGCAGGAAGATGAAAGTTTCTGCACAATTGCAAAAAATATGTGAGCCTAGCAAGTAAAATCTAATACAGCACAGAATAAATTATGATATGTAGTTAAAAAAAAAGAATGCCACAATATTAAAGAAAAAGTTTATTACAGATAATTGCTTGCTCTGTTTATGCTGTTTCTGTAGAACTTGGATAAGCAATTTAGGTTACGGAGATTTATAACTGTTTCCATGAAGACGTATGAAACTAAAAAACCTGCAAGCCTTTTTAATCCACCTATAAATCATTTTATACATTTAATTTCTTCCATATAAATTTTATGGGTTCATATATAAAATACAACTGAAAATTGCTACATGCTTTCAGATGAACCCGCTTTTGCATTTCTTTTCACCTTTTTATCATTACTTTACATATTCTCTTCAAGCAGAATACATTAAAATTCCCGCAGGTTACTTAATATGAAATATTTAATGGCTGTTATAATCTCGCATTTAAAAATATTTTGGTAGGGATGTCAGTGGCAAGCACTGCATATGTTTCTTCTTGACAGGACTAGCAACGTGTTCATTACTTGGAAAACCAGAATAATGGGGAGTGAGCCCCAGACGGAGACTAAGCAAGGCTGGCTACCAGGGAATTGCCAAAGTCTGGAGAAGACAAGGCTCTGGGGAGACCTTAGAGACCTTTCCAGTGCCTAAAGGGCTAAAAGAGAGCCAGAGAGGGACTTTGGACAGGGGTATGGAGGGATAGGATAAGAGGCCTTAGGCTGGAGGGAGTTGGGTTTAGATTAGATGTCAGGAAGAAGTTCTTTGCTATAAGGGTGGGCAGGCTCTGGCACAGGTTGCCCAGAGAAGCTGTGGATGCCTCATTCCTGGAAGTTCTCAAGACCAGGTGGGATGGGATTCTGAGCAACCTGGGCTAGTGGAAAGTGTCCCTGCCCATGACAGAGGGTCAGGGGCCCTTCCAACCCGAACCATTCCATGATTCTGTGATTCAAGGGGAAACCTCGGCAACGCTGACAGCCAACACTCTTGGGCCAAGCCAAAAACCTTCCCCATGGTCCCACATGTGATCTCTGCCTTCAAGGCAAGTCCTGTGGGCCTGGGGATGTTGAACCTGCCACTCAAAGACTCTCCTCTTCCAATTCATTATCTCTCTGTGCAAGATGCGGCAAAATCCCTCATTTGCTAACGAGAACCCATGGATTTAATGGAAATCAAGAGGCAGGAACCAAGGCTCTGACTCCTCCCTGCCCTTGGTAGCTCCTGGCCTGGTGTCTCCTCCCTTCTCCTTGTCAGACCTACTCAGCAGCTGGCAAAGGGCCAGACCCGCTTCTGCAGAGTTAACACAGGTTTGGTTATAATTTCAGTGGAAAAAAGGCCTTAAATTGTGAAATCCCTTGAAGAGTTTTCTGCAACCTGTTAGTCTGCAGCATGACTGTGTCACTTCTATGGCAACGACATGACATTGTTCACGCCTAATTGTTTTGACTCCTTATTCATACAAGTGGATTATTATGCACATTGGTGCTTTGTGAGAAATGATTTCTGGAAAAAAAAATAACACTGAGGAAAATAGATTTAAAATGTCCTTTTAGCATTACAATCTGCAGCTAGGCCAAATACGTATGGAAAATCTTTAGAATGTATTTCTTTATTTGCATTTTATCTAATAGTAGCAGAAGAATTCTGACTTCAGGACTGTGGAGATCTGATCACTAAGGTTCCCTAAGCATAATTAGAATTAAAAAGAATTATAGACAGAGTGGAGATGAAGTCTCCATTTTCACTAAATGCTCCATAGAGGAAATCCAAAGAGAAAATAACAGCTGAGGCAAACTTAGCACAATTTCTACATGTGAAAGCAGGTGGAGACATCGTGTTCATTATTTATAGAGCTCATGTTCTCACTCAACAAGGGAAAACTCAATCTTACTGTGAAAAGCCTGGGCTGTGACTGCAGGGACGGCGCTGAAGAAAAGAGCATGAGTTGTCCCCTGCCACTTGACTTTCAGTTCAAGTTCCATAAAGTGCAGGAGCAGCTCCTTCACACTGTACCTTCTCTCACAATTGTCTGGCTCCTTTTGTGCTTTGCCTTCTTTCCACCTGTGCATGCGCATGGTTTGGGTTGTGGGGGCGGGGTGATTTCAGTATGCACACCAAATAATCCAAGATATTCCTTATTTCCGTGAAGGAGCCCTCCAGTTGGCCACAGTCTGCCTCCATATTCCAACTCGTCCACCAGGATTTCCATTTCCTTCCGCCCTCCAGTGAACTCACCGAACTTGTAGGCCAGTTAATGGTTTTTCAAAAGGCTAAACAAGGTTATTGCCACTCAAGTGTTTATATCTCAGAGCACGGAGAAATATGCAGTTTAAACCACAAAACTTTACAAAGTGGTTTTGGAGACGAATCCTCCAAACTTTGTATTTAGTTATCTGGGATGATATGCAACAATTATCAGTATTATAAACACAACAGGCTTTCAATTATAGAT
The DNA here is from genome assembly GCA_013396735.1 of Grallaria varia. Classification (NCBI taxonomy): domain Eukaryota; kingdom Metazoa; phylum Chordata; class Aves; order Passeriformes; family Formicariidae; genus Grallaria; species Grallaria varia. Next base: position 398,963 of record VWZG01009088.1, read on the forward strand.
TACTTACTGGTTTCTGCATTATTTTATATGGTAATTAAGGATTTCAAAGCCATTTCATTACTACTGAGAAATTTATCTGTGGGGACATTGGAATAAAAAGTACTTGTTTGCTTTGTGACTGAAATTGCACCATTGTGGGGTATCAGTTTGCATTTTATAGCTGTAAATTCACAAAATTGCATTATGTTTATAGTTGTCATCAAAATATGAAAAGGAACATTAATCTTTTCAAATTTAATTTTGCCTGGATTTTAATTTCATTGTTTATTACCAGGGGGATTTATACAATATTTTTTTTAATATCTCTGACTTCACAAAGTTTATGTTTGAAAAAAAAAAGTGCTACAGCACTAAAGTGATTTTCTAGTTGATAGCTTTGGTATCGCACTCTTATTCGCTAATAATTTACATACAATTATTATTTCACTCCGTTTTTGTCCCAGTTCAATAGAAATTTTATGTCTGCAATATTTCAGCCCTCAAGTGGAACACAGTGCTGGGAATAAGGTCGGAATTTCCCAGGTTCCAAAACAACTTCTCACAGCTCTGCTCAGATTAGAGGTGGAACCAGATGTCCTAATAACAAAAGGTGTTCTGATACTTTTAGTGGGTTTTTTTTGGTTTTTTGGGTTTTTTTTTTTTGTATTAGACTCATGTTCCTTTTCCAGCAAACTTTACCTTTCCATCTTTTCCTTTTGCTAACTCTCTCGAGCATGGGTTGGGTGTTGGCCGAGGGTTTGTACGTCCCTTACGTGATCCTCCCTCTCGGCCCCAGGAACCGAGTGAAGGAAGAGGGTGACCTGGAGCTCTTTTGGGCAAACAGCATCCTTCTGTATGAGTGTAGCTCAGGAAAAAAACATTAACCCGCTGCTACCGTGTTAATGTTTCTCCTCCATGAGGCAAAGTGGGAGATTATTTATCCATTTCTTTTCGTCGGCAAACGTTTCATTGAGCAGACGGGACTCTGATACTCCCTTATCAGAGAACATATGCAAAATACAACATCCCTGGCTGCCTTTTTCACCCTGGCATGAGGGACACCTGTTTTGTCCTGCAGTTTTGAAGTCTTGATCGGGATTCAAGATGAGAAACGCGCGTGACACGGTAGACGTGCATTTCTTTGTCTCATGGTTAGATGTGGGAAGGCCAGCTGAACTAAGGAGATGCTTCCAGAAAATGAGCTCTTGGCTGGATCTCGAATTGCTTTTGTTTAATCAAGATTAGGCTTGTTCTGTTCCTTAACAAAATAATAAAAACAAATTGAGAAATGGTGAAAAATTACTTGCAGTGCTTGTTGATTGTTGTGTGTCACTGGGAGAGCCCCTGTGAGATTCGTTGCCCATTTAGGGTGAATTTCTCACGGTGGAAATGACCACCAAGATCCAGCTCCAGGGAGAACTCTCTTTTTTCTCTCTAAATCAGGCACTTTCCATTACGGCATCACCCATGCTTTTGTTGTCTGAATTTTTGTGGGCTGTATTGTAGCTCAGTCAGGAGAACAGCAGCTCCTACCTCATGAAACGTTTCCACACAGAGGGCAGCTTGGCCCTTCACGTATTTCCCTATGGATTTTGCTTCTTTCCATTTTGTTCTACAAAAGCAGGCAGCCGGCCCAGTCTCCCAAAGGAATGGGTCTCATTGTCTGCTAACCTGACTTAAGAGGGGAAAACAGTTAAATTGGACACGCTAATTTAGATGATCTTTTCCCCAGTCCTTGTGGGAAGACAGTGAATTACTTGCAGATATTAAAATCTCAAAACTGTGACTGAGATGCTAGTTTAATACAAGTCAGACCTTATAAATATTCCATGTGTCTGGGATTGTGTATTACATGTCTGCAACTTTCATTCTGCTATTATCTATTCTTATTATGAGCTTTATTCTATCAGCAGTGCTGATAATTTCAGTAAAAAGTTTGTTTAGGAAAGCAAAGCCAAAAAGGTTTTCATTGTAGCCTAAGTTAGTGTGCCTTTGGACTGTCTGTCATTCTTACTTCTAGTGGGGATTTATTGCCTGTTTTTCACTTGGAGTCAACAGATTATACCTATCAGTAAACAAAGACCTGCTTTTTTTATTACGACTTATGCATGTCAAGGATGAATTTTTACTGGCCTGCAGTATCAGCCAAGCTAATTTCTGAATGTCCAGCACCTCCAGTTTGTCAGCCCATGGGAGGTTGTGACACTCCTGATGCCATTCCTGAGGTTTTCACTATATTAAGCGTAATGTCAGTGTCTCACTCACAGATCTGTGACTGAAGGGACAAAGGTGAACAAACTGTGATGCGTGGGTTGGTTCTCAACATGTTCCTTAGGATTAAGGTGGTTTGGGTTACAATATAAAGTAAAAATGAAAAAAAAAAAAAAAAGTGGTTGATTTCAGAGTTTCAAGTGTTCTTTTTCTAGGATCCATCTGCCAGACTCTGCTCCAGGGAGGGAAATTAAATAGAGGCATAATTTACCTCTCCTCTGGAAGCTGGTGCAGGGCCTCTCTGCTTACCTGCCTCCATGGGTTAGAGCAGTTACCCAGTAAGGAGGAGGCATTTGCGTGGGGCCACATCCTCCATATGCGTTCCAGACATCCTAAATAAATAATACATCTGTTACTAATGTCTCAGCAGGATGATCTTTCACCCTTTTGCTCCAGTCTCTGGGAAGCCACTGTAGTTCCAGTTACAGTCATGCTCTTCTAATTTTTGAAAAGGTTAACACAGTTTTATCTTTAATAGCTGCTTGATCACTGCAGAAGCTAACAAGTCAGGGAATGGAAACATTAGTCAGGGAGACAGGGGAATATATCTGGATGTCTCGGACAATTATAAGGAGAGTTATTCTCCTGCTGCTATCACTGCATTACGGTGGCTGGTGTTGAAATGACATATTCATTAGGGAAGAGTACATGAGGTTCAAGAAGCTTTGGGTACTTGCCAGCAGTGGAGTGTTTGCCTCTCCTCTCCTCCATCTGGTCATCTGCTTGTCCAAACCATCTTGTGAAAATAGTCAGAATGTTGTTGCTCCTCTTGTGTTCAAGGATTGCACATTGACACTTTCATTGAAGGGCAATACCATGTTCTCTGCCACAGTGATTTGATTAAATGGCAGAGTGCTCTTAAATAGATAGTAAAATAAAACTTCCTTTTTTAAAAATGTACTCAGTTAAGCATATGCAACTCTGTGTCAATCATCTTTGAAAAATTAATGATAATACAAATTTTGTTCATTTTAAAAAGCGATAGTGACATTTTCCCCATGTCTTCTCTCTGATCATATCCAGCAGAGCTCTCTCCTTGCCAAGAATAAATAAAAGCCCTCCATCTCTCCTGCTTTGGGGTTTCATCTTCTCTGGATGGTCTGGCCAGTCAGGATCCATGCAACGACTTGGAAAATCAGAACCTGCCACTTTTTCCCTGTTTCCTCAGCTCAGTGCCCAAGGGCAGGCTCCAACATTACACGTTGGCAGTGCAAGGCCAGCTTTGCTGTGTTCTCACCTATTCCCAGTGCAGAGGAGAACGGACACCACGGTGGAGGCAACGCTTGGGCGCATCTGCGCGTACAGGATCCCAACAGAGAATGCTGTCTGACCCTGGCTGCCTCCTGTGCCCAGCATCTGTCAATGCTTAAACACAAACCTGAGTTAAGCTCTATAAATAGAAATAAACTGAAAAATAAAGCCCCCAAACTGCTGTGATCAAATCTGCTCCTTCCAGCCTTGTGCCTTGTTGACGGTCCATCTCTTGGTGTTCCGCTTCCTGGTCCCACCTGTAGTGGATCTGACACCACCAGGGACATGGTTATTGTCCCACAGCTGGGGCAACTTGCCAAAATCAAACTCAGCAGGAAAGGCTGGTACAGTTTTTGTGACTTGGGTGTTGCCATTCACAACTAGAAAAATCTTTCTTTATAGTTTTATAAAGGAGTCAGAAAATGAGTGTAATACAACTCTGAAAGAGAACTGGATTTCCAATATATTTGCATTTGAACTCCTCTCAGGCTGGAGGACGAGCTGGGAGAAGAAGCACTGCCAGCACTGCTCTGGCTGCCCTCAGATGGGCTAGAAACAAGGCATTTTGCACGGCAGAGATTGGGGATCAGGAGCTGGAGTGCCATGAAACCTGGAGCTGTGGGACAGGTCAAGGAACATGAGCAAACCAGTGGCCTCTCGTGTTTTCCGCCCCAAATCCACCCTCTTTCCAAGAGTCCAGACAAAGAAACATTCTAATTCTTGCTGTGATGGGCGTAACCGTGTGCTCTGGGAAGGGGGGTGGTGGATGCAAATATGTTTAAGTTTCTTCTTTACTAGAAAATAAAAACTTTATTAACCTGGGGATCAGTACACAGATCTAATGTTATTTGGCAGTAGTCCACGACTACAGCTTATTTCTAGTATTTTGATGTATATCTTTTTTTTCTCTAGTTCATAAAATGCTTTGTAAAGGAAGACTACAAACAAAAGAGTATTCTTTTTTATTACAAAGTATGATATTATTATACTTTTTGTGTATTACAGAGGAATACATATATTAATGTATCTCTATATGAGTATCTATATCAATATGTATTTAGGTAGACATAAATAGATATTGACATTAATATCATTATAGAGAGATATATCTCCATATGGATATTCTTAAAACCATTTTGTTGTTAAGAAATGAGTAGTCTAAGTCAAATATAATTAGCAACATCTGCAGAAGGTTGCTCAGGTAACTGCTGAAACAGAAATAACAACGTTTGTAAAATTGTTAAAATTCAGTGGTTTAATGAAAGCATACACTGCAAGTAGGGCACAAAGAGATTAGACTCAGTACAAGAAGATCAAAATTTACCCAGATCTAACCACACTGTATCTGGCTGCAGGTTAATATTGCAGCACGTTTCATAACCATCTTCACTAAAAGTAGACTTTTAGTGGTAATACTTGTAGGCAATTTCACATTGAGCTACTATCAGATTGCATTTAAGCCATTTTACATTTTGAAATTGCAGATGCCCCATCCCTGGAAGTGTTCAAATCCAGGTTGGATGGGATTTTGAGCACCCTGATCTGGTGGCAGTTGTCCCTGCCCATGGCGGTGGGGTTGGGACAAGATGAACATTAAGTTCTCTTCCACCCCAAACCATTCTATGATTTTAGAGGCTTAATGCTACTACTGAACGTTAATTGCATGGTGTAATTGCCTAAAGATTCCATATTGCTTTTAAATGGGGAAAAGAAAAACTAATGAAGTTATGCAATTACAATAATCATAGCTAATAGTTAAATAAGGCTGTTTAAATAATTAAATAATCTATGGAGCTGCTCTGCATTTTTTGATGTCCTGGGTTTAATGACACTTGGCTGAATCCTAAGAGCAGAAGCTTAAGAGAAATTAAATGTTCCCTGTCTAGAGCTGACGATCAGAGACTGTGCAATAGCCTAAAATAAATTAAAATTCTTGCCAAAAGCCCAGTCTACATTCATTGTAATGCAGTTGTTGCAGTAACATTTCGAGTTTTACCTTATAACGTGAAAATATTTCAGAGTTAGGAAAACAATCTATAGGAGCAGAAAAAGAGGCAGATACAGAATCCTTTCAGCTGCACAATTTCCGGAGGTGTTCTGACCTGAGCTGTGGGTGTGCACTTGGGGCAAACCCTGAGATCCTGCTTGTGGCCACCTCCTGATCCACAGGGTGAGGAAGTATTAATATTTTAATTTTGATATATTTTTTTAATATATATTTCAAGGGAGCTCAGAACAGGAAGTTTTGAGTTTAAGCTTAATTTTATGTTTGTTTTTTTTTTTTTCTAGCTAAAACACTCCCTCAATTTTCTTTATTTAGACTGTTTGCACACACATATTTTCTGGTGTTGGATTTCTCTCCTCCTTAATGTAAACACTAGGCAACATCTCCGTTATTTGATCAAGAGTGTCATACTTAAAATGAACGTGTCAACATGACTAAACTTAGAAAAATTCAAAATAATTGGACAAGTAGCTTCTACTGCAGCCTCCAGTTGATTAAACTAATGCTAAATGAGAATGCAGTGATGGAAATATTGAGACATACAGTGCAGAAAACACGTAAAATGCAAAATGGTAACTAGCCTTTTGGTTTTAGTTATGGTTATTTGGTTTTGGTTTTTATTTTTTTAATTATGGGAACCAAAGGAGGTGCTTCTCCCACAGGCTGGGGGTTCTTCTTAGCTGAGCAGGAATTGCTGTTGTTTCAGCTTGGAGCAGGGCTCTTGGGTTGCTCCATTCCTGCGGTGGATTTGTGCCCCATGTACTGCCTTGTCACAGAAGGCTCAGCTGGTATCCAGCACCTTGGGTCTGTTTTTCCAAGGAAAACACACCTTCCAACAGGGTTTTTTCCCTATTTTCTTTGGGGTTTCTGCCCATCACTGTAACGCTTAAAGCGCAAAAACTTACAGCATGTTTTGATAATCTTGATAACAATAACCCTTACAAAAAATATTATGCACAAAATCAAACATATCAATGAACTTTAACTGCAATATCTGCAACCTCAGGGTGAGAAAATGCAAACCCAGGCTGCAGAATAGAGAACAACTAGGGTAATTTAAATAAATATCTGCTTCTGCCTTTCCCCTCAAGGGGCTGCTGGTACAAAAGCTCTGGAGTCACCTGGAACTTCTACGGAAGAGCAAAACCAGTGAGGAGCAGTTCCCAGGACGGGAAGAGCATCTCAAAAACTGTCTGCAACTACCAAGACTTTCATTAAAAAGGCTCCTTCAACCTGTCAATTTAAAAACAAACAAGCAAACAAAAAAAGAAACCACAAAAAAAAACCCCAAAACCAAACAGAAGACAGGAACAAACTTCCAACAGATGTAGCTGTCATTTAAGATTAAAGCAAAGAGCCTATGGTACAAAGCCTTACGATCTGCACCATCACGCTCGTCTCGAGCAAAGCAAAAGCAGCAACGTCTCCTAAAATATTTCAGTTAAAAATAAAAGAACAAAGTGCACCAAGGGTAAATAAATCAAGATGCTGACTGGAAGAGCTCCGCAATCTGTCCACGCGTGCATCCCATAAGCACTTCAAAGCCCTGTCCTCAAGGACCAATAATCCCTCCCAGAAATTATTTACCTTCCTTTCCACAGAGCGTGCTGAAACATGAAGCCATAAATTCTCCTTCTGACACGAGGAAAACATACCTGTCCTAAAAGGGAGTGAAACAGGGAAGAGGAACAGTTAACAAAACCTACAGCACTGTGCCCTGGGGAGCCTGGGCTGGGAGAGCTGCCGGGGACCTTGGCTGGGCATCAAGTGCTTAGGACAGAAGCAGGGAAGATGGTTGTTTTAGGAAAATAACTCCATTTGAAACCAAGCAGCCATCCCATCTGACACAAATCAGCAGCGCTTCCAAAAACAAGCCTCCTGCCAACCTGGGAATAAAGTGATCTTATCACGTTAGTCTGCGCCGTGTCCCAACACCGCCCGTGTCCCCTCAGCCTGGGGGGGTAAATGGGACGGAGAACTCCTCGTGTCGCCTTTTCCAGCTTCTGGCTCAGAGAGGGTTGAGTGACTAGGCTGTTGCAGGCACAAAGTGGGGATAATTGCTTTCAGGTGAAAGAAGCTGACAGTCATCGCCAAAATCCACTTTTACTCAAGTAGCAGCAAGCTGTCTACATATATAGGTAAAAAATCAAACAAACAAGATTCATGGAAATGTGTCTAAACTCTTGCCTACTTTGCTTAACTAATAAAGTAAAAAAAAAAAAAAAACCATAACTTTTTGGTTCTGTTCATATTTCAGAAGTTATCCCTTTCCTGTTCAACATACATGGCTTTAAACCATCCTTTTGTGTTGTGTCCCCCAATACCTTAAGACTTGCATACAAAGGAATGTCATTTTCAAATTGCTGCTTCTGCCACACACTTTAGAATTCCTTCCCAAGTGAGCGAAATCCTAATTTTTGAGAACGAATCCAATTATTTACATTTTAAAAATCATCTTGACTAATCACTGACAAGCAGCACAGTACAAGAAATCAGTGAAGTGAATATTTTTAAAAATACTATATAATCAAGCCATTTAACTAAGCGTTTTATATGTCTCAGGACAAAACAAACCTCTCTGTCAATAAAATTACAAGGCATATTGCAATCTACAACAGATGCCTTATTGAATTATTTAAATATATTACTCTATTAGCACGAGTTCATGTCAGTGTGGCACTTCAGGTGAAACCTTTTTAAATGAGCACCAGATAAAGGATGGACCTGTTGCAGCAATAGATTTACTGTTATGGATTTAAGAGGTCTCCACTGTATTCACATTACTTTATTACCATTTAGCACATTCTAATTAAAAATAAAAAGACTCCTTCCCTTTGACTTCTTCCCTTGTGCATTGAGAAGTGATTTAATTCTAAAGAGAAAGAGCAAACGACAGATCAAAAGAAAATGTTAGACTATAAATTACCTGTTTCTCTGGACATATGGACTATTCATTAAGTACAAGGTTGAATGCGAGTTAAATTCCTTGCCTGTCAGATATGCTAATTCACCCAAGGCATTTTACACATCGTGTAAGACATTCCTGTGCTGAGGTTTAGGGAATTGCCTCTCAAATGGTTCCCAGAGACTCTCCACACACATCTGTGCTAGTTTGGCCAAGACTGGCATTGCTCACTGGGACAGGGCCACCCCTTTAGACTTCCAGTGATGGAAAAAAGGACTTTGTGGAGGATCCTGTGCCCAGGCACGTGGCTGTGCCACCCACCCTTTCCAGCACAGCCCCCCAGACCTGCCAGCCCCAGCCCCAGTTCCAGATGCACCAAAACCCTGAAATTAGCTTAATTAACCTTGGATGGCATGCTAAGAAGGGAAGCAATCTCAGTGGGGAAGGCAGCAAAAAAATAATTGCTAGGAATAGAAATGAGAGATGTACAGACTTGTCTTTCTCTTGGAAAGACTCAAGTCCACCTTTGTGGGAGTGGCACCAATTAAGTGTTGGGCTCCCCCACCTTTCAATGTGTCCACATCTTTAAAGGCAGCCCGAGCAGAACCGTGCCTGTCTTTTGTGTGGCAAGGCAGGGAAAGTGCGCTCAAAATAAAAAATGGAATGGCAGAAAAAACCCTGCTCTACTAAAGTATGTTAATGGCAGAGCTGGCAGCTCAAGGCTTTTTGTATGTTGGGAGGGGTTTGTGCCTAAAAATAAACACAGAATTTCATTGGACATGCAAAGCTGCAAAGTGCCTGTTTTAGGACCACATTTTATTATTTAATTAAAAAAAAACACATCAAAAAACACATTGGGTTTTTGGTATTTATGAAAAATTGTCAGTGTGGTAAAATTGTTATTATGAATGAAAGTCTTGAATGCTCCTTGTTGGATTTTTTGTTTTTTTAAAGTGTTGATGATTCTTAACATTCGTAAAAATAAAAGGAGAATTTTCACTGGATAGATCCTAGCAAAACCCTGCCAGAATCACCTGAGGCTTCTCAGCACAGCTGAGTGAATGCAATTTAGCATTCTCCAGCAACCCTTCACACTTCCCAGGCTCCTTTTCATCAGAGACTCGCCAAAGTGTTTTGAACTGCTTGGTTATTTCTGGATTAGATAAACATGCCATAGGAAATTAGATTAATACCAGTTCACAATGGGGCACCTTTATGAGCCCGTTTCATTATTACCACTCGTATCGTCGTTCCCATCCTGAATAAAGATGTGGGGTGTTGCTCCTGGAAATGCATCGCGCCGCTGGAAGGCCGTGCTGTTCGAAGCTGCCTCTGCCTCGCTGGAAGGGAGGAGGTGATGTCAAGGCAGGATGTCTGGGAGAGCTTCACGTTGGCCAAAGGGAGCTGCTGGAGGGAACTCCCAGAAAAGAAAACGACCTCTCTGAGCTGGCGCTGGTGTCTAACCTGTCCCGATGGACATTGCACTCCAACATGGTTTTTGCTGGATAGGTTTCCAAAGCGAAGAGCACACGGTTAACATTTATTTGGGACGTTTCCCTACACGGCAAATTTACCGAAAGGACATTCACGTCCATGAGAAGAGAGAAATCTTCTGTGTGTGTCAAACTGCTTCAGTCATTTGGGCTCTAATGAAGAACATGAAGAACAGGTGATCTGGCTTTAACTGGATATGCTCATCAGGGAGTAGGTTTTAACTACTTAGCAGGCATTTGGTTACAGAAACCAGGGTTCTCGCTGTCCTTTCTGTGGAAAGCATCACTGATTAATCCTCTTGCTGCAGGAGTCATTAGGCAGTTTTGTTAACGACAGCCTTGAAGGTATTTTTTTTTTTCCTAGAGAAGGCAAAGCAGAATTTTTGTCTGGGAAAAAAACATAGTATTGTTCTTTGTTCTTCTAAAGAGTGGTCCTTTGAGAGAAGTTGTCAGATAGTTGAGAACTTGTTCTTTCATTTTATTCTCCATCTTTCGAGGCAGTTTCCAGGACAAAGCAGCTTTCTGGGAACTGAACCGTGGCACATGGGCTGATGTTTTCAGTAGACAGGGTTATGGCTTGCTGGCATGTGACCTTTTCCTCTTCCAAAATTGGTGTGGGTATGTACAAAGTAGGTTAAATCAGACTACAGCCAGAGTCTGCTTCACTGAGCCTTCCTCCCTGAGGGCTGCTCTGGGAGCCTCTAAGGGCAATTCTAAGCACTCCGATGTACATAACTCATTGGAATGACATTGAAAGTCTGGCCAATTAGTGAGATCATAAATCTCAACTAAAATGTCCACTTCTGGAGGTTTTTTTGGTTACAGGCACTGACTGGAACTACTCTTGCTTTATCACACCCCAAGAAGGAAATTGTGCAGCAAGTTTGCAGCAAGTTTGCATGGGTTTATTTGTACATATTTGATATTGTGGCTCATTGGCAAAGGTGCAGAAGATTTACACTGGTTGGAAAGATGAGGGGAGGGGGTAGCAGTTTCCAACTCAGTAGTCAGAGCTGCAAAACTTAAAATTCAAGCTATATTCCCATAAACATGAAATATGAGGATGAGGAAGTGATTTAAATTTATGAATAGGGCGCAATGTTCTCCCGCTCTAAAACTCTCTTAGCATTTGCTGTAGCTAATGATGGAATGGTTTGTGAATTTACTCTGTCTCTAAAATACAGATTTAACCAGTTATGAGCTTTCAGAACATCAAAGTTAGATGACATGCAGTAGTATATAATTGTCAATTATAACAATATATCCATAAAGAAAAAGTTGTTAAACAACAGTGAAACTTCAGCTGATTTGAAAGGTATCTAAACGCTTCTAATTTTAGACCAATTAAAATAATAGACCAGTGTAAAAAATAGTGCTTTGAGGAGTCTGGGGCGGGGGGGTAGAAAAATGAGATTAGTGGCCTAGTAGTCTGTGTTCTGTATAAATAAAGCTCTAAAGATTCAGAGACAAGAGACTTTAATTGAAGTCCATTAAAATCAATAGAGAAATAAAAAACAGACAGAAATAGCACAGGAAGTATAAAACATGCCAAGGCAGTTTCAGAGTACTGACTGTACCAGGGGAGTTTCAAAATACCGAATGCTCACCTGCAATTTCCACAGAACTAATGAAAGCTGTTGATGATCAAGAACTGGGGAGGTCTTGGCAATCTGTCTGCTGCCAGACACTGACATGGAGCTCCAAGGAGGTTGTTCTGTTGACCTCGCCCAGCCGGTGATTTCACCCCTCGTGCCTCTGGCTTTGCCTTTTACAAGTTGGGGACTATAAATAAGTCACAATGCTGAATCACACTCTACCTGCTGTGTTTTCTTCATCTGAAAGGGCAAAGAAAAGTATTTATGTCCATCCTTAGATTTGCAACTAAGCACTGCATGAGACCCAATACCTCTCAAAGTATACCTGCCCTTCAGAGACTACCTGTTTCCATCCCATCCTCCTCTCCCTCGTGTCAGTGAGGACCCCGAGGAGCCTCACCAAGGAACAGGGACTACATGCCAGATGTGCTAACCTTCATGGTCTGAGTTCATGGGCCAGGCTTCAGCAGTAAAAAAATTGTACTTCTGTCTGTGTTTTCCATCTGCTTTTACAGCTTCAAGTTCCATTTTCGAGAGTTTCTTTCTATCTATGAAGAATGTCATTTATCCCATTTCAGGAAATACAGTTTTAAAGGATGTGATTCTGAGTGTTGACACCTTAAGAAAACATTAACTAGCATGAGATTTATAAGATATAATTAAATGAGATTTTATTGGTATACCTTAGAGGCAAATTTCCCTTATTTTCCTGATGCTTCTCTCTATTAAAATAACACAAAAGCAAGAAAAAATCTACAGCATCCCCATACAGTCATAATTTGGATTTACAGGGCTCTGGTACCCAGTTGACCCATTAGTGATTATCACTACAGCCAGATAGTGCTTATTTCAGGAAGAGCATCATATTTGATTATAAACTGTGGAATACATATAATTCTAATATGCTATATTGGCCAGATTAAGCAGTCCTTCCTCTTACATGAAAAGTGCTCTTATTTATTTCAGTAGAGCACAAAATTAAGTTAAGGTACAAATGAAAGAGACAATGGCTCCATTTCATAGCCAGGACGTTGCCCAGCCTGCACCACTCTTTCTGATTCACTCAAGGCAGGGCTGCTGTGATAATTTTAACTTTGCCTGGCTGAGGATGATGCAAAATGCAGGCCAAATGTTGTACACCTCAGCCATGCCAGCAATCCCACTGAACCCTGGTGTTTATAGCAGGTTCTGCACTCCATCAACTGGGGGCCATGAAATGAAGTAGGAGAGTCCATTAATTTCTTTTAGTGCAGGACTGACAAACTGAGTGCATCCACTGAGATGCTGAATAGGGGCAGCTGATACTGAATTTTTACCTGCACCTTAAGTGAAAATAATCATCAATCAATAAAGAGCAAAATGTATTTTTCTGAGGATTTTTTTCCAATAAGAAATCAGCCCCTAAAATGGCTGTCATAGGGAACATAGGGAAGTTTTCCCATTTCGTGGGAGATATTTGTATAAATTGGCCAATAAACAAAAGGAACAAGTTTATTTGGCAGCCACCCCTAAAAGAAATTTTAGGCCATGAAGCAAAGAAATGGTGTGTTACTGTGACTCTGAGTGCATCCTTGACGCAGAATTTCCTTTGCTTCCATTCAGTACACTAATTAATCCCCATTTATGTTTAAGTGAATGATTCTTCGCAGCATTCACTGACTAAGCTCTTATTGGATAAATATAAACAAAATTTATGGATAACTCTAAGCCCAAGTCCTTGAACTGCTGAGAGGACTGTCTTGAGATTTCAACCTCCAATCCCCAACTTCTTAAAAAGTAAGTAATGGTGCTCAGCATATCAGCCTGGTAGTGCCTCTGCACATTAGCATTGCTTACGTGCTGTCCATAATTCCTGAAATGGTGCTACTCACAGTAAAAGCAAGTACCATCATGAGGCTTTTCTCCCTCAATAAAAAGGCTTCCTTAAGTGGAGACCTATAAGCCTATATCAAAAGAACTTCTCCAACTTAATAGACATGTGCTCGATGCATTTTGGGGACAGGAAAGGAGCAGAAAGGCACAAGTTTCAATGTTCTAAATGGCTCATCTGGCTTTGCTTCCTCTGCCATCTTAAAAAAACGTAAGCCCAAAGGTGGGTGACACTGGACAAACTGATACAGGGACTTGGATCTCTGTTATTATTACTATTACTATTACTATTACTATTACTATTATTATTATTTTCTCAGCCTGAAGAAGACAATGTTCCAGAAAGACTTTATTGTGGCCTTTCAGTACTTACAAGGGGCTTATAGAAATGGAGAGTGACTTTCTACATGGGCAGGACAAGGGGCAACGGTTCTAAACTAAAGGAAGAGAAATTTAGATGAAGTATTAGGAAGAAATTCTTGACTGTGAGGGGGGGCAGGCCCTGGCACAGGTTGCCCAGAGAGGCTGTGGCTGCCCCTGGATCCCTGCAAGTGTCCAAGTCCGAATCTGACAGGACCTGGAGCACCCTGGGCTAGTGGAAGGTGTCCCTGCCCATGGGTGGAACGAGATGAACATTAAGGTCCCTTTCAACCCAAACCATTCCGTGATTCTCTAATTATTGGATTAAGCAATTTGGCATTTGAAAGATATCAACAGAAGTGCAGTTTCTAACATGCTTGTAAGTGTCCATTTTTAGATCTTTAGGCAAGGGTATGAAATTAATATTTATCAAATCAAAATAATGAATGTTTATGTTTTCATCTGTAGTATCTGATAATCACATACTGCCCTCGCTTTTGGGCAAATTCGGGTGCAAAAAGTGAGTGTGGACCTGACTCGTGGGCACTGTACCGGTGTAAGAAATCTGTTTAAAAAACAAAACCAGGCAGGTATTTAAAAGAAACAAGCAGACAAACAAAACTACACTTTCACTTAGAAAAGGAATTTTAAGAAGGAAATGGGAAACAGGCACTGTGAAAGTGTTTGTACTTAGCAGATAGGGAGGTATTTGTAGAGAATATCCAGACTACAAGGGCATTAAAATAAAAATGGAGCAATTCAATGAAAAGAACAAAACATTCCAAGAGCACTTGGGTACATGTTTTACATAATGAAGAATTCAAAGAAAAAGGAGGAAAATAGTGAATTTTAAATACTGTTTTCAGTAGTACCTATCTTACAGTCTCTAATCATAAAATAAAGCCTTTATAAAGAGTACAGCAATTACAATTATCAAATACAGTGTAGTAGTTTATTTCTTTGGTTTTTTTCTTTTTGTTCCTTTTTCTTTCTTTTGTTCTTTCTCTATTAATCAATTCTTCCTTTTTATCTCTTCCCTGCTTTCTTCTCCCTCATACATGCACTCTATCCCTTTTCTCATAACTTTTCCAGTGTTTCTTTTTTTTTAATTTTCATAAAGTTATTTGCAGAAAACTTTAACAAATATTTGAAGGGAATGATGACATACTGAGAACATACAAGAAAAGCACTCATTGATTTCTGGAACCCAACCATTTTCTGCATTTGTGTTTGAGCTATGACTGAATAATTATATTTAGAGCCCAATTAGGTAACATGAGGCCAATGGAACACTTTGGCTTGTTACCTGTCGAACTATATTTTGTAGACACAAGGATGTCTCACAGAGGGATCAGGTACCAAAGTCCTTCGGCTTCAGAGTTCTGGCAACAAGAGAAAATAGGAAATTATGCAGGTGAAAATCAGATATTGTAGCTGGGCTCCATTTGCTGAGACTGCAGGCTCTGAAACAGAGTTTGTGTTGGTATCACCCTCAACACCAGCTGCATTACACAGGGATGTCTAATAATGTAAACAAGCCCACACTCAACCCCTTGCCATCAGTGACCATGACCAATCATTTCAACATCATACACAGAACATATAACCCTGCAGCAAAAACTCTGAGTAGCTTTGAATCATTTCTCTTTAGAGTGTTTTATTTTGTTGCACTCTTTCTGTCATTATATCTATCCCTATTTTTTTTTTTTAAGGTTTACATAATTTATCATCAGACACAGTTGGGAATTAAATAGCCTACATTAGGAAAAAAAAATAAAGCAACTAAAGCAGAAATCATGCATTTATTTTATCCTCAGATCTTACTAAAACCATAAAAAGAACTCTACAATCTCTATCACTGCCCATTTTGGTTCAGCAATACACAAGAAAACTCTTGATGGGAGCAGAAAAACTGCCGTTGAATAATTTATAGTGCAAAGAAACACGTGGACATCTCGCCCTTCTGGCTTTTCCAGCTGACACGGTGCTTTGTGAAATGACACATCTTGCCAGACGTATCTGAACGTCATCACGCCCGCCAGACTTTCCGTAGAAGACAACCTCAAATGCTGCAGCATTCGCACATAAAACAGTTGCTGTTCCCTGCCATGAGCAGGGCAGAGGAGTTTTTTGACACGCACACACCGATCTTGTTAACTTAATAAATATCTGTGAGGCAATATGCAACCTCCACGGTTATTAATGCCCATTGACAAAATTGCCTCTTCAAGTGAAACCTTCAAGGTATGTTTAGATTATTTAAGATACACAGAGCTTTTAAAAGGCACTACTACTGACTAATTGTCCTCTACCGTGTCTGCAGCTTCAAAGTCTTCCAAGCTGCTCATTTTCATGGAGATACGTATTAGAGAGAAAATTAAAGAGTTGAGATCGAGCATGAAGATTGTTGGATTGCAAATAATAAACATTATATGAGTGCCTGAAAAAACTAAATTACTGAGATTTGCAGGCCCACCTACAAGACTCTTTCTTTTATTACTAGTTATAGCATTTCTACTAATTCAAGATTTAACTGGAAAGAGAATAAATCCTTTCCCTGAAAACAAAGTTATTGTAGAATTAACATAAAATAGAGCTTAAATGTTTGTTTTTCAGCAAGATGCTCAGTATGATACATTTTTCCTTGAAAAGCATAACTCTGTGTCTTACTATTTTATCTTACACTTGGGAAAGACTTAAGAAAAAAGTAAAGTTATATTGCTTTAGTGGTTCCTCGGGAGGCTTCCTCTTTTCTGTTTCTTTTATGATATCTGAAGTCCCCCAAAGAGAATTACTTACAACAGAAAAGAAGAGAAAAATGGAAGCGGTTTTCTCTCAGTTTCTGTGGACTGACTACACTTTAAACAGAAGTTGCCTCTCCTTTTCACCCAGGAATCATTTTCACTCGGTTATCAATGCTGACAATTTTGCTCGTTTAGGAAAGACATGTTCGTTTTTGACCGGTGAAGGGTGTGCCGAACCGCGCGCGGCTCTCCGGCGCTCCGCTCTGATTCCCCTCCCAGAGCATTAAATCTCCCTCTCCCAGCAGGTCAGACGCCGCCGTGCTCTCCTGAGGAGATCGATCTCCTCCGTGCTGCTCAATGAAGGAATGAAGACACCGCCGTGCCCGAAGTCGTCGTTGGACGCTCGTGGTTCGCACTAACAAGGGGAAAGAAGCCCGCGGGGGATTCCTGCCATTGCCCTTCGCACACACACGGATGGGCCTGAGCAAAAGCAGATGCCACGTCGAGCAAAGCCAGAAAGGTGTAGCAGAAAGACAAATGTTCCTGGTGGAAAACCATCTTTCACCACCGGGTCGTTGGTTCAAGCCCATTCGAAAACTGTGAGGGTAAGAAAGGTTAAAGGGTTGAGGTTACTGAGAGCCCAAGGCTTTAAAAGAGTTTCCTTGTCCTCTCCGTGCTCTTCAAAGGAGTAGATAAATACACAGCAATACCTAAGAGTACCTGGTGAAAAGTTGAATGAAAAGTGAATGTCCTTTTAAAACTACAGAAAAACAGAGCTAATACATCTCTTGTGTGCTCAAGCAACCTACTTCTAATGGTAAATATGGCCACATTGTCACAGAAAGTAAGGGAGATAAAAGCTGAGTGGGAAAATAACACTGCTCATAATAACAATAAAATGTAGAAAATGGCAATAATGATAAATAAAAGTAGTATAAGATATTGATGCATGTTTCAGAAGCTGACCTGAGAGGTCATAGATAGGGGAGCAGTAGATGTACATCAAATAAACATCGGTGATATAAACCAGCATATACTGCAAAGTCACCCAGCCAGCACATCAGTTGCACCTCACACTCGGGCACAGACTCGCCAAAACCTACAAGCCCCATGGGCACTGAGGCTGGAGCAGAGGTGGTTACCAGAGACTGCCTAACAAAAATGCCAGCCTAAGAACTATAGGACTCTTCCAGATGGGCCACTGAGCATACAGATGAAAAAATCCTTCACAGGTACCCACTTAAAATGCTTTCTTTACAGGAAATCCCAGGGAATTAAAATATGGGGCTTTTTGAGGCTCTTTCTCTTCTACTCATTCAAAGTTTACACTATCTGCAGATTTCAAAATAGCTTTAGTTGGTGGAGCAGGTTATAATATTGTCTTTTCAAGAGACTGGGATTGCCTCATTTTTTATGCTGCTATGACTGCCTTTTAGTGAAATTGTTATTGAAGCACCATTATTATCTCAGAGAAATTTTCAGTATGTCCTTGACTTGTGGGTCCCTTCCAACTCACAATATTCTGTGATTCTGTGACTCTCACAACCTGGGCAACACCTCTAAACTGCATTAATGTGGCTGGTGCAGGTCATGACATGTATCTTAAGGACATAAGATGCCCAATTATGATGTCAGAGCCTACATGACTGGGAAACAAGGATCATAGTTTTGTTTTGCTGCTTTTGGAAATTCTGGCTTTTATGGCATTTAAATTTGTTACAATTTAATTGTTTGGGAGGGCAACGAGAAAGAGTAATCCTCACCTGTCAGGTGTTATAATGTATTCCTGGAAGACACGATGCTGATAGGAGATTGAGCGGATAGAAAATTAAGCTGATATACAGTCCTGTGCATAAAAATACTTCTTAAGCTCTTTTCCCTTCCTAAAGTGAAGCAATATGTGCTCACAACATGCAACAATTGATTCCACAGTTCGCTGTGTTGACAAATTATTCATCTATACGTCTTTTTTTTTTTTTCTTTTTTTCCATTATCATGAGGTTTCCATGTTGGATCTTGAGTTTTCATGAACGGCTCGTTGGACAGTTGACAAAACCCAGCATGGTAATTAGCGGAGACAAGTGTGAGAGCAGAATCCAGCTTTCCTGGCAGCACAGTGAGTGCCATGTCCCGACTGATCCATTTTCTTGTTCGCTTGCAAAAATACACTGCACCATTTCCTCACACCCAGTCTCAGTCAGAATTCAGCAGAAGTCACTGGCAAGTTTTTCCCAGCACGGAAAGTTAATTTGCTAGTAGATGGTTTTCTGTGCAATGGCACCGTGACACGGCTAGCTTTTTTCTGCCACCTGAATTCTTTTCACCAGTTCTTACACCAGCATTTGATTCGCTTTCCGTAACGGCTCAGTCACCAAATGAGAGAGAGGAAAAAGGTCTCATATCCCTTTAAAATTCCAGGAACAATTAACCTCTAAAATAAACTTTTGCTCTACTTTTGGAGGAATCATTAAGCAATAATGGAAACAATAGACTTTTTAATTAAACTTCAGTGGGAAGGCAATTCTGCTGTTTTGCTGAGGTTGCCAGATGCTTTGATAGCATTTCTTAGTTTTGCTGGCATTTTACTATTTTTTCTCCCCAACCCTCTCTGAACTCCAGCTTTATTTTGGGAGTCTCGATGTTGATAAAGAGGTTCCCAGCAAACTGAATTTCCATCTCTCTTTCGGGAGTTTTCTGGTGGCCAGTGTCACCTTGTGCACCCCAGTGTGTGTTGTTCACTGCCTTTCTTACTTCAAAGGATCAGGTTGCAGAGAAGGAATGTCCCATCCTTTAAATTTGGTCATTTGCTCCTTGGTCGTATTTTTTCAAAAGTTCTGACTTCTCCAGGAGCAAGACAGAGTTTTGAACGTATTTCCATTCCATTCCAAAGGGATGGTCCCTTGACATTTGAACCACCACTACCAACCACTTGAACCTCTGTTATGGGACTGGCAGGTGAAAAACGATCCCTTGAGGGAATCAATCCATGAAGGATCTGCTGGGGAAAGGGCCAGGAGAAAAAACCCACCAACATCAGGAATTCTAGATTTTATCTCCTTTTGAGCAGCCTGTACAAGAGCAAAGAAAAAGCACAGAGTGAAAAATAGATGAAAGAGGTGGAGCAGTAAATGAAGATGTCAGAAGCAGTGGAGCTTGATGAGTTTGGGAAGTCTGTGTCAGACAAGTGCGACACAGGAAATGCGTGAAAGAAAGTTGCCAGACAAGGACACACGCACAGAAGAGTGGCCAGGGATGGGCCTATATTCAGATTTTAGTGGGGGTGTTGAGACGTTAATGGGTTTTCAAAGTCTCAGAGAAAAAGGGGTGTTGGGAGCTGAAACCAAAGCAGCTCGTACGTACTCCCCAAAGGGAAAATAAAGAGAATTTCCCTTCCGCAGTGCATTTGAGGGCAGCAGAAAGAAAATCTGCTGCCAAACCACGTCATGTTCCAGCCGTCTGCGAAGACACAATGAGGAAGGCACTACCACAAGTCTCTGTGAGTGGCACAGCTCTCCTGAAAGTGCCACTGGAGGCTTTCTTGGTGTCTTGGGGTAGGCAAGACCAGAGGCAAAGGAGGAAACAAAGGAGGCAGCCCAGACACGGCACCCAAATTAGACCCTCACCCCCAATGAGGTAAAAGAGAGCAAGAAAAAGCCTTAAAAACTCCCATTGGGGAAGCTGAAACCTGGGTTAGACAGGTATATCAAAATACTATAAATAAAGAATCTTAGGAAACTACGAAAAATTGTATTAGGAGATTATTTTGAAAGGTGAGTAACACATAATCAGTAATTATCTGCATGAGATGAAGGCCTTGGCAGAGAAAAATCTAAAGGAAAAAACTATTTACTGTATCAGGAAAACTGGTTCTTTAAGATCAGTGTCTGCTTTGGCTGTTGTATCGTTTGTGTGCAGTTATCCGGAAATTGCATTTGCAACTTTTCCTTTGCACCTACAGTAAAAACTAAAAATAAACTTGTTTTATCCTATTCTACCACCTGTTTAAAGAATGGCAGTAGATTCTCATATAATAAATGAAAATATATAAATAATATGGGTGTTTGGGTTTTTTTTGGGGGGAGGTGTTGTTTATTCCTTTTG